>VWZN01001192.1:1044024-1147485 GCA_013396955.1 Regulus satrapa | reverse complement strand
GTTCCCGTGCCCCGCTGGGAGCGGCCTCCGGGCCTGCCCGGGGGTCCCTGCGCGCCCCGAGGAGCCGCGGCCTGGCGGGGCTGCGGGCGGGCGCTCCCCTCCCTTCCCTTCCCTCCCGTCCCTTCTTTCGCCTCGCTCTCTTTCCCTCGGGGGCAGCGGCCGCTCGGTCGGGCTGTCCCGGTGCTGCGGGGCCCGAGCATTGCCGCTCGGTCGGCTCCGCGATGCGAGGCGCGGTAAATAAACCCCGGCAGGCAGAGCTGCCCCGCGGCCTCCCGGGCAGCCGCCTTGTCCCGCCTGGCAGTCCCTGTTTGAAGCTCTCTCCCGGGCAGTTTTGCCTGTCGGGGTTTTGCCGGTGTGTCGGCGCGGCTGGCTGGAGCTCTGCAGCCCCCCGGGGACCCCCGCGTTGGAGCGCTGCCTTCACGGGGCAACTCTGCTGCCTCCAAAATGAGTCGCTGTCGAAAAATGATGAAAATACTCAAAGAAAGTCTGTGCCGTTACCTCGTTTTCTAGTTGTGCCTTTCCTCAGGTTTTGAAGTGCGACGTCTAAGTGGAGTTTCAAACTGTGTTGTGGAATCTCAGTTTATCCACTGAGTTTCCTAGGGATTTTGACTTTTGTTGCCTGTGGTAATATTTTATAGTATTACGGTGCTCGAGTGTGATATTATAACTTTCAAGTAATTGTGTTTACATCCTACTTTAAAAATTAAAAATGCACCCTTAGCGGTAGGCTTTAAGGTGCTGCTGGCAGGTTGTGGTTTCAGGCTGAGCTGTGGCTGAGGTTCAGGTTTGGTGCTCTCAGGCTAGGCTGAGATTTCTTCCCTGGCTTTTGGTGACAGTCCCCACACAGGTGTAGCACAGTGTGTTCCCAGTTCATGCAAGAGCTGTTCACTTGGGTGTCACTGGTTTCTGTTCCCTAATTGTTCTATAAAGTAATTTAAAACTCTCTTTAAGAGCCTGGTATTGTCTCTAACTTCAAGAGGCTTCAGAAGTGCTGTCCTAAGGTTTGGAAGTGAAATAATGAATTTTTAGCTAGAAAAAAAGCAAGTTGAGTATAGAAGGGAAAAAATTTCCTAGTTTTCAGAAGATAAAAGAAGTGTGAGTTTGCTTGGTAGTCCATGCTGTCAGCAGCTCTCCCTTCAGGAGGCTGGCTTGGTTTTACCAGAGCCACAGTGTGGGAATTCCTCATTCTCCACAGTCTCCAGTGAACCCCCATCCTTGGTGCACCTGGCTCCGTGGGGCTTTGCTGATGGAATAGCATTGACCGCGGTTGATGGGGACATTTTTCAGTGGTAGACAAGTGTCACTGAAGGGGTTCTAGAAAGTTAACTTTGATATCTTTGTAGTGGAGACACAGTGAGTTGGTGAAGTTTATAAAAGTAGTTGGTATCAAAAGACTGTCTTGGTCCAGCACAGCTTTTCATTCAAAGCTTTTGTCAGCTTCCAGTGGATTATTTTCAAATCAACCCTTGGAATAACATTAAAACAGAATCTTTGTCTCCATCGTGGCTCGTGGACAGTTTGTTAAGTCTTCATTGTTCTGCTTGTATGGTGTTTTTAACGTGAGGGGTTGAGTCCGTATATATTCCGCAGCCTCAGCTCTTCCCTGAATTTGCTCTCAGCGTAGCAACTCTCGAAACTAGAGCAGAGCCACTCTGTCTTTGTAATGCTTTGATTTGACACAGCTCAGAATTATATGGTTACTTTTCCTGTGTGATAAGAGCAGATTTAATATCTCTATTCAAATATTATCTGTGTGCCTTTACAATTAGCTGTCCATTTTTTTCCCATTTTGAACGTGTTTTCCTTTAACTGCGGCCAGCTGATATGGAGGTTGTTCTGGGAGGATTTGTATAGCTCTGTTTCCAGCACCACTTTTCTTATGGTGATGGAAATTGAACCAATATTAATGCCACTTCAGCTGTGTTTGTAGAGTAATCCTGTTCTCAGATTAATCGTTTGAATCTCCCCCCTTGGAGTTTTTTTCTGTAATGCATGAAGATTGTTTTGGTTGATGTTTTTTTGTAAACCTAAAGTGTAATAGATAGAACAGGTTAGTACAACTGAACACTGAAGTTATTCTCACCTCAGTAATCTGAGCACTTCTCTTACATCACGCTGTTTGCCCTGATTTGCAGGTTATTTGAGTCGATCGTTTCCCTAAGCCCCACAGAGGCTTTTCTCGATCGGTATTTTGCTCAAGCAATAAATAAATCTGCTGACGTGTGTGTTCTGCCATGTTTGCTTATACTTGACCTTTGATTTTTTAGCCATGCAAGGGACAGTTTCAGTCACGACATTGTGTAACTGGGTGTTTATGCGTTGATGAGCATATTTGATTTGTATTCTTAAAAACTGTGCCTGTTGCAGCTGCTGTGCTGTTCAGAGTAATGCAGACGTGGTTAAAGGTTTAAGGGTTAGTTGTGGCGAAACCAAGACACCTGGTGCTTAGTCATCTGAACAGATTTTGTTCCAGTGCAGGCAAAGTCATTTAAATATTCACTCCTCTTTCCTCACTATCTCTGTATGATGTACCTGTTGTTGCGTAGCAAAAAACTTTGCCACGAGTGTAGCTGCTATGATGGATGCTTGGATTGGTGAAGTTTACAGACTTGTGCTTTGAGTCCTGTGTGCTCAGAGCTGCCCTGAAGTCCTCTTGTGATGCCCCAAGGCAGCCCTGCAGCTTCTAAACAAGCCTGGTGAGGACCTGGAGCAGTGTGGATGCCTCTGCCAGCTGTGTTCAGGGCACTCAGACTCCAGTGTCCTCAGGGCCCGTATGCATTCCAGTAGGAATTAGCTGGCTAAAGGCTTCTAAGGATGTTGCCCTTTAGTCTCCAAGAGAAGTAAAATACTCACAGTTCACTGTGTCAAGCTTTCAGTGTGGTTTAGAGCACGAGTTTAATGAGGGAGCTGGGGAAGCTGGAGAATAGGAGGCTCACATCGCTCTCTTCAGCTCCCTGACAGGTTGTAGCCAGGTCGGGGTTGGTGTTTTCTCTCAGGTGACAAGTGAGAAGACAAGGGGAAACAGCTTCAAGTGGTGCCAGCAAAGATTTAGATTAGATATTAGGAGAAATTTCTTGACTGAAAGGGTGGCCAAGGCCGTGGTGGATTCAGCATCTCTGGAAGCACTCAGAAGTCCTATGGATGTGGCCCTTGGGGACTTGGTTTAAGTGTTGAACACGGCAGTGCTGGCCTAACAGTTGGACTCAGTGGTGTTAGAGGTCTTCAACCTCAGTGATTCTACGATTATCCTCACTTCAGATAATGAGGAAATTAAGATGAAAGCTAAGAAATTAATCACTCATGGTTACACAATGAACCTAGTACTGGCTCTCAGCTCAGCCTTCTGTTCTTGAATCTAAGCTGAAGGAACTCAGTGGGAAATACAGGGGTCTGGTGTTTTTTTTTAAAACAGAACTTTTGCATTTAAGGTTCGAATTGTGGCAGCCTGTGCAGGAAAATACAGGAGGTTACTGTCTCTGAAGGGTATTTCCAGCGCTTTGTGCTAGGTTGTTGTTTTCCTTAACAAGCCAAACAGACCAGTTCTGTGTGAACAAGGATTTATTTGGTATCAAACTTCTCTAGATTAAGCTCTGCAAAAGTTCTTCACCTCTTACTGTCTCTGCTTTGAACCCCAGCACCTCCCAGGGGTGTCTGGAGCACTAAATCTGCACTGATATCCCTCTGGTGCCCTCTCTGAAGTACCACCTTTTCCCAGCTGAAAATTGCAAATCCTGTTTAAAATCTTCAGTGGATCATCACATGCCTTCAACAAATTGTACTTTGGATAAAATTATTTTTCCTTCTTGCAAAGACTTCAGTCCACTTGGTGTTTTCCCTAGGGAGGGGAAAATCTTTGCTGTTGTCACTTAACTAGTTGATGATACAGTTTGCTGAAACTAATTTTTTTAACACAATATTTTAAATTGTGTTACCTGTAAATATTTTACAATGCTTAGTGTGCTGTTCTGGCAGAACTGAAATGCATTATGTTTTCTTTTTATTTCAGACTATAAGATTCAGATATGTTCCTATTTGATTGGATTTACAGTGGTTTCAGTAGTGTATTGCAGTTTTTAGGTAAGTCATTATTGTTTGGGGCTTTTCTTTTCTGCTATTCTTGTGTAAAATACATGTTCACCTCTGTTATCTTCAAATAAGACTGCTGGGTAAATAATAATATTTGGTTTGGTGTATGTTCAGTAACACTCAAACAAAAGTTTCACTTATCAATACTGAGTATTTCCAGAGTGTGCTTTCCACTCCATAATACATTAATCTTTATTGAAAAAAATTTACATTTTATTTCATGATCATAATAGGTTGGACTTTTCTAATCATACTATGTTTAAGCTGGTGTCATTCACTTGGCTTTTATGTGTCTTCTGATTTCTCTCTGCTGTAAAGAACTGAACTCAGTTATTTTAATTCAGTTCTTTTGCACATGGGGATATAATTTTAGAGTCCAAATAGGAGGGACTGTCTACAAAAGATTAGTGCCCGGTGTTGAAGCCCTTTCTCATGTTCAGCAGTGCATTGTTCTATGATTTTTTGTTCTGTGCCACAGAAATTAATGTGAAACTTCTCTGGCATCTACTCAAGAGCCTCAGAAAATTATTCCAAAAAGTCTGCAGTCCATATCAGTTCAAGGTGAAAAAAACCCTCAACTGTGAGGAAAATTAATGTTAGGCTACAAAAACAAAGATCAGGAGTTGCAGATCACATAGGCAAAAGGCACAATTTCCAAATTCAAAGGATTTTATTGAAGTGGACAAAAAGCATTTGAGGCTAAGAAGTCATAGCAAGCTGTGCCACCTACCTCTTATCAGTTGAAAGTTTAAAGTTTTGCCCTGAATGTCAGACCCTTGGCCCACTATCAAAATGTTAGCCAGTGAAATTTTAACTAAGTTGACTAATCTTTCTTATCTCTTCTTCCTTAGCTGCGCAGTGATTTCTGCACACTGGCCTGCTCTTCCATTCCTGTGCAAGCAAAGGCTAATTCTGCTGAAAGATAGAGGAGCTTGAAGTAGCTCCCTCTTTTATGTCCCTCTTTTTCTATAAGAAACACTTTCTCTTTGCGTTCTCAGGTATACTTAGAGTTGAAAAAGGCAGATCATAACATTTGGGAAACTGTCCCCAATTCCCTGGGCTGTCCTGTCAGAAGGCTAGTGGCATCACTTTAGGAAGAGCATCTTTGCACAAGTATACTTTTGGACTGCACAGAAACATTTTTTTAATTTATATGTATATATAAAATCTCAGGTCTTGGTATAGCCAATAGCTGAAATATGGCTGCTTGTGTTTCTCTGAAAGACACTTGGGAAGTTTGAAGTGTTTTGGTGAAACCAGCAACAAGGAAGCAAAGATTTCTGCATGTGCAGGCTGAGAGAGACAAAAATATTACTGTTTTCCTATAGGTTAGTAGAGTTTTGTTTAACTCCTAAGGTGAGTGTGAACTGGAGTGATGTATGTTACTATATGAAAATGTTTGTCCACTTCTTTCTCAGTAAACATTAACACTTTCTCCTCCATTCTGTAGATTAATAATTAATATCTGGGCATATAAGAAGGTGAGTTTTGGAAATAGGAGTTATTGTATTTGAAAGAACTGTGAAGACACTCTACAGAACCTGGAGCAGTAAAAATCATTCCTGAAATAACATGGGGAATAGGAGAGAATATTCATTCCTGCAAGTTACAAAACATGTCCAGCTGGAATGTGATCCCTGGGATTAGCTTAGAGGCAGAGGGAGAGGTGAGCAAACAGCAGTGGTGTAAAGGTCTGAGGTACTTCTGCCCCTGCAGTGCCAGCAGCAGGGCTGGCTGAACCTCCCATCACACAGGAGCGTGGCACGTTACAGGAGATAAGGGGGTTTTTCAGTACAGAGCAGGATCGAGTTGATTTTTTTAAAATTTTAATATATCTTCATGTTTTACTTTGAATATCAATGAGTTTGAAGCAATGAAAACTGATTCTGGCAAAGGATACAGTGTTGACAAGTTTTAAGAGAATTGCCCTTTGATAATCTCCAATTTAAGAAAATATGGTGTTGGTGGTTTAAACATCTTTCCTCTCCTTCACAGCAACTGTTGCATTTCTGGGGTTACAAGTGGAAAGGGAGTGGAAGGGCAGAAGGCATTTTTATAAAGATGACAACCAATGAAAATAAAATTTCTTATTCCTATTAGGAAAGCATTGTCACATGGGACAGAGTATGTCAGAAGTGCCCTGACGATGCCATTCAGGCTGTAGCCAACCATTTTCCTGGGGGTATGGGTGGAAGTTACTTTTGGTCCAAATAATATGTAACCAACATTAAAGGTTCCACTCACAAATGATGATTATTGATGTTGAGTCCGTTTCTCAGTACTATTCTGATTGAGCTTTCTTTTTGTGTTGGACATTTTGCTGTAATTGGAGGTAGCTGAAGAGAGTCCAGCTTCAGGATGGTCCATGGTCCAGAGCCTGCTGTTAGTGCTGGGTCTGCACCCATCTCTCCACCACCTGTGAGCAGAACTGTCCTTTTGCTAGGGCAGAATAAACTGCACTAGTAGCAGTTTATTCCTGTTAGCATTTATTCTAACTATAACTAGGTAGCATTTCTTCCTGTTCTGCCAAGTTTTTCCTAAGATAACGCAGCACATTTCTGTGATTGACACATTCACACCAGTGTGTGCCTCTCCTGCTCCTGCCAAGTGTCCTGTAAGCTGCTGTTACCTGGTGCAGCAGGCTTGTTGTGAGGGGAATACCATCTGTGTGACAAAATATGGATCAAGGGCACTGATAAGGGTGTGGTGGAGTTTGCCTGGTCTGTATTTTGTACCCTGACTATAACACTTTGTTCCTAGGAGCAAAGTCATCTCTAGTGCTGGAAATGAGCTCCTGCCAGTTGAACTGATTAATCACTAGGTCCTTTTTTTTGTTCTAGGACTGTACAAGAAATCAGGCAAACTAGTGTTTCTTGGACTGGACAATGCTGGAAAAACTACACTGCTGCACATGCTCAAAGATGACAGACTGGGACAACACGTCCCCACGTTACACCCCAGTAAGTTAATAGTGCTCTTCCTTAGCTAGAAAGCATTGCAAGGACTGCAAGAAAAGCAGAGCTGATTATACATCATAAGATCACCAGTGGAACTGAGGAGACATGAGGGGATTTTTAGGATTGCAATTCATGGATAGTTCAAGTAATCTTAAAAAAAACAGTGTGTAGGATAGTTTGGTGTGTTATATTTAAAATTAAGAGGTGCATAACAAGCAGAACAATGAAGCAGAGAGTTTGTACTATAGAAGCTGTAAGAAATAAGAGCCTGCAGTTTTTGGGAACTGCTTCTCTATATAATTGGAAAATCAGTGTTTGTGTCTCAGAGGTCGCTGCGTAATTGTTATCCTGGTAACCTTGCAGGAGAGAAAGCTCAACACAGGTTGAAAATGTGGATTGGGGCAGTCCAGTGAGGAGATGAGAAATTGGGAAAGGATGTGAAGAGGAGAAACGTTGAAAAGTATTGAAAAGAAAATGCCAAATGCAAAATCTTTTTTGCAAACCAGATGCCAGAGCCAACTGTTGTTTGTGTAACATGTAGGGATAAATAATGTAGGAATACTCTGCTGTTCTTAGCATTGTAGATATTTCACACATAAATTTAATGGTTACTAACATTTTGGTGATAAACAAATGAACCATTGATTTTGAGAGAATGTATTACTCTCCTTTTCTTCTTGAATGACAAAATACTGGAAAGAACCAAAAGAAAGTAATATCTACGTGATAGAAGGCCAGACTTTTCCAAAGCACTGTATAATCTACACCTAGAACAAAATTCTGTGTATTTCCAGCTTCAGAAGAGCTGACAATTGCTGGCATGACTTTCACTACCTTCGATCTGGGTGGACATGCTCAAGGTAAGAGTGTGGGTTCTCACTGAGCTCACTGCACTGGGCTGGAGTTTGCTTCCAGTCAGAAGCAGGGCCCTGCTGCAGAGACTGACTTCCCACACTCCTCTGTGACAGCATAAAAGACATTGGCTGCTCTTTTGCCCATCTCCACAATTTATCACAAATCACAAATAAGATTTGGCAAGAGCTGCAGTAGGGGAGAAATTTTGGCTAATACTGTGATGAGGACTTTTGTACTTTGAATTCCTTACCTTTAAACTTACCTTTGTTGAGCTAATTCTGGGGGAAACAAAAACCATTTCCATACATTAGCACTCATGTGGGATAGAGCAGTGATAACATTAGAGAGAATGATAATTTTGCTCTGTTATTTCAGGCTTTGTAAAACATGAAAATGCATCCTAAGACTGGCAACATAAGCTAAAAATTTTTTTTAAATCAAATTAATAAACCCACACACACCTGTTGCTTAATTACCAATGTGCATTGCTCTGTATTTGGGGATAATTTCATTTTATTTTTATTTCTTATTTTCCCTGTAGCTCGCAGAGTGTGGAAAAACTACCTGCCTGCAATTAATGGTGTTGTGTTCTTGGTGGACTGCGCAGATCACGAAAGATTGCTTGAATCAAAAGAAGAACTTGATGTAAGTTTAAATAAGCTTTTGAAAGTTTGAACTTCTAAGAACTAAGCTCAAATACCTCCCTCTGCTGTTAGCTGCAAATGAGCTGTAGTGATTTGACCTTCTGTATTCTAAATTAATCACTCCTCCTTTCTCCATTCCTTTGCAGTCACTAATGACAGATGAAACTATTGCTAATGTGCCTATCCTAATTCTTGGTAACAAGATTGACAGACCTGAAGCCATCAGTGAAGAGAGGTTACGAGAGACATTTGGTCTGTATGGCCAGACAAGGTCCAAGGTATTGCTTTTTTTTTTCCCCCTTTTTTTTTTTTTTGTGTGTGTGTGTTGACTCTGGTTTGCTCCAGCTATACAAAATAAATGTTTTTATAATTTATACAGTATTCAGTACATAATAAGAGTGTATAGAATGAATCCCAGAGTCTTTATGTGTCTGTTAAATGTATGTCTCCTGCAACTTTCTACATATTTAATGCCACATTTTTTCAGAGAAAATGTATTTGTTTCTAGAATAATTATTAGTACTTCAACTTTCTTATGCACTATTTTTAAACAGTTTTCAGAGGCTATAGTTAGAGAGTGAATTATACAAGAAAATTGAATAGAATATTTCAGTAAGTGACTTTTCTCATTTCAAGTGCAAACTTTAATAGTTTTCCACCTAACATATTTGCCTAGGTCTTAGAGATAGATTTACACCATTGTAGAAGTCTAAAAGTTTGTAGGTTATGGGAAGGAAAAAGTTCCTACTGGCACCCCTAGCAACAAGGCAGATAATTTACTAAGGGTCTTGGTGATACTTAACTCCTCTTAATGTAAAGTTAATACATGCTCTGCTTGTGAGCATTAGATGCTCAATGGCCTTGGTCCTCGGAAAGAAACCTCCCTGGAGCTGATGGAATCCTTCCACTGGGGCTTCCAATCACAGCTCCCATTAGCTCTGCTGAGGCCACCTGCCTTGAAATTCCTCTTCATTTATCCACTCTTAGTGCCTCCCTTAAAGTTCAGTGCCAGTCAGAGTTAAAAGTCAGGCAGGAACAAATCTTTCCTTTCTTGTTTGCTGCATTTTGCCCTCTTGTTTTCTGGTCTACACTGCATGTGTTTGATGAAGCATGGACACCACTGTGAATCTCCAGTTGAGCAGCAGCTTTATTGCACTGTGCTGAGCTTGGCAAGCAAGCACCTTGCAACTCTTGCTTTGGTCAGTCCTAACATTTGTAGCAAATGGTTTTTTTTTTTAAATCTGGTTGGAAAACCGTTGCAAACAGAGCAGGGAACTGTGACTGAACACGGAATTGAAGCTCTCAAATTCTCTTTGCATGTTTGCTGTTCCATCCTGGTTTGACATTCTTCCCTCTCTCCAGTGTGGGTGCGCGTGAGGACACGCGTGGTGTATTTCTTGTATACTGTGGTTAAGGTCACCTGTTCTGTTCTCTCTGTGGAGGTGTTGGTCCCAGAGAAGCTGGGGATGCCCATTCCTGGAAGTGTTTTCATGCCAGTTCGGAGCAACCTAGTCTAGTGGAAAGTTTCCTTGCCCTTGGCAGGGGTTTGGAATGAGATTAGCTTTAAGGTCCCTTCCAACCCAACCCAGTCTATGATTTTGGATTAATTGACTTTCCAAAGTTCCGGTGTCAAACACGAGTTAAACGAGGGCATTCCACAGAAGCGAACGTGCCCGTGGAATAGATGCAGTTTCTAAGGGAGTGTCTGTGTCTCTCTGCAGGGCAGCACACCCCTGAAGGAGCTGAACGCCAGGCCCCTGGAGGTGTTCATGTGCAGCGTGCTCAAGAGACAAGGCTACGGGGAGGGCTTCCGCTGGATGGCCCAGTACATCAACTGAGCCTGCCAGCAGCTCCTGCCGCCCCTCTCAGCGCCCTCTGCTCCTTGTCTGATCACTCAGTGTGCGTAACTTGAATCCATCTGACTGTTCGATTTTTAAAATACACATTTTTAGCTGATTCTATCATCGACGCTAAATTGTAAGTTGTGAGGATTGCAAAATTATTTCGAGCGAGTTTGTACGTTTAAATACCACAACCTGTGAGCTTTCTAATCCCGTGCAACATCCTTTTGCAGCTTTTAATTTAATGAGTCTCCGGCACCGTTTTTGGTCAGAGCAACTTTCCAGTACAGTATGTTTGAATGCACTTTTTAACAGCTGAAAACGATGAACATGTGAAAAATATTTAATGCTTATGTTAAATTTTTTATGTACTTTTTTGAAACTGGTTTTATAACTTTAGAGTATATAACCATCTTTCAAGGAATAATAAATAATTAGCTGATGGATAATTGCATGATGCCTTACAGTTTTCAATAATACACTTTCTTATGCAACGTCATGCAATAAATTTCAATCCAGTTTTGGCATCTTTAATGGGAAATGTTTCATTTTAATGTATCTTAACTAGTGAGGCTGATCTGAATATGTGGGATGTTTTCCTGAAACACAAGCAGGCCGCAAAGTAGTTTCATTGTAGGTTAGAGTAAGGTGGGTTTTTTTCAGACTACTAAATTGTATTTATTTTAGGATTTTTCATAGTAAAGGAAATATCTACTGTGATGCCCTTATAATCACCACAAATACAAATAGTGTAAATTAGCTGTGCCAAAGTAAATCTTGGAACTAATGAGAATAAGTGGTCTTAATATACTGGTCTCTTGAATTAAACCCCTGATGTGACACAAGAAATACAGTTTCTTTCTGAAGAAATTAAGAATACCACTGCACTAAATATCCTTTTTCCAATTTCATTCATTTTTGGGTCTGCCAGAAGACTTGTCCATGAAATTACCAGGAAAAAAATGGGTTGCCATTGCTGCTTTTGAAAATTTACCAGCTCACACCCACTGGCCAGTTTTATTTTTGGTATTTTGAACTGGAACAAGATGGATTCTTTTTTGTGGTTTTGCCCTGAAACCTGGCAGCTGCTGACTGCCCAGGCACTTATTTCTGGGGTAAAATTCAGTCTGTCTCCAGTTTCTGACTGCTTTTCCTGCTTTTGAGTTTAGTTTCCCAAGGAGAAAGCAGGCTGTCATTGAAGAAAGGGCGTTGCAGCACGTTTTGTTGATGCTGGCTGGGAGCTGTGGTTGGTGCTTTCTTGTGCTGGGCATGTTTTACTCCTAATTTGCCAAGTGAAGGTGGGGTTTCAGCCCTGGAGTCACCATTTCACTATGAGGGGTTTGAGTTTCACTGTGTAGTTTGTTTTGTCCTTGTGCAAATACAAACTACTGCAAGTTGTACTGAATCCCTTTTACTTCCTATTGTACATCTTCTCCAAAGTACTTTAGGCCTTACGTTTCCAATATCCGTGGCAGCAAATGTATTTGACTGGTTTGATTTCCCAAATAACCTTCTCTTGACCTCTGGGATTGAATCTCAGATTTAAAGGCTGTAGGCACAAAGCAAATAAATGAGACTTATTCCTTGCCTGAACCTGAACTGGTATGATTGAATATTGATGATCAGTTCCCCACAGTCCTAGATTGTGCATCTGAATAATTCAGAACCTAATTAATATAAATTGTAAATGAAGTTTATTACTGCAGAATCACATGCAAAACATTAAGCAGAGTTTGTGTGTGATGCAGTTCAGTGTGAGGGCATTGGAGGGCTTTTCCAGATGACCAACATAGAGAATTCTGCATTTAAACCCGTGCTCAACTGTAGAGTGGTGTCTCTGCTGCCTAAATCCAAACTGGAGGCAGGAAGTGGCCTCTCACCACTGTGTGGACAGTGTGTTTCTATTACCTACAGCCGTTATGTAGGGGATATGCCTCTTGGTTTTTTTCCTCTAGCTTTTTCTGATGATGGCTATAATGCAGAGAACCACAGCTAAATGACTAGATTGTGTAAATATTAAAAGTACTACTTGCAGAGTCACGTTGTGGTATTGATGTGAGAGATTTGGGACTGTGTTTTGCCTGTGCTTATGGAAATGAAGCTGGAGGTGGAGATGTTCTGCTGCACTTCCACAGGCTGAGCCATTGCATGGGCTTGGAGGGGTCCTCTTCACCTGCTCTTCCAACCAACTGTGAGCAACAGCGCTAAAGAAAGGGGTAATCCCATTAAAAATTAAAAAGGAAGGGAGGTGATGGTGCTTAAAAGTGCGTGTTAAGAATAATTCCCAGTGTTGTGGAAGCACTCTTGATTTCCTGGTTCCTGCTGTGGGATGGTGGCTGAAATGTGATTGTAAAAAGGGCATGAAGAAACCTGGACTTTGTGTTATCCACCTGGGTATGTTGTTGGAATAGGTGATCAGTGCTCAGTGAAATACATAAATAATCTTGCTCTGTTTCATTTCATTCAGCAGAGGAAGGACCTTTCTTCTGTAGTTTACATTCTGTTGTGCACATGAATGTGAATGAGTGTTGTGTGTCTTTGTGTGAAGACTTCATTAATAGACAAATATACTGATGAGAATTTTCCCGGTGGTTCTCATCCCACCCCTCCATATCTCTCTCCCATTTATTTCTGTTTTATTCCTATGACTGTGACCAGTCTTGCTTCAAAAAAAGTAGTGTTCACATTTGGGTCTGACTTATATGATTTTTTTTTTTTTTTTGCACTCTTGACTATGCAGATTTCAATTGAACATCACTTTAAAGAATGTGAAAAGGAAAACTCATTAATAAAGATATTATTTATGAATTGTCTCATTTGGTTTTTACATTGCGACAGTTCCTTAAGAGAAATGAATGCGGATTTCTAAGATCCTAATAACTACTTCTGACAGTGGCCTGTATTTCATGGCAGTGACCCCAGTTGCTAGCATCTCTGGCTTGAATAACATTTCTTTTGCTTGGATGTAATTAAAATTGGGGTCTAACATGTATTGTATAACCAAGAGGTGATTGCTGTATTTCAGTCTTGGTTTAAATACATTTTTTCAGCAACAATTATTGGCACTGGAGATAGAAAAGCTCTCCAAGCTTTCTCATTTATCCTCTTCCAGATCAGGATTATTTCTGTGTTCAGGTCCTGACTGTGGTGTGCCAAAGGTGACCCGTGGCATTCCCTGGAGTACAATACCTGCATGCATGGGAGCTTTATTGTGCTTTGATAATTGGATTTGAGCATCAAAGAGGACATTTGGCGTTCGCTTATTTATAATAATGTCAGTTCAGAAAAATGATGGAGGTGGTTCCCAATCCCAGTGAATTCACAGGCCTGCTAGAGGTCAAATTGTTCTTCTCTTGTTTGTCCTGTCAAAGTATTTGGCTGCTGCCAACCCAAGTCCAGTGTTTCTGTTGACTACAACGTGCTCACATTTAGGTCACACCCTTGTTAGTTGTGGACTGAGCAGTTACATTTGAGCCTCGTCCACTGGAGTCAGTGGGGACGTGTAACTTCCTTGCACTTGGACAAACCACTCTTTGCACTGGTATTTCTGTTCTGAACTGTGAGTGCTCTAAATGTTGAAAAGCATAATTTATATAATAAACTGCAAAAGAAAAGCTAAAGATTAATGTGTTCTTTAACATGTTATCAATGCATTTGTTATTATGTTGTCCCATCGTATACTGGAAATACAAGTATTGGGAATAGAAAATAAAATTTTGCTTGATATTTGAAGGAGTTTTAAACAGGTAATTCTTGTCAAATAATCAAAATCAGGAAAAATGTGTGCTCGGTGTGTGGTCTAGGAGTGAGTTTGCATTTTTTCGGGTGGGTATAGGAATAGTTCTGTCTCATTTTTGTTCAGCTTCTGTTCATGGGTGTATAGAAAAAAATCCTCTGTCTGGAAAACACTTTGAACATGGAAAAAATTGCATTTCCTTTGTTGCAGTTCTAAAATAAGATGAAAAGATATGATCTTAGAGGTGACTGATGCTTCCTTAGAATCCAGCCGCGCTCTAGGATTGGCCCTTTTGGTGGGACTGTGGAGTGGGGATTGCCACTGAGTTCAAACTTACCAAACTCAGTGTAGCCCACAGTGGAGTGTCTAAACCTACTGTTGGACAACTATTTTCCAACCCTAAGCGTACAGTCTATTTAGTTTACATTTTTCAAATTTTTTTTTGTCTGCTTTCGAATTAAAATTAAAAATTTTATGAGCAGGTATGTTAAAATAATAATTTAAAAAATATATCCCTTGTTTTTCTTATGACCCTGTTTCTTACTGCACATGTTGCCTCATAGTAAGAAATCTTACAGTAATATTTTGGAGTCTTTGATGCCTTTCATTTCAGGGCCTCAGAGCTTTCAATCTGCTAACGCTGCCTCATCATCCTTGTCCTTGTTTTACCTCTGGTGACGGTGATGGCTGCAGGGGTTGGGTCATGCTTGGTGTCTGCCTGAACAAGAAGAGCTCTCTCTCAGAGCAGCCTGGCAGGACGTGGTGCCTCCTCAATGTGGGCACCGTTTGCCCATGTCTGTGACGGGATGACAGAAGCTGCTGGAGATATTTCACAAACCCTGTGTAAATTCGTGGCACATTGGGGGCTGTCCCCAGCGCAGCACAGCAGCCACTCAAAGTGTGTGCCATTCCCTGTGTTCCACCCGACCATGACAAGATTCAGTGGAATACAGGGGCAAAGAACAGCAGAAGAACTTGCAAATGTGTGCACTACAAAGCTTGGACGGATCGACTTAAAAATTCCTGCTTCTCCATCCTAAATCTAAATAAACATTTTCATAAAAGGAGAATGGACAGGCATTCTTTCACTGTTGGGTCCAAATGTCCGATTCTGGCACAGGCAAGTACCAATTCATATTGTTTGGTCAGGTTTTCCCCCACAAAGTGATACTTTAGTGTCAGAGTGGTTTGATGAACTCCCTGGGGCAGCACTCGCTGGAGCAAACCCTTGGCAGTAGCTTGGGGCAGGGATGACCTGATCTTGGCCACTTGGTGATATTTGAGTATCCAACCCAGGGGTGGTGCAGGGGCTTTGGGGACAAGGGCTGAGGTGTGACAAGAGGCTGGGCTGGGCCTGGCGCTGCAGCTGCCACCGGTGAAGCTGAGCCCAGAGGTCTGGAGTAGCTCGGCTATTGTAGCACACGGGGGTTCTGAGCAAAGGGATTTGGTTTTCAGTGTGGATGTGGCTCTTGAGAGGCAGGGCAGAATTTAAGTTCCAGTTTGTTCAAATTTTGGTGAAAGCTAAAAGCTTTGCTAGGCGGGCACGGAGCAGGCTGGAGGAGGGTTCAGTGTTGGGGGCGTGAGGCAGGGGCTGCCCTGCAGCTCCTTGTGAGCATCTCTACAAAATACTGACCAAATTCCCCTTGTGTAATGGAGGAAAGGAAGAACTGGGTTGAGAATTGTCCTTTTGCCAGTGAGGTAAAAGGGAGAGCAATTACAGAGAGGGCTAATGCTGTCCTGCCCCAGCCCGTGTGTGGGCTGAGCGCAGGGCGGCTGCTCGGCAGCGCTGGTGCTTGTGAAAGCAAAAGGGAGAAATTAGGGAGTGATAGGAGCTGTATTTCAGTGTCTGTGCACTGAACTGCTATGGTGATGCCAGTGTTTGCCAGGTTATTTCAAAATCTGTCCAGTATCCTAAATTAAGCTGGGGTTTGCTAAGTCACTGGAACTGCTGCTTCTTGGGCCACTGTTCCCCAAAATTAAAACTGAGGTCACTTGTTTAATGCACTTGACTTGTGACCAGATAAAAACCTAAACCATTTAGCAAAACCTGAACTGTTTTGTACGCCCTCCCATGGCCCAGTGGCACTCGGAGATGCATTTTTAGTTCAGCCCAGGCTCTGGGTTCCAACCCCAGTACCCAAACGTGTCCTCTCTGCTCTCTTAGAGCAGGACTTGGTTTAGGTTCAAGTAAATTGAAACTGTAAAAGGAAAACTCCTGTACATGCCACTTAACTCTTCTACTCCTTGATGTAATGTATCTATCATATGTTTGTATATATGTATTCATACATATATAAGTATACAAGAGGTTTAATAGAAACCTGTGCAAATATTGTTACTTGTTATAATATAAATATTATATTTTTAATATAATATAAAGCTGTTACAAATATTGTTATAGATGCATTAGCATTAAGTTGCAGAGTACATTTACTACAAGTCTGTACTCATAGTAGGTTTTAAAGGATAAAAAAAATCAGGAGTCTGCAGGAGAGAAAATTAAGAGCTTTTGCTTTACTGGCAAACAATTAATTGCAGGAGATAGTGTGGGAGAAATTGAGATGTGCAGCAATGGTAGGGATAGCAGCTGGAGCTCTGGATGCTGCCTGGAGCAGCAACAGTGGTTAGGCAAAGCTAGTAATATAGTTTTCCCTTTTTTAGAGCTTATGTTTTGTTGCTGGCATTAGAGAAGCTTTTAGCGTTGGTGTAAAGAAGGATGGGTGTTCCTTCAAAATAAGAGGTTTACTCAACCATGTTTTTTGGAAGTGTGTCCTATCCACTTGCTCTAACTCACTGCCCTGTTGGTGACAGCTGTCTCTGGAGAGCTCTGATAAATATCCCCAAAAGGTTATGATGATTTGACACTGGGACCTGAAGATTTGTTTGTAAAGAGAACTTCTTCTTGATTTATAGTATATTTTTTAGTTCCCCTCTAACCCTCCTGTCTGCTATTACCACTTCTGTAATAGCCTTTTGTTTCCTAATCTGTAATTTAAATTGCCTCTGAATTAAAAATAAAATTAAAAATAAAAATTTTTGTCCCAGGCTGTTTTGGAGGGAAGTTTTTTCCAATACTTTGATGCTTAAAAATCCTGAGAAAGAAAGACCTCTATCAAAGAAGAAATTCTGTGTTTTCAGAGCCATTGTCAGGCACAGTGCAAGAGAGAAGGAGTATGAAGTTTACACCTGTTGTTTGCCCTTATTACTTTGTGAGAAATGAGGAAAACCCAAGAAGTTACTCTCTGTGGGTAATTGAAGTTAACTGAGCTGCTACAAGTCTGCAGAGAAGAATGTGTAACAGATCCTCACACATGTGACTGTGGGATGAGTCTATTTATGTCTCTGTAAACATGAAATTATGAAATGCACACCATGGAGATGGGGCTGGTGAAGTCCTTGGCTGACCTGGTCAACTCTCATTCGGCTTGCACCTCTCTGGGAGTACAAAGTGAATTTAAACTTGCTGCAAAACATCGTGCTGCTGGAAGATGTTTAGAGGAAGGGAAGCAGGTTCATGCAATAGAGCAAAGAAAGCATCTGTGTGTTACCAGATGCTGTGAGTTTCTGTAATAATATCTTCGACACCTTGTGGGCATAAGAGCACTTCAGAAAAACAGCTTCTAGAAAAAAATTGCACGCAAAAAAAAAAAAAAAAAAAAAAACAAAAAAAAAACAAAAAAAAAAATAANTTTTGTGCATTCCAGATCTTAAATAAACAGATGCGTGGCTGAGACCTGGATCCTTTCTGCGAGCTACTTAAAAAGTGCAAATCTCAGGATGGCAAAAGAAGGGAACAAATCATGTGAGAGAAGTGGGTCATGGAGACTTTGCTTTTGCCCTCGTGAGATGGTACCAGCAGTGATCTGCACAGGACCAGGCTGTGGTGGCAGAGCTGCTCCTACCCCGAGTCCTGGCTGGAGCCTTCTGGACGCAGCCCATTGCCAGAGGGAGTGAGTGAGAGGGAGGGTGGCACAGGGCAGGCGCTCGCTGGGACGAGGCGCAGCCTGTCTGTGCAGGCACAGGAGTCCTGCCAGGTGGGAGGAGACCCAGAGCCTCCCCTGGGAACTGGGTGAAAAAGTCATGCAAGGAGGGAGAGCAAAACTCCATCCAACCTGGCCCTGAAGAGGGAAGGGGCAACCTCAGCTCCTCTCATCTGCCTCTGCCAGGGCCTCCCCACCCTCACAGGGAAGAATTTCTCCCAAGCATCCAGTCTAGCCTTGCCCTCTGTCAGTTTGAAGCCATTCCCCCTTATCCTGTCACTCCACGCCCTTGTCTGAAGTCTCTCTTCAGGTCTATTGGAGCCCACCTTTAGGCACTGGCCTATGAGGTCTCCCTGGAGCCTTCTTGGCTCCAGAATGAACAATCCCAGCTCTTCCAGTCTGGTTCCAGGGCAGAGATGCTCCAGCTCTCAGAGGACCTTTGTGCCCCCCCCCCTTGAAGTTGCTCCAACAAATCTGCATCCTTTTTATTTACTCCGTTTCTGATTGTCTTATTTTGCAGAAGAGGAAATCGAACTCCCACCTAATTTTCAGCAAATGCTTGAGCAAAGTCCTTCTGGAAGCAGATGGTGCCCCTCCATTCACACACAACATCCCCC
Organism: Regulus satrapa; assembly: GCA_013396955.1. Lineage (NCBI taxonomy): Eukaryota > Metazoa > Chordata > Aves > Passeriformes > Regulidae > Regulus > Regulus satrapa. The sequence continues at coordinate 1,128,769 of VWZN01001192.1, read as the reverse complement.
AAACTCCTGGAGCAGCATGTGCCTTCATCTCCCTCCTGTGTAATGCAGCCTGTAGGGCATGTGTTGCCACCCTGCATCTGACCCCTACAGCCTGTGCTGTATCTCCCTGGGGAATAGCCTGCTCCTATCCCGGCCTTTAGAAAGTTTGTGGGTTTTTTTGAGCAGAGTAAAAAATCAGGTGAAGTGGAAAGAACAAGCCTTCTAGCCCACAAGCCTTCCAAGTACTGGAAAGGTTCTCAGTGGAAAGCTGTGCCTGAGGGGGAGGATTCAATGAGGAGCCTAGGTTAGCATGTTACTGCTGCACAAGAGCCAAAGAAAACCCTAAAACCCCAAATTCAGCTCATTCCCCCCTACAAATGCACCCATACCCATATTGTCTAGCTGGGCATCTCTGCCAGCAGTGAAGTGTTGGTGACTACTGCAGAAATTTTGGCTAGAAATAACTTTTAAATTGTTTTCCTATGAGCTTTCTAAAGTCTACAAAGGATAGTGTACGAGAGTAGGACAGCAAGAAAATAAAAGTGTTCAAATTTCACATCAACTGGCTACTTGCTGTTAGGGAAAACCAGAAATTTATGCCCCAGTTTAAGTTTATTCTGGTGTGCAACTCACTTTTGGGGTACTTAGCAGAAATCATCCCAGCTATAGTTGGAACATTCATTTTATTCCCACTGGCTCTCAAGTTATGTTCTTGTGCTTTTCTTTGCCTTGGACAAACGGAATCACAGAATTGTTTAGGCTGGAAGAGCCCTCTAAGATCAAGTGCAACCATTCGCACAATTATTAGTGTTAAGGCTGCTCTGTGCCCTGTGCATTCCTCCTGCCCTTGAGGTGAATCCCAGCCCAACTGGACCATGGCAAGGGTTTGCTGGAGCACTCAACACTACAGCTGCAGGAGACTTGAGCCATGATTTGATTTATGTCCCACAGGGAAGTGTAGCATCAAGTATTTAGGATAAGGTGCTGAGTATAATTCGATCTTGACAGATATGGGGTTAGAAGGACAAATGCTGTCAAAAGTCTTATTTTCTTTATTGGTACTTTTTCAGTTGGAGAAGGACAGGAGAAGAATTATTCAGGTGCTGCTGCATAGGAAAACCAGGATCAAGCCTTTCATTTTGCACCTTTGCTCAATTTTGCTAATGCAAAATTTGTTCATCCCTCACAGGCTGCTGGTGCTGCATTCACTGGACAGAGGTGATGTATCTCTAAGTGACAGAGGAGATTCTGGCTGCAAAAGAGCTCCATTGATTCAGATTTCAAAAATATATCGTTAGGATCTGTGTAAGCGCTTCAGTGAAGTGGATAATTTCGATGGTGGCTTCCTTTCCCCCATGAATTTTTGTAATTAGAGGTGTGTCATTAACGAACAGTTGTGTTTTCTGCCTTGTGGCAGTTTATGGAAACTCGATATTTCCAGGTATTTCAACTCCATAGTTTAGATACTTGACTCCCCTTGCAAGCATTTGTATTTAATCAGCAGACAGATTGACAGTGAGATGTGGCTCATGTGAATGCTCCTCATAAAAAGCGATTCCAAAAGCAAACAGAACGATCACTCCAGGTTCACCTAGGAGTAGGAACAAGCCAAGGCTTAACCAGCGATGAGTCAATGCAGGAGTGAAGTGCCTATTTATTGGTAAATAAAGGCTGGCTGCCATTCCCTGCTTCCAAACCCACGTGCCCCCCGAGGGGTTTGGAAACTGGTGATGCAAACTGATGAGTCACAGTTTAGAACAATAGTTTCTTCATGTGAAATGACTCAGGATAAAAGAAAAACAGGTTTTTCAAGAAGCTGATGAAATTACCAAAAAAGAAATTAAAATAAAACAATAGGACGCCTTTAACCTTGTGCTGAAATTGTATCTGTTTCTAAAGGGCAAGGTGGTAGGTGCCTGAGATCAGGGGATCAGGTTGTACCTGCTTTCAGCTCATTTTCTACTGCCAGAGCATGCATGGGGCTAACCAGGGCAAAGCCCAATAAATACCATGAGTATGAGCACGGTGTATCTAACAGCATCTCATTTAAGTGTGGTCGTTTGTCTGCACAGTCCCTGCCCTCTCCTCTTTGCCCAGAGGTAAAGGTTGGTCCTGCTGGGCAGAGGGCAGCAGGGAGGTCTGGTGACATCTGGTGGGATTCTCTTGGGATGGGAGATGTCCCCTGCCATGGACTAAAGAGCCTCTTCACAAACTAAGGGCTCTGCTAGGGAGGGTGCTATAAAAAGAACACATCTATATTATATATGTGTTGTTATCTATAGCGTTATCTGTATTAGAGATGTCCCTGTTTCCTTCAGTGAGGGTGAAATATGCTGCTCTGTAGTTTCCATGGCCCCACAAATGGGGATACTCCAGGTGTTTCATAGAGTATTATCGCAGAAATTATCACCTTAGAAATTCGAATGCAAATATGTGCAATTTTTAAAGGATTTAATTAAAGCAGAACAAATGGGTAAAGAGGAAGGCAAGCTACAGTCTGTCAATGAAAACACCATAATCAGATTAATCCAGAAGCCAAAAACCAGGTTTATTTCCTCTCTGTACTACACGTGTCACATGACGGGTAGCAAATTTCCCAATTCCTTTCCTCAGCCCTTTGTGTCCTGCACCTTGTGGGGTTTGTCTGAAGAAGGAGAAAGCTCGTGTCTTTCTGGGCTGCTGGCATCTCCCCGCTGCCCAGGACTCCATCCACAGTTCAGGTGTCCTTCCAGGCAGGCAGGAAGGAGAATCCTCCCGGGAGGACTCCTGCTCTCACTGCTTTCCTTCCATCCATAGGTGGCAGCAGGCTTTAAAATCTTTAACCTCTCAACACCGATGTTTTTTAAGAGCTCGGGGAGTTGCGCAACGATCTCCAGAACTACTCTGGCAGCGAGCTGGTGAAAGGGGAACGGATTCTTTTCAAGGAACGAAACATCCTTTGCAGCTGTTCGCTGAATTGGTGAATTGTGAAGACAAACAGCAGAAAGTCAAACTCGGGAGCAAGAAAGGGCAAGAAGGTGCCTATTTGGGGCCAACATACCCCTACAAAGGGCAGCAATTTCATCAGATAAAGCAGCTCAGAAGATTAATGTGGTTAACAGCTTTCCCCTGCAGAAGTATGTGGATGCAATAAAGCTGCGTTGTGGATTTTAGCATCTCTGCTCTCATTAGGCTCAGTGTGCCTCTGCCTGCAGCTGGGGATCTCTCCTCTCTCTGCCCTGGCTGCCCTCTGGGCCAGCTGCAGGTGGCAGGGCCAGCTCTGCAGGCTGGGGACAGCAAGGGGCAGAGTGACTCCACATGGTCTGCTCCATGGTGGTGACTCCAGCTCCAAAGCCTGCTCGGCATCTCCAGGGCCTGGGGTCTCCACCCTGATGCCTCCACTTGCCACAGCATCTCACGGGCTGGGCAGTGCTGTGAGCCTGCCCTCCTCCAGCCCCCCAGCCCTGCTCCTGCTGAGGATGCAGCAGGCAGAGCAAGGGCAGCATCCCTGTCTCTACTCACATTAATTGTGGCTCGTGGGTCCAGCACAGCCTGGGCACCGTGGTGCCACGTGCCAAGCACGCTCCGGTGCCTGACTGTGGTTTGCCTTTTATTCCCATGCCTGTCGTGCCAAGCTCACACAAACACATCAGGGCGTGCTGACAAGGACAGCCAAAAGCCAGGCAGGGCTGGGAGGTCAGAGGCAGGGCTTGCTTGGAAGAGGCAATGAGCCACGGCCACCTCCCAGGGTGATTAATTGGGAATTTGTCAAAGCATGGAGAAAGAAAAGCTCAGCAGCAGGTGAACTGGCCAAGGGTGAGGGGAAACCTCAATAGAAGTCATAATACTTCTGCAAAAAATTAATTACTGCTTCAATTGAAGGTGATATTCTTTTCCACCTGCCCGGTAGCTGATGGGGTGTTGCTGAAACAGTGGTAATGACTCACTTGGACGCCACAAAGGTGACAGGAATTTTGACAGACAATTCTAAATAAAACCTTGCAAGCTTTGCATGGTGCTTGTAAGATAATATAATAATAAAATGATAGTTACAGTAGTGCTCTGGGAGAGCACTGTAGAGAGCTCTGAGAGCTCTGTGACTTGGCCTGGAGGGGAGGCAGCCAAAGGAGAAGAAAGCCTGGGTTTGTGGATGGATGTCGGGAGGCTGTGAGGGAGCAGGATCAGGCCTGGTGGGCAGAGAGGCTGGGAGGGGACATGGCTCCCTTGCTGCCTCCTTCAGCAGAGACAGAGCCCTTCCAGCTTTCTGTATGTGCTGGACTGGGGGCTGTGCTCAGCTGAACCTCAGGGAAAGGCATCTTTCCCACATTTATATCCTCAGCCTGATTTTCTGATCCTGTAGGGAAAAGTACATGTCGACTGAAATTTAACTTTCCTAATAACGTGATTAAATACATGTTTTACACAGCTGGCTCACACAAGCCCAGGGGGGGATTTCACGTGGGGCTGCAATGCTGGTACCCGTGCTGGGATGTGGGGACCGAGGCTGCCACATTCCCTGGGCAGCCACTGTTACCCCACACCACTGGCAAGGGGATGCCCACAGCCCCTGCTCCACTGCAGAGCTCTGAAGTGAAGCACGACCGCTTGTTTACAGCCACGAGCTGGCTCTGCAGGCAAAATTACCCCTATTTTGACACCTCTCAGAAGCACTGAGTGACGGCTCTTGGAGAGGAGCAGCAGCTCCACTCAGGCTGCCGTTGACAGTTCCAGATGACAGGAATATGAAGGCTTAATTGTGATATAATTAAGTTGAAGTGATCATCTCACGTCTGTTTAGTGTCTAACATAAAATGATCTCGGTCTAGTTTGCCGTGGCCTTTGGTTAGAAACCAATAGCGTGGGGGTGGGAGTGGGTGCTGAAATCCTGGGGGGGAAAAGAGGGTCAGGGAGAGGGATCCTGCCTGGGCTGTGGAGGCTGCTTGGGAAACTGGGCTTCTGCAGTGTTCTGCCTGTGTTTGGGTGGCTTTTTACTTTTCCTCCTCCAGGAACTTCCCAAGGAATGCTTTCTGTGTCACACAGCTGTGAGAACAGCAGCTCTTCATCTGCTGTAGCATGAAATGCAGCCTCATGCATGACACCGGCAGTGGCTGTCCTGTGCTGCTGCCTGGGCTGGGCTGGGAAAGGGGGGAGCCTCAGCCTGGATCACCCTCCTTGGTCCTGAGGACCCATCTGCCATACTCTCAATACCTAGAAACACCAGAGAAAATAAAAATATTTTCAAGAAAACCGCTATTCAAACCACCAATGTCTACCCCAGCTTCTTGGTAGCTGCCAATGTCCTATTTCCTTGGAGGCAAAGTTCAGAGGATGGATCCTATCCAGGATGATATCCTATCCAGGATCCCATCCTAACCTGCCACGGGGCTGCAGGGAATCCCCTGTGCTGTGAGCACCTCAAGACTGAGCCTTAGTTGTGGCTGCTGCCACACAGAATCACACAGGATCAGAGAATATTCTGAGCTGGAGGAGACCCACAAGTATTGAGTACAGCTGAGCACATGAGCAAACACTTCTCTCTCTTCTCATGTGGAACTGGATTTTTCAGCCTTAAATTCTAGGAATATAGTTTTTTATTTATAGCTATTCAAGATATCTTGACTATCTGCAGATGAAAACTATAAAGCTATCTGTCAATAAATATCCATCCATATAGATTTTCATATATAGATATCTCAAGATATTCATTATTGATGTAATATACTTTTATAAGACTAAAAATCTTTGTAATTTCAGGAAGGTGAGAGTGCTAGCATTGGTGGGTTGCTCAGTTGTAATACCTGAATTGCTTCTGTGCCTGTAGGTGGGAGCTGACTAAGGAGAAGCTCTATACCCCCCCAGCTTCAGCTCAGATTTGCTCTTTGGTGGTTGCTGGTGCCACCCAGCCTGGTTTGGTTGTCCTTCTCTCAGCAATGTTAGGGCAGGTGTTAGGCCATGCTTGTGTTTTAAAGGCCAGGTTTGTGTTTTAAAGGCATTTCACACTGGGGTTCACATCTGCCTTGGAAAAACCCAAAGAGGAATTGCAGGTGAGTGGAGAACATTTACAGTTTAGGCATCACCCTCAGCAGAAGCCCATCCTGCTCAGGCTGGGCTCTGGTCTGTTCTTCCCAGCCTCCATCTGTGCTGCTGCTCCCACACACCAAGGGCCTGCAATTACCTCCAGAAGAAGTTCAGCCATTCCCCTCTGACTCAAGGGGTCCATGCCTGTATCCAGAAAAGATCTCCAAGTGCCTTTAGACTCTGAGCTGGGGATGCAGCAGCTTTTGGGCAGCTGAAATGGGAGTCCTGTCTCCATCAGGTGGATTGTGCTCCATCACTACAGCAAATACTGCTTTTATTTATTTTCAGCATTTCTTTGCATTAACCACATGGGAAGTAGCAGCTGTACAGCCAAGCAGTGTTTGTACCTGATAAGAGCCCACGATTTCAGAGTCTCCACCCTTCCCCTGTGGCTTTGCTGCATTGTTTGCTGCTCTAGTGGTTCATGTGGAGCTCATTAGAAGTGCCAAAGCTGGGAGCCATAGCAGAGTTGTCCCTCCATGGGCACAGCAAGTGCCACTGCAGGCAGTAGACAATTTCCTCAGCTGCTCCTCGGCTATCCCAGGGGATGAAATTTCTCTGCAGGAACTTGGCGTGGTCCACGTGGCAATTCAAAGCAGCCCAGTGGCACTGCACTCCCCAGAATGCCTTCCCCAGCTCTGGGATGCCTGCCCAGAGTCAGCAGTGTCCAAACTGGAGCATGCACAAGTGGGGTGTTCATCATCAGGATCTTGGCAGTAGCCTTGCTGGGGCCTCATATTCCTGCAGAAAGGAGCAATTCCCCTGTGCTGCTGCCACAAAAGCTGTTCCTTCATGCACAGCCCTGTGTCACTCTGTGTCACCTCTGCTCCCTGTTCCAGAGACTGGTCTGGATGAGTTGGAGTGGGCTGGGAAAACCCTGTCTGCAGCATGCTGAGTGTTGTTCCTTTATGAAGGCTTTCTTTATGTATGGATTTCTTTTGCCAGGTCCAGCCTAACTCCCACCCACCAGCTCGCTGGGTGATGAGCCACCAGGACAGGCACCAGGGGACAACCCAGCGCCGTTTGAAGGAGCACCGATGGCTCTGCTGTGTTCAGCCCTGTCGCCTGCCCATGGAGCTGGAGTGACAGTTTGCCATTAAACTAGACTTGAAAAGTCATAAAATTATCGTGGTAACACCTTCACACTGTTTACACCGCTAAGCAAAATCTCTGCACGCACAGAGCATAAGGAAGCCGGTGGTCCTCAGGCTGCGGTAGTGCTGAGCGTCCTGGCAGGAGCATCCTCGGGGTCCACGTCCTCATCACTGTCCCTGGGAAGGTGCCTGGCAGGGAGGGAAAGCTCTCCTGGAGCAGAGCCCCTCTGTGCTGCAGCAGAGCCAGCTCAGAGAGCTGCGGCTGGGACAGCAGCCCTGCCTTGTCTTCCTGAAGCCAGCTGAGTGCAGGAAGAGCGCGGCCTTCCGGCTGGGAGGTCAGCTCTGAAAGCAGCCGTGTCCAAAGCAGCAGAGCTGTGGCTGGGGGCGGAGGGGCAGGAAGGGCAGCCCCAGGTGATGCTCTCCATATCACTAAGTAATGCTTGGCTTTCCTCCCCTCCCCAGGTGAAGGTGCTAAAAGCTTTCCAGTGCCTAAAGAGCTGCAATAATGCTGTGGGAGGAAGTTTTTACAAGGGCATGGAGTGACAGGAGCAATGGGGTATAGATTTATATTCAATATCCCAAGGAGATGCTCCCGTGTGGGGGTGGTGGGGCACTGGCACAGGTGCCGTACACACACAGGAGCTGTACCTTCCCCATCCCTGGAAGTGTGCAAGGCCAGGCTGGATGGGCCATAGTGGAAGGTGTCCCTGCCCATGGCAGGAGGTTGTGAATGAGCTTTAAGATTCCTTCCAACCCAGTTCAATCTGTGACTGTCTGAAAACTGCACTCAGGGCAGATGATAGCTCTGGGGGATGGCAAAGCCAGGGTTGAGCCCTGCATGGGACCGGCAACACCACAGCTCCTCTTCTTCACTAGGAGGGAGTTCTGCTCCCTGCTTTGATGATTTGGGGACACGATTACTTGTGCTGGAGTGGGAACTGGGCATCCCCCCTTGCTGAGCTGCACCAGAGCTCAGCTGTGTGGGGCACTCAGGGAGTGGGATCAAAGCCAGCAGATGGGCTGGGGGCTACTGATGAGAGGAGCAGAGCTGTGAATGAGTCAGGGGCAGAGGTGTTTCAGTCCAGGCTTTTCTTTCAGTTTACATTTGGTCGTGAAACAAATTAGTCTGTGGAGGATCTGGGCCTGTCAGTCCTCTTGCTCAGATGGGGGCTAAGAGCATCCTGAAAGGGGCTGCAGCAGCCATGGGAGGCCAGGAGGGAGCAGAGGTCTGACTGTCAGAGGTGCAGGCAGTGAGCTGGTGTCAGCCTGCCCACTGCCTTCGGCTCCTGCTGCTTCAGCTTTCGGTGTTTCAGGTGCCATTTTTCACCCACCCCAAAACTTCAGGGTTCTGACTTTCAGTCTGGCATGAGTTGAACTCTAAGAGCAAAATGTAAATGAAATTGCTGCTGGTGGCTGGCTTTCCTCCTGTACCAGATGATAGGAGCACCCTCCGGGGCACAGCCCTGCACACAGCCAGTGTCGTGTCCTACAGGGGGACCCAGTCACAGCCCCACACAGTCTCCCTGGAAAGACAGAGGCACAAAATGAAGAGAAGGGGACCGGGATATTTTACCAGCGAAGACCCTGCTCCTGCTGCTGCCCTTCTGAGGGCTGCAAATGCTCATTTCAGCTGGGTTTAGCCTACGGCTGAGTCTGGAAGATGCTTCAGTTGCTGCAGACTCCTGGTTCTTTCCAGTCATTCAGCAATGAGCCGATTTTTTGCTTATTCACCCCATCAGTACAGCCCTCCAGGTCCAGAAGCCTTTCCCCTGATTCCCTCATTTCCAAAAAACTGCTTTCATTGATCCATTACAGAAACCAAAAGGCAACTGCTTCTGCCAGCCCCCAGCATCGCAGCTCTCCAGCAGCCAGCAAACACCACCCTCAGACTGGAAAATCAGCTGAAATGTGATTTCTGTGAGGGCCCCAGTGTGGTTCCTCTGGCTATCAGACAGTGCTGCCACCTGCCTGAGTGTAAGGTAATTCTGTTTGCTGAAGCAGCTGTTGCCCATTTAATTAGCAAGAGGTGAAAACCTTAGCTAAGCCAAAGACTTTATGAAACTATAAAAAAAAAAAGCCAGTGAGAAGTCTCAGAAGCCAGTAATGGCATCCTGTGTTCCCCCATTAGGAAGCAGAGTGTTATACTGAGTTTCAGTTCTCAGGTCATGTTTTCCAACAGCTGTGAGCCAGGGGCAGCAGTGACATCTCCCTTGGTGTCAGGTGCGGCTGTTACTTCATCATCACTGAATATCCTCTAATGCTTGGGATGGAAAACACTGCAGATGCCTGTCGGGGGGCTGGTGGGATGCTGGGCAGGAGCCGTGGTTGTTGATGGAGTGGGGGAGGTGTGGCCACTCTTGGCACACTCTCAGCTCTGGTTGTGCCAGGGCCATGCCATGCCCTTGTCACTCCCAGCCTGTGCTCCTGGAGCTCAGCTATTTATACTCCTTTATTTATACTCCTTCTTCCTCCTGGTGTGTTTGTAGAAGCCAATTTTGGAGCTGCTGTGCACCACACACAGAGGACTGGGGAGATGCTCACAGGCTTCAGATCAGAGCAGTAACCTAAGTCCTCATGGCTCAGCAGATATCTGGTTCTTGCTGTGCCAATAAATGTGCCTTGGCATCCTTGTGACAGCCTAAAATATCAGCCATGGGTTCTTTTGCTGCTGGGGGTGAACTGGTGCCGAGCAGGTGGTGCTGGTGGCACAGGGATGAGTGTCCCCAGCCTGCCTCTGGCCCTGTGCTGCTCCAGAGCTCCTCCCTGCATGGTGGATTGAAAAACCTGACTGGAACCAGCTCATTCCCCATGGCTCTCCCTTCAGGGGGGCTGGAGCATGCCAGCTCTGTGTGCTGCTCTCTCTGTGTGTTGAGGACTCCTGTGTCCCCCAGCATGGCACCTGGCTCAAGCTGGCTTTGGGAATGCAGGGCACAAGGGCTGCCATTCCTGCTGCTGTTCTTTATCTCCCAAACTTACTAATTTTAAAGCTGGAGCTGCAAAAATTGCTGATTTCCCTCTTTTAGAAGTGCTTTATTTGTCCTGCTTTCTTATTAAGGGCAGGAATTCATCCCCCGCCTGCCGGTCGCTCTGTGGAGTGTCAGTGTTATTTGTGGTATCCCATACAACAAACACCTATTTATAGCTGAGCATTCTTGGAAGGGGTTTTGGTACCTTGGTTTCTGCAGAGAATTTTCTCTCTTGCAGGGTACTGCGCTCCAGCCTGCACAGGGAGATGTTTGGATGGAGGCAGAGCACGTGGCAGGTCCATTCCCACATGGATGGCTGGTGTCCTCAGCATCTCTCTCCTGAGAATAATTTTCCTAGCAGTTATGGCTGCAGATGTGTTATTTTGCTTTCTTGACCTGCCGTTTTTTTCCCTGAAAAAAACTCCATTTCATTGATCTGACCATTTGGAGCTCATTGCAGGGCTGCTAATGACCAGGTGTAACAGCAGTTTTTTAACCTCTGCATTTTCTCCTCGTGCTGTCAGCATTATAAAGTACCACTTAAAACACAAGCACAGGCAGTCAATTACTTTAATCTTTATTACATCTGAATGTACAGCAGCTACCCCTGAGGAAAAAACACCTCATCTGATACTCAGCAGAGGGAGTTTAGCTGGGAAATACCATCCCAGTACTTTGGGAGATGCCAAAATCCCACCTTTGGGAAAATCCATCCCAGCACTGCACACACCAGCAGAGCTCAGACTCCTCCAGGGCTCATTCCTCAGGGCACCCACAGCACCAACAGTACCACCTGCACCTGACTTGTGATTTTGGAAGGGAGCTGCATTCCTCTTAGCACCCGATTCCCCAATAAACTCTGCTGGTAGCTTGATTAGACCCAACAGTAGACAAGGTCCAGGATCTGTGCCCATAGCACCCTCTCATGGATGAGGGATGGATACGGGCAAAGCTGTGGGCTCACCCTGTGCCCCCAAAACTTGCTGGGGGCTGGGCACCTCTCCACCAGGACTTCCTGGTGGGTCTCCAGTATATTTGGCCATTGCAGGAGAAGGAAGAGCTGCCTGCAACCAATACCAGTCCCAACTCATCCCCAAGCTAAGTTGCCATGGAAAAATGTACCTGCCAATGTTCATAATGTAAAAATGCCTAGTTAGACCCCCCACAAGTCTAGCTTTCATTTGTGCATTAAACAAACAGGGAGTGAGTTTGTCAAATAGAGTTTGGGATGGGCAAGACGGCAGAGGCAGTGCTTGTGAAACCCTCTGGATCAGCCAGGGTCGATACTGGCTGCAGCAGGATTTTTCTCTTGTTTTCTGGGTTAGTCATAGGTTTGTTTATTTTTTCAGAGATTTCTTTTCTTATTCATCTGTTGCAATCACAGCAGACACATCATTTCACAGCCCTACATGGAAATCCAAGACCAAGGAACTATTTTTAGTGCACAAAATGTCTCCCCTAAATGCATTAACTTTGGAAGAGTAAATATTAAATATGGTCTCATCACATTAGAGGCATTTATGCAGAAGTACAGGACCAGCGGTTTTAATGGTTAGGGGAAATTATGTTATACCACCAGCACTTAATCAAACACAATAAAACAAGGTCTTACTGCAATTCTTTCAGGATAAGCTGAAGGAAAATTAATTCCTTTCCACATCCATTGCTGATGATTTACTGACACCGGGGTGTATTTGACCCATTAGTATTTATGGTGGCACCTGCAATCTGTATGCAAAACATATAGGGACCAGCCTAACATTTATTTTGCAATTAAATTGAAATGATTCTTTGGCTACTTGCTCCAAACCGAAGCACTCAGCACTATCTGTGATGAGGATACTGTAGGCAAGCCTTGAGTGAGCACCATAGCAAAGTCCTACGTGTTCTAACTGCCTACAAATGCATGTTTAATAATAGCTTTTTGTAACTTTATTGAGAAATAATTTCTCAAGGTTGGGCTGTAGGACTGGGAGGTGCTGCTGGTGGAGCCCCAGTGCCCCAGCTCTGCCTGTCCCTGCTCTGTGGGTGGTGACTCTCTGGTGATGGTGATGGGGCAGCAGGGTTGCTGCCTGGGTCTGGTACTCAGGGTTGGGGTCCTGGCCTCGTGAAACTCCCTCCTGCAGCTCACTCCTTCAAAAGCCAGCCTGGGGTTTAGAAGGTGTCTGTCTGAACAGAAGGATGTCAGATATGAGCTGCTGGGCTGTTCTCGGTGAGTTGGTTTTGTTGTCAGCTTGGTTATTTTATCCCCTGTGAAATGGGGTCTCCGGAAGAGGAGGCAACATACACAGGTGATGTAGTCTTTTTAGCAGCCCCAAATTCTCTTCCTTTGCTTGCAGGCATTTCTGTTCCATCCCCCATGCCCATTTCCACAATACATCCAGCTAGACCATCCCAGCCATCTCTGGTCTACTGCAGGTGCCAGCAGGCAGGGATGCATCCTCCCAGGAATTTGGCTAGCTCTCTTTTCCATGAGCCTTAAATATTTTGGAGACGAAATCCTTGCCAGTTTGTAAAGATGATGCCTCATGTTCCCCAGCATCAGAGCTCTGAGATCCATCTGGGCTTGGCATCATCCCCTTGGACATTTTGGGGCTGGGAAAGGGGTTGCTGTTTCAGGTTAAACAATAGCAGTCAGGCTGGCCTTGCTCCCTGCTTTATGGAATTGAACTCCTGAATATCTCCGTGCCTAGAACAAGTGAAAACTTGTTACAGAAAGCAACTCTTGAGCTGGCTTTTTGACAGGTTCAAAATGCACGTTGTTGTGGGCATCAGGCCTGCACCAAGGGGCTCTGGGGAAACTGGAGTTTCAGTTCATCACTGGGATGCCTGGAGAGTTGTGAGCAAGAACACAGCCCAGTGACAAAATCCTTAGTTTGAAATAAACCAATCCTTTGCCTTTTGAAGAGCTGTATGTAAGGCCATGGCAATTGCTTCCACCCCCCAGAAGACCCATCCCAGATAAATGGTTTGGCTCTGTCTTCACTGTGCACCGTGACCTACCCGATGAATCATTTCACCAACAAACTGAATGAAGTATGTCTACTAAACAGCTCATTTTCCTTCAGCAGCCGGGGCACTTGGGCAATTTTACAGAAGAAAAATGTGACAGTTAAGGCCAACTAATGTAGAAAAGAAGAGCCATTCCTTGACGGCACGAATATTTGCTGAAGCAAGGCAGCACCCTCGCCTGTGGCCTCCAAACCAGCCAAACACGCACAAGATGTGGATCCCATCCAGGTTTTGTAAACCTGTTCTCCCACCACACTCCATAGGTGGAGGGTCAGGCCATCAACCCCAGCCCACAGGAGCAGCCACAGAGCAGCTTGGACTGGAAGGCTCCTTAGAGACCATTTAGCTCCAATTCCCTTCCACGGGCAGGGATGCCCTCACTAGATTGGTTGCTGGTCGGTATCAGCAGGATGCAAGGAGTGTCTCACAAACACGAACACATTTGCTGGAGTATTTTGGATTTCACAGCTTGCTTTGGCTCCCGTGAATAGCAAATCTCGCAGTGTGTTTCCCTGCCTGTTAAACCAGCTCCTGGTGCAAGAAGCTGTTCCTCTGAGCATCCCGTCTCACAGCAGGACTTCCTCTGCGGGCTTTGCTCCAAGTCTGCAAAACAAGACTCAATTCTCCTCGAGAAAGGTGGCTACCTTGAGTTACAGAATCTTTCAGGCATGGGCAACTTTGCGAACATCCTCTTGCTTGGGCTTGCCCTTCCAGCTGTGACGAACATCTCCAGCTGTGCTTCCCAAGAGCTGGCTAAGATTTGGCAGTGGAAATGCAATGGAAGTTCAAAAATCTGCTACTCACAGGCAGGGCTGGAGCAGCCCTGCATCCCCACAGAGTTGTATCCCTGGGAGGAATTTGCTCTGTGTGACCACGCTCACTACACTGACACAAGGTACACAGAAAACACTGCTTTATTGACTGCATTTGCCAACACATTGAGGAATGCAAAGGGGTTTTTTTTTTCATAAGCAATGGGCCATGGTCCCAATGTGTATTAAAGCATACACTGTATTCTAAACAGGATGAAAATAATGGCAGACAGAGCTATTCCAAGGCAACACAAATAGCATGCATAATACAGTCTCACACAGAACGAGTTTGATAACATTATATTGCTTTAAGGATTAACTAACATGGAAAATGTACAAAAAGGAGAAATAGGTTTTTGCATTAATGAAAAATACATTTTTTCTCTACAAAGGAATTTCTAATACAAGAAAATAAATATTGCAACATAAGCCAAAAATAATTTAAAATTGCTCTTTTCAATATATTTTCAATATTTCTCTTTTGTATTAACAAATGGCACATCACGTTCTTTGAAACAAAGAAAACAGAAGGGTATCTCCTCCTGCGACATTCATATCGTTTCCTGTAACTGATGTGAAGTGGGTTGTTTTGAATGTGGAATGGTGCAAACTGCAGGGGATTTCTTTAAAGAACAACCAAACCTCAAGCCCTGCCCTGTAGCAGCATCTTCCTGCAGCCTGCATCCATCCTGGCTCCATTCTGCATCCAGCCTTGGGGCGAGCTCCATGGGACAGCAGGCATCCTAACCCCATAAAATAGGTGCAAGTGGAAAAAAAAAAACCAAAAAGAAACCAAAAAGGAAAAAAAAAAAAAAAAAAAAAAAGAAAAAATCAAAAGATGGGTGTGGTGAAAATGGGAGTGTGGAATGGGAGCTGTCCTGGGGAAACTCCCTCAACAATCAGGGTTGGGGCTGGTGTGGGGCTGTGCTCCATCAGGCAATGATGCTTTCTGCATCCTCATCTCAACAGCGGCTGCTTCTCCAAGGAAACAGGTGCTCTTACAGTGCAAATGTCAATTCCTGCAGTTTATACATCTTAAAAGATAACATTTCTGTACTAAAATAAACCTTTTTATTTCTTCTCTTTCTATTCATTTCAAAATACATTTACATTAACATCAAAAATATTTTCCTTGTGCATTTTCTCTCCAGAGCACCAGACTCCCCTGCTCCAAGGACGCTCCAGGCAGGGGATGCTCTGGGGTGGCTGCAGCCCTCCTGCCATGGTACAGCCCTTGCTTGGCCCCTCAGCTGACCAAGAGTCTTTTTCCTCCTCTCTATTCCTGCCATCCCATTCTTCTCCCCGTGCCCCACCAGCTCCCTTAGCTTTTCCCCCATCTCCTGATGGGAAAACATGATGCCTGATGTTTTGGGAGTGTTTCAAACTGTGTTATTGCCCAATGCTGGAGGTGCCAGGTTGGTTGTTCTTTAAAGTTTGCCCCTTTTTGCTTTCCTGTACTGAGAAGACAAGTAGTGCAGAAGCTGATGAATGGAACTGTGTACAGTGAAATTTGTGGATTGCTTTTTTTTTAACCATAATTGAGTGAAGCACACGGAAGCAAGATTCATTAAAAGGCAGCATATTGATTATTGTTATGACTCGTATACTAGGATACTGGAGCTAAAGCTAGCAAGCCTGATAAGATAAACTAAGTCCTATTTACTGTATTTAACATTATCTGAACATACTGAGCCTTAATTAATGAGCAGATTTTCATTTCCAACCTCAATGGATTATGCTAATTTATAACAAAGGTGGTTCCTGTTTTGTTGGTATTTTGTTGGTTTTTTGTTTTCTTTTTTTTTTTCTTTTTCCCACTAATAACTTGTGTCACATTTTTCCCATCTGAGGAAGATTCCTTCCCAGGCACGGTCAGTCTCAGCCAGCTGAGTGTTGGGCTTAGGCAGGGCTGGGCATCCCACCCGAGGCCCCCAGCGGTCGCCGTGTCTGGGATCAGCTGGGCTGTCAGCGCTGATCTCTGCTGCAATTTTATCAATAAGGACTTTGGAAGGCTGATAAAGATGATGATCTACTCTAAAACATCAATCGAAATAGTCTCAGAGTTTCAAAAAAGAAAGCTCACAGTGAAATGAGCAAAAAGCATCGGAAACCAAAACGGCAGGATGCGGTCTCGGAGCAGCAGCATCCCTCGGAGCAAGCCTGGAACCTAACGCCGCAGCAGTGTGGTATGAGTGTGTCTTTAGTCCTTGGTTGCTAAATAACTTCCAAATTTTTTTTTCGTAATGACAAGTTTCCGGTTTCTGGCTGTGCTGCTTGACTGTCAAAATATTTCTTTGGCATCCACAAAATTCTTTGACTGATTGGTTTGACAATTGCAAGGTTTTCCTGTTTAGTGATGGGTTTAACCGGTTGCAGAAGTGTCCCAGGCTTGGGTTGGTTTTGTTTTTGTTTTTTTTTTTTTTAATTTTTATTATTTTTTTAAACATTTTTTATTTTTAAAAAACAACAACAACAAAAGTTTCAGTGAATTCCTTTTTTTTTTTTTGTTCCCTGAGCTCACACTGGGGTCACTCCAATAAAACACGTAGCATGACTTAACTGTGACCTTTGAAGCCAAAACCGAAGTAATGGTGCAATTAAGTGCAAACATGGAAATTCGCCTGACTTATAGGTAACATGGGCTTTTAAACAACATTTAAGGCTTATTGGGGACATTTTATGCATTAAATTATTGTAATATTTATAATGTCAGCTTCTGTGAATCACCCCTCTACAACGAGTCAACAGCTTGTAACCAGGAATTAAGGTAAAAAAAAACCAAAAAAAATCCCAAAACAAAGGATGGAGAGGAATAAATTCACCATTCACCATGTAGCATTTAGTAGGAAAACACAATGGTGGTGGCAAGATTTGCCATTTCCCCTCAGTGACGGCACATCTGGCCTTGGGGCCGTGGTTTTGGTTTGCAAGGGGGATTTCAAATGTGCTGCCCTGGCATGGTGGGACCACAACAGCATTAGAGAGAAGCATGGGCAAAAAAAATTGCTCAACTTCCTGGGTTACACCAACCCTGACTCCCCACGGTGGTTTTTAAAGGACGCTTTCCTCCTCCATCCTGCCCCACATTTCCATTTTCCACTTGCTGATCCATTCACCTGAGTAAATCACTTCAGTGTTTCTAAGAACTTCAGTGGGGACATGGATGAGAAAGACTTTTGCATCCTGGCCCCTGGACGGATCCCAACCAAGTGGAAAGGTGAGGGGAAAAATAATGACCAAGGGGTTTTTTTTTTCCCTAAAAATAGAAATGTAACATCACTCTCTTCCACCCCAAGCGTTTTCCTCCAACAAGCTTTTTGTGCTTTAGTCATTATTTATTTTAGAATCACTTATTTCGCTTCCTTCTCTCTGCACACACAGGTGGGAATTTCCCCTCCCACAGCTGGCCACTGCCGGACCCTCTACTCGCTCCCTGCTCTGAGGGCAACCGTCCCAGGCAGGAATCTGCCCCTCATTAAATAATGCCCATTAATTGAACTGTCATCCCTGCAGAAAGCACGGGTACCGGCACCCTCCACCCTCAGCACCCTCGACATCGGTCCTGGCGGGTGCCAGCTCACGTTCCCGGGAAGCGGGGTCTGGCAGGGAGCCGGGGAGGGGCCACTGCCGTCACAGTCATCGATGTCGGTGAAGCTGAAGCTGTATCTCAGGCGTATCGAGAAGAGAAAGACAACGGTGCCGAATTTCCAACTATATACACATATTAAAAACCCCCCTCGCCGTGACACCAGGAAAATTGGACATGGCAGTTGGAACTGGGTCGAGGCCTTACGGAGCCGGCGCGGTCGGAGGAGTTAGGATGCCAGGATGCTCATCCTGACGATGTCCTCGCCGGCCGCGTCCAGCTGGCCCCGCTGCGCCCGGCCGCCGCGGGGCTCCCCGTCCGAGTCGCTCATCTCGGCGTCCGAGAAGTATCCGTCCGTGTCGGCGTCGAAGCGACGCAAGGGAGCTCCGCCAGCGCCGTCGGCCTTGGGGGGCTGCGACCGCCGCGCCCCCCGGCTCTCCTTTGGTAATTTGAACCGCACGATGGTTTTGGGGCTACCTACGGAGTCAGGCACTTTGGCCGCGGGGCTGGGCTCCGTCTGAGCGCAGCGCGGCGTCTCCTCCTCCTCTTCCTCCTCCTCCTTGCTGACGCAGCCCCGTGTCCCAGCGGGGGGATGAGGCTCGCTGGCTTTCTGGAGAGAGCCCTTCCTGGCCACCCTTTTGGCCTCGCCCGTCCCTTTGCGGTCGGTGGGAAGCTTCGCTGCCCCTTTTTCCGACTTGCTCGGTCTGGAATCCGGAGCGAAGGGCTTGGCGGGATCATCCGACAAGTTGCCGGCATTGTTAGTCCAGGGCTCCGAGCCCTCCGGGTGGGCCCCACCCACGGCGGAGGGGCTGCTCCTCGGCAGCTTTTTCTTAGTGTTCGTTCTCGTTCTGCTTTTCACTTTCTTTGTGGCCTCGCTCTGCCTGAATGGGGACCTGAGGGAATGGTCCATCATGAAGCTCAGCAAGGTCTCCTCATCCTGGAGGAGCTCCTCGGAGAGGCCGGGGGTGCTGCCCTCACGGTGGGCGTTGTTGAGTGACCACTCGCTCATCGCCATGTTCTCCGCCGTGATCTGCACTGACTGCGCCAGCCAGCTGTTGAAGAAGGTCCCATCGATGGGGAAGGACGTTGACAAGCCTGGGAAAAACAAGAGTGGAAGATTGCCTCAGAAACCAGGAACAGCCATGTTGCCCTCTTTCGCCATCACCAATTCCACCAAAACTCCCTGGCACCGGAGAAACACTCGAAAGATCAACTCTAATGCACCACACCAGACACAGAGCAGGGTTTACTCTGGCACTAGAGCTGAACTCGGGGTTCACTGAGGTCACAGCCCAACAACCCGAGCAGTCCCTCACATCCACCTCTCCACAAATCTCCCCGAATCCAAACCGAGGTTCTTCCTTTGAGAAAATGACAAGCAATGACACATCCCAGCACAGGTGGAAACATTCTCATGCAAAGGCAGAAGACAAGCAATTCAAGTGTAAGTTTAAAAGTATGTTGACAGAGCAGGACTTGTGCCCAGACAAGGGATGACAGGTTCCCCAGGAAGCAGCTGCTGCCAGGCCACCACCAGAGCCAAGCAGCCAGCGTGGTGATGGGACCACTGCTACATCTGCAGGTCTGAGAACATCTCAAAAGGCTTGGAAACTGAAGAAGAGGAGCAGAGATAAAGGCTGGAATGCAAAAAGCTGAAAAACGTCCTGATAATGATCATTGAAAGCCAAGAGTGAGCACTGTGGGCTGGGCTAATTGGGTCCAATTAGCAATGGGAAAGATGCACACCTACACAGGCACAGGCAGTTTCAATCTCTGAAGCAGAAACCCACCGGTTCAACACCTGAGCTGGTTTTATGGCTGGAGGAAAAATGAGGTTTGAGTCTGGATTTCAGGAAGAGCTTTCCCTTGAAATAGTCAGCCTGGCAACTGAGAGGGAAAGAGCAGTGGCCGGGACAGTGTTTGCTGATAACAGTGACAGCTTTACATCACTCTCACCTGTGAGCAGCAACACAGGCTGTGACCCTGAACCTCCTGCAACTCACCATGGCCCTTTAGGAGAAGACAGCACCCCACCTTGACATCAGCCAAAATGAGTGCCAAAGGCCCAGTTCCAAAGGTGCTAAAACCCTAAAACCCAACAGCTCTGAAATGACCAGAAAGCAGCATAGTCAGGTAAGCAATGTGCAAAGCAGAGCAAGGCACCAGTCTGGTGGTCCAGACCACCAGACCTCTCACAGAAATGCTCTGTACCCCCTGGAGGGTTTTCACAGCATCTCCAGATTGCCGGAGAGCCTCACAGTGCTCCCTGTGCCCCTGTGTGGCAGCTAGGCACACATGCACTCATCACCGTCTGCCTCTGCTGGTGGAGGTGGCAGCAGCAGAGGAAGTCACGCAACAACCCAATTCCATATAAAACCCATATGCAGTTGTCAAGGACCTTGTCCAAAACAACCTTTTTGTTCTGTTTCTTTTTCTTCCCCCAGCCCTGCCTGCTGCTGTAGCCGATGGGGACAAGCTGGAGGTGGTTGAAGCATCTGTGGTGCTAGGCTCCTCAGCCCCTGAGCAAATTCAAGAGGTGGATGTGCTTTATGACTGACTCCTGGATGTTCCTGCACCACTGGCACAACCAGCATGGCCATGTTTGCCACGAACAGTGCACGAAACCTCACAGCCCACGTGCTGCACTCACCGCCGCTGCACAGCACAGGAGGAACAGGGAGCAGCTCTGCCATGGGGTGGGTAAGTCTGATTTTATCACCTGAAAGTGAAATCCCGCTCCACCAGCACAGCACAGGTTTTGTAACACATTCTCCCAATCCTCGAGCTACAGGGGGGAATTTTAAATCCCCTGCCCTGCCAGTGGGCATGTTTCTGACCCAGTCTCTCTAGGAGGACCTGGATAATTCAGGCTGATTCCCACAGAGGAGAGATGGAAGGTATAACTCCATCATGTTATGTGCAGGAGGGATCAGGGGCTGGGGCTCTTAACCCTGCTCCCCAAAACAGGGAGCCTCCAGCATCGTGGGTCAACTCTGCGCCATAAAATCAGACTTACCCAGTTGTCCCAAAACAGTTTCGTTGACCGATTTCCTTTTCTCTGTCTTCTCGGGACTACTTTTTCTACCATCTCTTCCTCTCCTTCTTGGATCACTTTTCTTACCCTTTGTCTTCTTCCCAGTTTGTTCTGGCATTTTTTAGAAAAAAAGGAAAACGCCATGTGAGACGAGGCATCAGGGATGCTGCGGTGAGCAAGTTTCCCTGGGGGACACCCCTGCAGTGGAGGCCTGGAGCAGACCTGCAAACAACTCCATGCCAAAGGGAGAGCAAGGGCCATTCTTTGGCCTGCTGTAGGCTAAGGTCTCTACAGGTTAAGAAAATCTGATTCCTGTAGGTTATAAAAATGGAGATTTTAGCCTTGGAGAGGAGTGGCCACAGGAGCAGCCCCACTGAAGGCAGGTGACTTGCTGGAGATGCTACAGCCACAGATCTGGATCAGGACCTACTAGGGAGTAAACCCAAATCCTGCTCAGACACCTTGCAGGAGCCATGGCAAGCTACAAACCTGGCGCTGCATCACCCATCACCAACAAGAGCATCTCCAGGGAGGGATTCAGCTGCACAGCCACGCTGACAGAGCAAAGGTACCCCCAGTTTTAAAACCAACCTTGATTCGACCTTTTGGCAAAACCGTGCAGGAGTGAAACAAACCCAAAGTGATATAGGTACATGAAGAAAGAAAGATGACCAGGACTACCTATGGAAAGGTAGGGATCTACCTCTTAGCTATACAGACATTCAGCTAAAAATTGGCATTTTCTAAATGGCTTTGAACTTCTACTGGATTTATTCCTCTGGGTAAACAGGACAAATACCCTCTAAAAGTACAGCCTGTATTACCAAGTAAAATACTTCCAACAGTTTTTGCTTACTCTGTTAGGTTATTCTCCCCCAGAAGATCACGCTAAAAAAACTTCTACTAATTTTCAGAGAGGGAAGGATACTGCCCTTAAACCAAAAAGTGGGTGGCTCATGGAAATGGAAGCGAGACACGCAGTTTTTCAGAGTCTGGCCCATAGGCTAAACAGTGATCTTAAGGAAGAAATCAGTTTATTGTGTCAGCCAGCAGCAAATCCTCAGCAGAGAGACCATGGGGTGGACGGGTCAGAGGGAATAACCTCGGCTCTCCCCCTGAGGCAGCAGTGGAAATGTACTGGGTGAGCAGGGGAGGGAATTTGCATTGCACCTGCCTGAGTCTGAATTAACAGAGGGTTTACAGTCCTGCAGTTGCCAGCCAGGAACCCATCCTGACCAAAGGATTTACAGAAAGAAAGAAATGCAAAAGCAAATTTGGTATTTGCTACGTTCCTGCCAAGTAATGGGAGGAAGGCAGACACATTTTTCACTTTGCTTACAAAATCAAAATCTAACTTTGTTTAGACAGCACAACGGGGCTAAAGAGAAACCCGAGCAGCACTTTTTGAAGAGGAACCTGTCAAAATAGTAGCCGTGTTTCAAAGCCAGACAGTGTTTACTTTCCACTCTGTGCAAGAAAAATACAGAGAAGAGAGGAGGGTTCATTTTACACGGGCAGTTCTCACTGATTTTATTAAGAATCTCCTGCTTAAATGATCATCTGACAGCGGGAAAAATATACCCCTCCTGTTCTGAGTTTTGTGTGGGAGCTGGTCCAAAAAAACCTTTGTGCCAAAACCATTTTTGGAACAACCCCAACAGATCTTGGTTGATGGCTACCATAACAGCAGTTAAAAACTGGTCTCATTCTGGTGAAATAAAGGAGACTTCTTCCTTTCTGCTAGGAACCCCAGGTGTGGAGAGCATCCTGGTCAGGAGCTGTGGGGGAGGATGCTAATGAAACCATCCCCCACTTCCCAAGCAGCAAGTGCCCTGTAATGCTGGAAAAGGCAGCAGTAAGTTATCCAAAGCTTTGGCTCCACTCTTCGCTGAGTATCTGCAGCTCCTGGTGTGGTCACTTAGCAAGGGAACTCCTCCTGAGCTCAGGACACTCTACAGACTGATGCTGAAAGGCACTCGGGTCCCTAATGTCCCCTGGCATGGGAAGGACACAGATGTCCAAACCACCTGGAGATCCCAGGACCAAATTCCTGGAGCTGGGCTGTTTCTCCGGCAGCAGGGACTCGTGGGAGCTGTGTCCCAGAGGAAGCAATCAGTCCCTGCTCAGGCTCAACCAGTAAGTCCATCCCAGGAGAGACAAGCAGCTCAGCTCGGTCGGTTTGGAGTGGAAAAGGAAAGTGCAAACACCAGCCAAGTAGGGCAGGAGAGAAGAGCACCTGCATCACAAGGTCTGAAGCGATCCCTGCACACCAATCCCCACCCAAACCACCCTCCCACTCTGGATTTGTCTCTGGTCACTCACCTTTAGGCAGAACAAGCATCATGGAAACAGCAGCCATGCTTTTCTCAAATATGCCCATAACATTTTTGGGAAAAGCAATCACGGAGCACCAGCACAGCTTTGGGGCAGTGCAGACAACCCCAAAACACCATCAGCAGCAGCACAGCTCCCTATCACTGGCTGGCATTTGCACCCCACTGGTGAGGCTCTCAGCTCACCTACTCCAGCTCTCCCTGGGAGGAATTGCCAGCTCCCATCCCACTGCTGCATCAGAGAGAGAGTTGGACACGTACCCCCAGGGCATTCTGGGGAACACTGGTCACCAAGGGCATTTCCAGCTAACACCTTGTCTGCAAAAGAGGTGAGCTTAAAAACCCATCCTAGCCAACCACGCCGTGCCTATCTCCTTCTGAGAGCTGCAAATGATGGCCTGGGTTTGCCCAGCTGAACTGAAGAGCATCCTGAAGTCCCCTGTGATGCCTCCAAAACCCACAGAACCTGGCAGTGATGGCACATGGCCAGTGATGGCCATCCTGGCAGGGATGCTGCTGGCTGGGGCAGTGAGGTGGGGTCCAACTCAGGAAAAATGTGTGCACAATACCCTGGGTGCCAGGGAATGGATGTACCACGCGGGGTCTCCAGTTGGTGGGAACACCATTTGTGTGTGTTCAGGCTGGTGAGTTCTACCTCTGGTCCAGTAAGGACGTGTGGAGCAACACAGAGGATGACAGGGACTGGGATTTTCAGGACCCATATCACCCCAGAGCACACCTGGGGGTCCCAGCCACTCCTGTGCCCCACTGCTGCCTTTGGCCATCAAGAGGAATTTGCACTGGCCTGAGTCTCACTGAGTTGAGACATCTCAACATACACATTCCTCAGCCTCCAAAACTTCAGTCAAAGGAGACTTTTGTCAAGGAAAGCTCAACCCAGACAGTTCCTGAAGAAACCCCAACCATGTGATGGCTTCAAACACAACTCCAAAGCCACAAACACAACAACCGTCGGAAGCAGCTGCCAAAGCACCAGATGCTGCTGCTGGAAAAACTGTTCTGCAGCCACGGGGTCTGGTCTGCCCTGCCACTGGAGGCAAAGGAGGAGAAGGAGGGGGGAGCAGGAGCTGTGGGCTCTAGCACTGCTTGTGCGAAAGGAAAAAAAGTAGGATAAAAGGAAACCAGCTTTATTTCAGCTCCTTAATAAAAGTTGGCGGAGGCTTTGCAGTCAGGAGCGTGATCTCCACTAGTGGGTATGTGAAGTGGGGAGCTGCAGCTGACCAGAGCTAAAGGAGCTGGTCTTCTGGAGCAACAGACTCCCCACCAGCAGCTTAACCTTTGATTCTTGACAGAAAGCATTGACAAAGGCATCTGCAAAGAGCCTGAAGCAGCACTTCCCCTCCCTGCAGAGCAGCCCCGTGCCCAGGATGTGCCATCTCCTCCCAAGCAGCCCCAGCTCATAAAAGTCACCAAATACTGTCTCAGCATCCCCACCTAAGAAAATGCTTGGTCCTTCTGAGTGATCTCCAGGAAGGGGAGGATCAGGAGGGATCTGTGGAAACAAACAGCTCCAGCACTCCAGTCATCCAGAGTGTGGCTTTATTGATTGTTTCTGAGTCAATATATGAAACATGCCAAAATAACTTATCAGGGGAGGGGCAGCTCTGGCTTCCCTGGTGAGGGGAGCTGGGACACACAACTTGGCTTCAGTGGGACAGTGTCTGTGAGAACGAGCTCTGTGGTACTGACCTGGGTAAAGATCTTTCTCAATAAGCTTCATCTGGAGATGGAAGATTTGCTCCTGCAGTTTACAAATGGTGTGTTTCATTTTCTCCCGTCTTGTCACCATGTAACAGAGATTTCTAACCTACAGAAACACAAGAAACAATGTCTGGTTTAGGCAGGGTCAAAGTCGGTCCCCTCAAGCTGTGCTGCTGCCCAGGGAAATCCCCACTCCCAGGGATTCCATCCTTTTCACCTCACCATCACCTGTGCTGCACTCCTCCCACAGCCCTTTGGGTGAGCCAGGGCTAGCAGTGAGAGCTCTGGATCCAGACTGAGCCACAGATACAGGAAAAATCATGAAGGGAATAACCCCAAGCCTAAACATCTCTGCCCTGGCTCCAACAGCCAGGACCCCACGGTGGGCAAGGAGGGCTGGCTGGCTTCTCAGCATGGGCACAGCAAGTCTGGGAAAGGAAGATGCTCTGGAAGGAGCATTATAAAACATTTGTGCAAAGGCCCATTGTGCTGAGTCCTTGGCCCAGCAGCTGCATCATGCACACGGCATCCACACCTGACACGGCCACCTGCACAAAAAAAATTCTAGAAGCAGCTCAGTGCCCTGCACCAGTCCCTGCACCAGTCAATGCACCAGTTCTCACCCACAAATTGCACCTTTTGCAGGGAGGGCTCAACCCTCTTCTAAAAGCCTTTGCAAGGAAGGGGCTGGGCTGGGCTGGGGATGTCAGAGCCTTAAAGAACTGTCCAAAAGCAGATACCAGGAAAAAGCATAAAAAATACAGCAAAAAGCATAGAAAATACAGCAAAATACCCTGGTGATGCTGACCCAGGTCAGCAGCTGGAGCAGCTCCCTACCTCAAATCTGGCCCCTCCATATGGTTATTCACACTTGCTCCACATCTACCTGCACATCACTGGTGCATTTTGTCCCTGGTCAAGAACTTTCATTAACCATGGCATTGGGTTGGATGAAGATGATCTCTTAAAGCCCCTTCCAACCCAACCCAACCCATTCTATGATTACCTGAAGCTCTAAACACAACAGCAAAGCAGAAAATATAACTGCTCACGTGAGCCAGCGCTGCAGCAGCATCTTAAACCCTGCTGCTGATAACCACCCCTAGTAGCACAAGATGACAGAGCTAGTGCTGATAACTCCTGGCACTAGGTGAGTTTCAGTGTCATGCTTTTGCCAGCCCCATGTAAGGCTGGCTGGAGGGCCAGGCTCTGGCACTGCTGCTACAATGGACATCCAGGCTTTTGGAGCAAGCAGAGGCTTTCAGCTGCAGAGCAGAGAATGCTAATGGCAGCTAACAGGATTTGACAGCATTTGCTCAGCTTTCTGGTGCTCTGAAAGAGCAAAGCTGCCTGTAAATAGGTAAGGAGGAGGTGGCCTGAATAGAGGGACATGCACATGGGCATGTCCACACTCACGTGTGACCCCAATGTCTTCGATTCCTCTCCCTCCTCGTGCTCACACTCTTCCCTGCAGGGAATATTTCCAGGCTTGGGGGACTGGCCCAATGTGGCCAGGAGCCTTTGTGTCTCTCACAATGACAGAGCAAGCCAGGACACCGTCCCACACTTACCTCCTATCTGCCACCAAAGGCACTGAAGGCAGCAGGACAACTGCAGCCAACCTCTAATACTGTCTCACTTAAGGACAATTTGGGAACGCTTAGGAAAAAAGGAGAAAAAGCTGCTCTTTTTTTTTCTGTTGTTGTTGAATCCCCTAGCTGTAAATACAAGGCAGGGAGTAAAATACAGCATATTTTACTGTGTTCTCTTTTTTTCTTTCTGGATTGGGGAAAACATCAAACTATTTCTTTATGAAGAAAACAACTGCTTCTGGCAACCTGAACCTCCAAGAGTTTGGCTGTATCTTTTCTCTATGATTTGATATTCCTGGAAGAAAACATTACTTTAGCTTTGCTTAGAGACTGCTGGTATTTACCCACACTTACACAGCTCAACACCACCCAGTGCTGCTTCCCCAAGCCAAGTTTAGATGCTGGTGTGAAAGCCTGGAAACCACAGCTTTTTGTTAAAGCTAATTTAAACACCCAGTCCTTGGAAAAAGCTTTTTATAAAAAGGCAAAGAGGGTTAAAAAAGGCCAAAAATAAAACGGGGGGACTGTATTAGGATTCCCAGGTAATAGCTTTAATTTGCTGACACGGTGAAGTGCAGAAATGCTGGGGATTAGGACATGACAGAGGGAACCACCAT
Source organism: Regulus satrapa (assembly GCA_013396955.1). Lineage (NCBI taxonomy): Eukaryota > Metazoa > Chordata > Aves > Passeriformes > Regulidae > Regulus > Regulus satrapa. Next base: position 1,101,965 of record VWZN01001192.1, on the reverse strand, counting down.
CACTCTGGCTGTCCCCCTGTCATCTGCTCTCTGCTTCTGCCTCCCCAACTTCTCTAACACTGGATCCCTAAATCATTATCAGCCCCAAAATCACTTCTGCCAGATAAATTGCTAAAATTGCTAAAATCAACATGTCCTGTGGGCACCCTCTGAAAGCCTTCAGAGCCTTCCAAGCTGCTCATCTCTGATGCCAGTATGATGTGATTCCTCACTATTTGCAAGTGAAACAGGGTGGCTGTGACCTGCCAGGTGCAGAATCAGATACCTGAGATGCTCTGCTCACAATTGAATGTAAACCCCTATCACCCATCTGAGCACTGGACTTTGATCTGGCTGGTGTTTATTGTTCCACTCTTGGAAGCAGAACAAACAAACAGCTCTTCCAGGGCCAGGCAGTGGAACCTGGCAGGGAGTTGCTAAGCAGAGGCTGAATGCTGATGGGCACACCCCACAAAGCCTGGAGGCAACTCTGGAAAATGAGAAATCTGGTAAAACATGTAGTTTTGACACAAAGAAATCAAAGAGAAGCTGCCGTGAGCAAAGCATGGTACCCAGGGATGCACACTGGTTCAGTGCAGCTGGAAAAGCCAAGCTGGGAACAAGAGGAAGCAGCAGGAGGCACAGCAGCCTGGTTTTAATTTACAATATAGAGCAGATGAGGGGAAAAAGTGAGTTGCACTTGTCCCCCTTGGATCAGGCAGATGCTCCAGCCTGTTGCTGGAGACCCACTAACGGTGGCACCAGCCCAACACAGAGATGGAAATATGATAAGTAAATACAGGAAAAAAGGGGGGACAGACTGGCAGAGGGATGGCAATGGTGACCACAGGGATGAAGGCACACAGGATCACAGAAAAGAGACCAAGGGGTTCAAAGCCAGCTATTTTTACACAGAAGGCTCTTGGGCTCCAGGATCCACATGGGAGGTGGGTGCAGCAAGGGACCAGGGCGGGCTGGTCCAAAGCTGAACCCCAACCTGGACATGAACACGGTGCCCACCCATACTGCCTTTCTCCCCACAGGTTCAGTTATGCCACAGACCCACGGCAGCTTGAAGAGGGGGTTCAGAGACATGCAGGGACATCATCCTTCCCAGGGAAGAGCATGTCACCTACACCACCCTCAGCCCCTGCTCTGGGAAGCACAGCACCACATCCACCAGGTCAGAGCAATGTTATTATTTTCCTGCTTTCCTTCTTCCTTGCTCCTAGAGACTCCCTAAGCCCTTCCATGGCTTTTGCACCGTGGGTGGGAGGTCTAGCAGGGATCTGGGTAAGGGCAATGGCAGGAACCAAAGAGAGGGGACCAGGCAGGGCTTGGGTCTTAAGGAAAGGAGGAGATGGAGCTTGGGCTGTGCATGCCAAGCTTGACATCCCCAGCCTGTCCCACTGCTGTCGTGTGCTGTGCCCATGTGCCTCCCCAGCAGCAGCACTACTGCACCTGTCCCCTCTCTCACCCCAGGTTCTGTCTGTGCTTCTTCCTCCCCTGTGCTTCTTCCTCTCACTGCTTCTCACCTTCACAGCTGCTCCTCCTCTCCAGCCTCTGCCCCATCCCTGCTCTGCCCTCCATGCAGCCACGACAGCCAAACCCACAGGCAGCTGCACGGTGTGGCAGCAAGCCCAGCCAGGGAGCTCTGGCACCACTCGGGCACTGCTGCTCCACCAATTCTCCCTCTCACTCAAAAGTCTGCTCTGGAGGCTGCTGACTGGGAGGATTAAAGACTGTCCTGCACCACTGGCAGCTGCAGGTGCCCACATCCTCTGGCCTGGCTCTGCCTCTACCAGAAGCTTTGCCTGCAGCAGGGCAGGGGATGCCCAGTCCCACTGGCCCTGCTCTCACTCTGCCTTTCACTCTTCTTTGATGTTTAATATAAGTAAATAACAATGTATTCTCAAGCTTTGCTGCTGCAAAGCATTTGAGGGGCAACACAGGACAATTTTGTGGTTTGAAACTCTTTAGAAATAGCAGACATAAGCTGCAGCATCATCTGCCTCCCATCTACCCAGCACTGCCAAGGCACCTCTCCCTGCAGAAATTTGCTCTTTTGAACCCCCGGCTGAGACCAACACTAACTTTTTCCATTAATGTCCATTAACTGATTCCATTAATGTGTTTTGGCAGTGATACACACACCGAGCACTGCTACGCTTCTGAATGAAGATGAAAGAACAAAACTGTCAGGGGAGTCAAAGTGAGTCAGGGGGAACAGGGCTTGTGCTGTCTGTGGGTGCCAGCAGCCCTGATGGAGCATACAGGTACACCAACCAGAGAAGGAGAAGCTGTACTCACCCTCTCCAGGTCTTGCCTGAGGTGCATGAAGAGCTTTAAGCGTCGGTAGAGAACATCCTGCTCTTGCTGAGCCAAGTTGTCCACTTCGTCCGTTTTTGGTGTCAGCAGCGGTTTGTTGGAGTTTGCTTTCCTCTTCAGCTTCCAGTACTGGTAGACAAAATCCACCAGTGATTCACTTAAGTCAAGGTTCTCTGCCACCTCTGAAGGCTTCACGAGCTCATAGAAGTCCTCCTCCAGCTGCTGGAGCTTCTGCTTCCGCAGCGTGACCTTCTCCAAGTCCAGCTGGGCTTGGTCGGGCTCTGTCCGTGCCTCCTCGGGCAGCTTGGTGGCCCCGGCGCTGTGCTCGAGGCAGAAGGATTTGAACTTCACTTCATCGTTGTCTGCAAGGATGGTGCGCATGTCGAGGTTGTGGTCGAAGGCGCAGGTGACGTGGAATGCGGTGACACAGGCGGGCATGGAGCACTGCGGGACAAGGACAGGGCTCAGGGCAGGGCAGCACTGCTGAGGGGACGCTCACCAACACAGCCGGCAGCGAGGGCAGGCCACGGAGCCCGGGAGACCATCAGGGTGACCCTGCCTGAAGGGACGGGCGCTCCACTACAGGAGTTCCCCTTGGAGGAACACCTGCACTGCCCCAGTGGCAGAGACCCGAGGGCCCAGCACCACAAACACAAGCAGAAGAACCCCAGGGTTCAAGAGGTGGCACTTTCCCACCTGACCTGCTTTAATCCACCTCCCTATTGGGCCCTGCTCATCTCTCACCCACCTCAACTGGAAGTTTCCAGTGACTCTTCCAACTAGAGATGTCAAAAGCCAAGGAACAGCCAGACCAATGGGATGCTCCGTGTCTGTGGATTTCTCCTGACGGAGAAATGCTCACCTGTATTTCACCCTCAAGCTACTGTCCATGTGTTCAGACATCCAAAGCCAATATGGCATTTTACTGGACGTATACAGAACATGGCAAGGTTTAGGAGAGAACATGGGATCTAAGAAGCATCCGATACTCTTAAATGCCTTCCTCCTTGGGAAATTACACAGCCTCTAACTTGCTCCATTTAAAAAAGAAAGAAAAATTAAAATGGAGCAAAACATCACAAAATTAATGCTTTAGAACTTGTACTATGGCTACAATGTTGTCAAACTTGCATCAGATCAATTTTTGTTACAATTTTCCTAACTTGCCTCAGGTTTAAATTACTTTGGATCCCACAGGCAACAAATCTCAGCCTGGTGTCCCACAGAGGAGCTCCCACCAGCCAGTGCTGTGCCCGCGTCCATGTCAGCACCTTCTCCCTCTCTACTCATTAACTTTTTTCAATGGCTCAGAGTGTCAGGTAATTATTTCAACCATAACCCATAAGAAATCAGTCTATTCCAGCTGCTAATGACCAGTTAAACTGCAATAATGAGACATTTTAAGTGGGCTATTACTGTAGGCACTACTTTGGCATTAATAGAAAAATTGTTCTTCTGGGGGATGAAGATGCACTTGTGGTCTGAAGGACCAGGTGGAGGCATGTGAAATTTTCCATATGTTGATGACAAACTATTTAGTTTTACTGGGGCCCTGCTGCACCTTAATTCTCAAAAAGAAAAATATATTCTGGTAGTAGATGAGGAACAGAAGTTTTACATCCTTATATCATCATCCCATCCATCAGCCCTGAATCCTGCTCAGGCACCCGGGGGCGAACGTTGGATGTTACTTTTAGATATTTTCCTTTGAGTTTTTTTATGAGTCTGCTGGTGCTCAAGAAGCTGCCAGGACCAAGAAAAGCACAGGCAAGCATTGTCCAAATCCTTCACTTCCAGAGCTCTCCAGGCCCTGCTCCAAAGCCTCAGAGAGCAGTGGGAAGAGCTGGATGCAGCTCTGGCTGTGCCAGCATGGCTCTGGGCAGCAATGCTGGGCACTAACTCCCGCAGGCACCACAAGCAAGAGGATTATGAACTCTGACACCGTGCTTATCCTCTTTAAAAATGGCCATTTGGTCCTAATTTCAGTCTGAAATTGCTCAGGAAAATATCTGGTAACTTGCAAAACACAACTCCTTCTGCTATGCTGCTGGCACTGGCTCAGAGACTGGCATTGTAAAGGAGCCAGGGATGCTCCCTGTGCCAGCCCAGGGCACTCACCACCGCAGCGGGCAGAGGGTGCCTGCCCTGCCACCCTGGCCATCCCCTGGGAAAAGCCCTGTCACAGCCACACACGCAGCTGAAGCACCAGCTCTGTTCTCAAGTATTTATTTTTGGCAACGAAGGAGGGACAGAGGGAGCCCAGCCTGACTTGCAGCTTCCAGATTTACTCAGGGCACCCAGTATATCACACGCTGGCTTTTAAAGCACATGCAGTGCTGTCCCTTCCCTTCTGTTTCTGCCATCAGTGCTAAAAACAGCATGAACAACACGCCCATGTCTTCTGCCAGGACAGCGTCCTGCTAACAGGAATGACCATCATTCCACCTTAGGAATAAAGCAAATCCAGTGACACTCATCCTGGATCTCTCTACTCCAACAGATGGCAAGCAGCACTTGTCAGAAACCGTGCCCAAAATGCAAACAGAAAATAATTATGCAGCTCAGCTGACAGGGCAACAAAGGCAAAAATACCTGGTTGGCCACAGCCACTGAGGGACCCTGGATAAACTAATGATAAAAACATACTGATCCATCCCAGAATGGCACTGAAATGAAGCCACTTGTGGCAGGAGAGAGGGATCTGCCACACAGAATAAACCAGGCTCAAAAGACTGGAGCAGTTCCTGCTTCATTATCGATTGTGCTTCATTATCTTACAGCACCTTTCATTCAAGGATTTCAGCCCTTTGCTTATCCGGGCAAACCCATTCCCAAACAAAATTCTGAGAGAGAGAGGGTAAAAACTGCCCCAGAGATTTAATGTGGGCTCTTAATTAGTCCTAAAATTATTCTTGCTGGGAAGAAACAGAGAGATGATTTTAGTTGCCAAGCACATTCAAACAGAACTTTAGCAGCTTGCAGTGGTGCTCCACTGTAGTTTGGGGCTGAAGGGAAGGAAGTGGCTCCTCCAACAGACCTGAGAGGGGAGCTCAGGAAGGAAAAATTAATTACCGGTGCTGAACACTGGCCAAGCCATCAGACACAACACTTCTGCATCCTTAAAAAACTACCATGTGATTTTTTTGTGACCACAGATGGTCTGGAGCCTGGTAGAGCTCCTCAGCTAAAAAAGGCAATTTCAGCCTCACAGACTCCTCGGAGGATACGGGGCAGAGGATGGACGGGACTGGGGCAGCGTGGGCAACACACTCTGCTCTTATCCCTGATGCCACGGGCTGCTTTTTCAGGACTACAGGCAGAAGACAGCTTTGGGAACCACCAGTTACCCAGTGGATAAGGACCAGAGGCACTGCTTGCTTAGTGGGAGCAGGAGGCAGTGGGCAGAGAAGTGATGATGACTGGGGGAGGGATGGAGGACATTTCCGCAGGCTTTTTCTCCAAAAAGAGACAACAAAAAGAAAGCTGGAAGATGATGACAGCAGAAGATTGTGCCCTTTGGAGAAGCTTGCCAGCAACTAAGGGAGCCCCAGCATTCTGTGCTGCCTCAGTGAGCTCTTGCAGTTGCTCTGACAAGCAAGGAAGAAGGAGCAGAGTCCCAAAAAAGCATAGTCAGAACTCAGGCTGCACTAGAGCCTGGCTCCTGGCACTCTCTTTTCCCTCTCAGAAATGCAAACAAGAAAATTCCTTCTGCATTCTGAGCTCTCTGGCATCTCCTGATGTCTGACCACAAGAACCACCATGAAGTAATGACTTCCTCTTAAGAGGAGTCAGGCAAAGGGTGTCTCCAGAGCTGCATCCCTGCACAGCATCCAGTAGCTTAGCTCGGTTACAGTCACACCAATTTACACCTCTCACAGATCTGCACCAGAAAGCAGGGGTTGAGTTACCTGCAGCAGCAAGGGCAAAGGCATGGAAAGCAATGGGGAGCCCTTCCTTGGGCTCCTCTGAGGTTTTTTTTTGCTTTTGCTGGTGATATTTGGATTGGACCTCCACACACAGAAGCCCATACAAAGGCTTCTCGTGCTTGTCTCTGCCAGTGTGGCTGAGGTGGGTGTTTTCTCAAGCTGCAGTGCTGCCTCTGAGATGCCCTGCTGGAATGACAGTCTTCCACTCCAGCCTGCATCCCAGATTTTGCCCTCATAAAACCCTCTTGGCCACTGGAAAACCCCCTCCTGGAAGCAACTTCCTTCCTTCTGCAGACCTGCCCACCTGCAGCACCTGATTGCTGCTGCCAGGAACAAACACCCAGTGCTTTTGCAGAAAACAACATCCACCTTTCAGAGCTGGGTCACAAACCCAGAATGCTGACAAGGGCAGATCCCACCTGTATAAACAATCTACCCAGCAAATATGCTCCATAAAATATGCTCCACAAAATATGCTCCATAAACATAAGCTTTCAAAACAGAGCTCTGTACCATGGATGAGTACAGAGCGTATTTATTTACCTATAGGTGTTAATTTTCCCCATAAATCCTTAAATAAAGGCACTGCCTGCTTTTTTTTTTTTCACTTCTCCCCCTTTTCCTTGAAGCAAAACCATCCTGCACACGGCAGGGTATGCTCCAGTGACAATCTCATGAAGACTTATAAACCATGAGCTGCCAGCACATGAGGCAGCAAAGCTCCCGTTCCATCTCAGGTGACCTTTAATGCAAATCCATTCAGTCCCCGGGATCTCACAGCTCCCATGTCGTGATGGCACTAAGAGGATGAAGCCTGAGAGACACTGAATTCTTTTTGATGCTGCCAAGCCTGTTTGCTTCCTTCCCTGCCCCTCTGTTCTTTGAAAGCAGTTGCCATTCTGACACAGTATCTCCATCTGGCAGGGTGAATAAGCACCCAGAGCCATCAAAAAAATGAGTCAATGCGACAGATTTAAAGAAGTATTGTGAGATTTCATTTCAAACTATGGGGATTACTTTTAAATAGCTGCCTTTAAGGTATTAAACCCAAGATGACAGCACAAACACAGCAGAGCCTGCAGAGCTCATGGTCACTGCTGCAAACACTGACCTCCACCGTGCAGCTCCTGCTGAGGTACTGGAGCTGATCACTTGAGATCAGGACACATCCCTAAATTTCTCTCAATGTTTCAAAGCTTAATGGCTATCCTTTGGGACCCCCAGGACATCACACTGGCCAAGCAGCTGGAAGGAGGGGGAATTGTGGGGTTCAGCAGGGCTCCCCAGATGCCCTCACACAGGAGTGCTACATTTTGGATGGGAGCTTCTGCTCTGCTCCCCAAGAAAAGAGATCATGTCGTGGGAAGCTATGCCCCACTTTTGCAATAGAAAAGCCTGGAGAATCCTGCTATCTGAAAAGAGATCTGTCTGTGATTTCTCTGAGAAATCTGTCTCTCCCATTGTGGGGAGGACAGGCAATCAGGCATCTGCAGTGGTTTGCTTAGGTGTGACAAGAGAGAACATGTGCAAATGTAATACGTGGTAAGAACTTTTATTTTCTGAGCCAGCAGGTCAGTGAGGACTGTCCAACCCTGGTGCACCCTGATATCCCCACAACTGAAAGGATGACCCCCCGAGGTTTGAGAAATAGTTGCATTATGTACCCTATGGGCATCTCACCTTGCTGGCAGCCTCACAAAGCCCTTCTCCTGGAGGTTTCTGATCTAAACCAAGGTCATTTGCAGTCCCAGTAATTAGTGTCACTACAGCAACACCACTGTGTTATGCAAAGAAAGTTAATCTAGATTTCTAGCACTCAGTGCATTAAATGATTGCAAACAACATCTGATGATGCCTGACAGGCTCTTGTCATTAGGTTTACTCAGAACAGAAATAGGTGTCATTCAGACCACGTCCTTCAGCATCTCAAGACTCTCCAGTGGCTAATACAGGTACCACCCCAGAGGTCTGAGCTCCTTCAGTGCCAAGTTACATACCTGAATGCACGTCCCAGTGCACTCCTTGCAGAGGCTGCAGGACAAAGCCCATCTGCTTGCTGGGATATGTGAGATCTTCGTAATGGGTTCCATTTTTTCAGGACATCCAATGCTAACCTGGCCACAAGATAGAAGACAAGTTGTAAATATTGGCTATGGTCCCAAATCTCCTACAAGGGGGTGTCTATGGCAGTCTGAATGAGGGATGGATTATATCTCTTATTCTTCAGGGTCAGTTGTAATTTGGAAAAAAACCTAAACCCCCAAAACCAGAAACAAATCTGGATGACACAGAGGAAAAAAATTATGTTGGTTTTTCCTCTGAATTAATCCCTCGCCTGCAGAGCTTTAGCTTTACTCTGCTGCTCAAAGGTATGCCCCCCACCTCTGTGACCTTGCACCCCAATACTCTGCCCTCCCTTAACAGGGTGCCCCTCAGCTGCTAATTAAACACATGGTGTGATAACTACGGCTCTGGCACAGCTTGACGAGCCAAACTGCATTTCTTATTTACACCGTTAACAAACACCCTTGAGCCAAGGCCTGACACCAGGACTGCGCCCACCCACGTGTCAGGAGGAGGCTGGAAAACCTCTTACTTCAGGTATCCATAAGGCACAGCTAACGTGGACCCATTTCGTCCCGCTGCGGGTGGGCTTCAGCGCTCCGCCCCTCTTGGGGCACAGCAGACACTTGGGCTGGACACCGAGGGCGCAGGTCCGGCACAGCCAGCTCCCGATGGGGACCTTCAGGATGCCATAGCACGCCTGTGGAGACACGAGGGACGAGGCTTAATCCAGCAGCCCGGGATGAGCATCCTCCCAGAGCTCCTCCGTCACTCCCACCCTTCTCGCTGCCGCCGCATCCCAGTGAACAGCAGGCTCAGCGCAGCGCCAAAGCCACAGGCAGGGAGCTGAAGCTCTTCCTTACTACCTTCCCTGCTTTCCCACGGATGCTGGCGTCTCCTGGGTTTGAATTTCAAGCTAAGTATAAAAACGTGCTGTGCATCACGCCAAGCACCCGCCTGGCTCCAGGCTGGGGGTGGGCAGAGCCCCCAGCAGCAGCAGCTCTGCAGTGCAGACATCTGCCCGCTCATGTCCTGCTCGTTCCTGACCCACGATCACTCGGAAAAGTAAGAAATTCTGTGCAGAGAAATCTTCTGAGGTCACTGAGGGCTGAAAAGCCACAAGCCCATGATTGAGAAAGTTGACCACACTGGTTAAAGACCCAGCGCAGCCCAAAGGGGAAGCAAAAATAACGATGGAAAGGCAAAAAGGGGAAGCCAATAGTCATGAATGTAAACGAGATGGGAAGAACCAAAAAGGACAATAAATCTTAAGGATGACACATCTAAAGGGGGCACAGACAAGTCTCCAGCCAAGAGAGTGAGAACTGAAGGACTCGGGCTGCCCATAGAGCTCCCTGACCTGCTGTGGTAATGCAGGACACTGAGAAGCCCAAGTGTTTATAAATATTTCTCTTCTGTACTTGGGGAAGAGCCAAATGATAAGCCATATCACATAATGATAAATATTTCCACTTGGACCATAATTTATGACTGTATTAAACAGCTACTACTAAAACTAGACAGTTAAAAACTGGCAGGTCCTGATAAGTCACACTTAAAGGTTTTTCAGAGGGCGACACACTGCCTTGGGCACTAACACAGGGCTGTGTCCCTACTTAAAGCGAGGAGATGTAATTAATTCTACATCTGGCTGCTCTGACATCCCTACAGAAGGCAAGCAGCCAGTGCTGACAAGGACCCCCAGCACTGGTGGCTGCAAATTGAGCCCAGGCGTTCATCAGCTCTGCTACTTGAAGTTTATCCCAGAAAAGAATAAGCTTTTCTCCTGCTGCTGCAAGTCATTGTCACCACAAGTGACAGTGCTGTGGGTGGGGACAGGAACAGAGGGGGCACATGGAGATGTGTGTGTGGCAGACAGACTACAACATGACTTTAGATGGCCCCAAATCACAAACTGACTCTGATAGTGGCTTCCAAGTGGAAAAAGCCACTTTGTGAACAGATTATTGGAATAACGAGGAATTAAGAGAGGAAATATTATTGCTGCGAGTCTTTATGGTTCAAAGAGACTTAACTGTGTGTTTCACAGTGCCTCCAAATCTGATAGATAAATCATTTCTAGAACACAGTTTTATAAAACATGTGATTTAATACCGATGAAGAATCAGCCTGATATGTACTAGCAGCAGAATGAACTGGCAGACTCATCTCAAAATCCAGGGGAAAGCAGGAATTATGGCCAGGAACCCATCTCTAGCAGACTCTTGGATCTTGGTTATTTATTTCTAGTGATTTTAGAGCAGCTGAAGGTGCAATTCTGCTCTTGAGAAGCAAATACAGGGCTTATGTCGCAGAAAAGGAGCAGCTCTAGAGACAAGGTGCATTATCAGCTAAACACAGTCTTCCAGGTCCAGCACCAGGCAGAAGGTGCTCCAGAAACATGAAGCCAGAGGAATGCTGAATAGGAGCAGCACAGCTATTTTTATTGCTGCAAAATCTATCTGGGGTGCAATATCACTGAGAATTCAGAGATGCCAAAAAAACCAGGGTGGATGCCAAGCCATAGACAAGCTTGGTGTGGTCCATGGAACAGAGGGCGGGTTCAGCCATGTGCCCACACCAGGGAAAGGGAATTCAGTGATGACAGGCCCATGGCATGGTGGCTGGAAACTGAAGGTGGATCATTCCCACGCTAAACAGAAGTGTGATGTTGTCACTGTGAGAGCAATGAACTGTGATTTAGCAGCGGGGGACATGGTTCCACCTTGCTGACAATTTTAAAAGGACAACTGCATGTGCTTTCTAAAAGCTTCACTTCGTAAGAATTAATTACTAGCGAGCCTCACGGCTCGTGTTACGCAGATGAAGCGAGGGCAAGGATATCACCTGGCACCACAACCCAGCACTGTGTGTCTGGAGCCCTGCCCGATGGGATGCAGGAGGACAAGGCTGGGCTCTGGTGAAGCCCAGGGCACCAGCACCCTTTTGCCTGGAGGAAAGAGCCATTCCCAGCAGGTTTTGGACGTGGTGCTGGCAAAGGCACGGTGTGGGTTAGATAACCATGATGCCATGTAACACCCTGCACTGTGCTCTGGACTTTGTGGCTTAGGGTGTAAATCGGGGCAGAGATTAAATCACAGTCAGCTTAAGGGCTGGCATAGGGCTTAGGGCTGGACTTTGCTCCCTGAAAACAACTGAAAATCCCTCTTTTCTTTCACCCTTCTTTCTTTGAAATCCAGGCTGCTGTGTCCCCTTCTGCAGCACTGGGGCTGCTGCGTAAAACAGAGCCCACACAATGCCACAGCTCCCCCTGAGTCCCTGCTGTGGCTCATGCCAACTCACAGCCTGACATTGCCACTTGGGCTTGTTAAAAAAGAACCCAAGACAAAAAAAAAAATACCCCGAACCCAACCCTGAATCATTCTGGTATTTTGTGGAATCTGATTCACTGATGGAAACCATTCAAAACACCCACCTCCTGCAACTATAGATATCTCCAGTGCTCTCCCACCTCCAGGAAGCACTGATGGAAAAGCTGCCCAAAAGATGAGCGAATGGCTCTCTTTAGAACTAAAAAAACCCCAAACCATTAACATAGAGGGTGAAGCCCAGGCGCCGCTGCTGCCATCTCAGCACCACACAGCGCTTCCCCGTGAGGCATGACCACTAAAATCTTCCTGGGTCCATGGGGGACCCAGGAGACCCTCATGTGGCTGCCTTCCCCTTGTCAAGGTTTTCCCAAAAGCAGGAGCCCCACAGACTCCCCACAGCAAGAGCCCGAAGCATTTGCATTCAATTCTAAAAATAAAATTATTTTCCTCCAGGCAGCAAAATAAAATTAAATCCCACACTCACACAGTGGGGAAGCTGGGACAGAAATCCTGGATGTAAGACCTCACTGGTAGAGCTGGAAGGTTCAACCACTCCCCAGAATAAAGCAGAGGAGGAAGCTGGGGGCTCTGTACAAGCTCACCCCTCTGGTGAGCACAGGACTGCAGACCCACATCCCACCCAGACACCAGCCAAGTCTTGCACACTGTGCTGGTCACCTGAAGGTGCTCTGGGGGTTCAGTCCCCAGAGCACCCACTGGGGTTCAATAAATCCCACAAGATCCCATTGGGGTTCAAAAAATGGGGTAAAGAAGAATAAGCTTATTAAAGGATGAGGAGACAAAAACCAAAATATCACAGAGACCAGAGAATAAGGAGGACTGCGCACTTCAACCTCTGGTTGTGCGTTTCTCTGGGCACCCATAAATGGTTGGGCTAAGAAATTAAGAAAAGCAACTTTGCTGTCTGCCAAGCTATCCAAGACCCCAGTGCTACCCCCACTCATCTGAAGCTGCACTTGGGATCCTGAGGAGAGCTTAAGAGGAGTGTACAGCAGCCCAGGGGGAGGGATGGGGATGGGTGGGGATGGGAAGAAGCCAGAGGAGGAGGGTACCAGAGTGTGGAGAGCAGAGTCAAGCGCTGCCACCCTGCCCTGCAGCCGGGGCTCACCTGGTGCACGCAGACGTTGCACTTGTCACAGAACACCATCTCGTTGCCATCCTCCCCCTCTGGCGAGCGGCACACGTCGCACACCACGTCCTCGTCGTACTCGATGCCCAAGCCCTCCTCGGTCTCGATGGCGATGTTCATGTTCTCGTAGCACATGGTCTCCAGTTCCTCCAGCACTCGCTCCAGGGTGATCTCGTCCAGCTCGGGCTTTTCTGCAAGGCAGAAGGCAGAGCGTGAAGGCACAGCCACCGATGCAGCTCTGGCACAGGCGCCCACCTCCCCCCGGGGAGCGTTTTGCCAGGGGCTGAGCATTTCAGATGGCAACTCAAGAGGCAAATCCACAGCGACGGTAAAAGCGGCGGCTCGGAAAACGGCCGCTCCGAACTCGGGATGCAGTTTATATTTCATAGACAGTAACAAAATATTGCTGCTGGCTGAGAGGAAGGAAACCCATTCAGCTGAAGCAATGCGGATAATTGGGGCTGACAGTTTAAATGTTCAAGGAGACAAGTTTTGCAAAGATGCTTTCTGCAGCGAGGGCTCAGACAAGCTTTGGCAACACCAAGTCAGTGCTTTAATTGTTAAGACTGAGAATTGACCATTTTAAGGCCAATTAAACGGAAATCCAAAACTGAAGCCTAAGGCAAAAACTGAGGATAAATAGAGGGGTTTTCTGTGTTTGGGTTTAGTGAAATCAGGAGGTCTGACACAGGTGGGTCCTTTATTCCCCCCCATAACAAGATCATTAATGGAGAGAGATGGGAGAGATGTTTTACCAGAGCTTTCTCCACAGAGACAACCAGGAATACAAGGTAAGTAACCAGGAGAGTTTTTTAGAGCAGCAACCTCTAGGAGTGATATACCCAACTGTCTTTAGATGGGGCACCCTGCTGCCAGGAGTTCAGCAGCCCCCAAATGGTGCCACACTGAAGGCTGGTCCCAGAAGTGCTGCCTCCCACCTGCGCACAAAGATCCTGCTGCCACAAAAGCAACGTGAGGTCATGCCAGGCAAGGAAAAAAATCTGTCATGATTTGACAGACAGCAGGAATGAGGTTCTCTATGAAGGGTTAGAGACAGAGGTAAGCCCCCATCACACTCTGTCTCCCAAAGAGCACTGTGTCATCAGAGGAGAAGGCATGGGGATATAACAGAAGTACCAGCAGGATGCAATACAAAACAATTAGACTTTTTAGTTCATTGTGTGTGAAATATCCACAACTGGCCAGACAGTGAAGAAGCCTGACCCGAACTGTTGTCCACCCTCCTTGATGAAAAGCAATGGAAGAAAATACCTCATTTATGAACAGAGAGGGAGAAAAAAGGCTTGAGGAAGACCCCTAAGGAGCAGTTATTAATTAAATATTCAGTGAAAAACTTGGCATCCTGGTCATCTCTCAAGCCACAGTGTGATGTCCCTGTTCTGGGCTGAACTCTGGGCTGCTCTAAAGCCCCCAGGGATGGGGTTGCAGGGGTCCCAGCACCTCTGACTGGATGGAGCTGGCAGAGGCTGCATCTTTCCCCCCATAGCCACTGATCAACTGAAAAAAACTCTGTCAAGGGGGAAAGCATCACGTAGGCGAGCTCGGCAAGCAAACACACCATTGTCTGCCTTTTTAAGCTCTTCCCCAATGTTTCACTGGCACGGTTTCCCTTGGCTTGACAAGTCCCTGCAAACATCCAGCCTGGCATTTTACATGTCTATGTGGAGTCTGAGATACCATCTAAGACAGACAACAGTGTTCCCTATCACAGCCCTTTCAAGAGCTGGGGCTGCTGTGCTGCAACATGCCAAGGAACCTGCTGATACCTGTTTGATTCCAGAGCAGCCCCAGTGATGGGCGTGGGATCTGAGCCCCAGGCTGGCACAGGCTGCCTGGGGCCTCTGGAGCTCAGCAATGTGAAGCATCCTGCACTAGCACAGCGAGTTCTGAGCACCAGGGCTGGGATGGAGCCACCATCTTGCTCTTGGCATAGGTCCGGCAGGATGTCATGGAAACATGGAATGGTTTGGGTTGGAAGGGACCTTAAAGATCTTCTCAATCCAACCTGCCTCCATCGGCAGGGACACCTTCCACCAGACCAGGTTACTCCAAGCCCTGTCCAAGTGTTCCTTTGAACACTTCCAGGGATGGGCCAGCCACAGTTTCTCTGGGTAACCTGTGTCAGGGCCTCCCCACTCTCACAGGGAAAAATTTCTTCCCAATATCTAACCTAAATCGATCATCTTTCAACTCAAAGCCATCCCCTACTTGTCCTATCATTGCCTGCGTGTTACAGACAAAGCCAGAGCATTATTTTTGCCTTAATGGAGTCCCTTTTCAAACACACCACCTGAGGTGCACTTGCTCAATATGATTTTATGTGAGTATTAAACCAGTCCAGCAAGAATATCCTCCTCTTGGTCAGGATTTCAACTCCCCATCTGTGACTACGAGCCTGGGCACTGGAGTGGCAGTCTGGAGTTACTCCATTCCTCCCAACATTTCAGGCTCTGCTCTTCTGGAGAGCAAAATGATCAAGGTGTTCCCAGTGCTTTTCCCACATGCCTTCCAGAGCTTCCCTGTGCTCATGGGAGAGAGCAGGCAGAGAGCTGGCAGCTGCAGGCAGCATGAGGAAGGAAAGGGAGGAGATTTTCCACAGGAATCACGAACCCGACCTTGCCCAGGGTCAGAATCACGCTGGCATTGCCACCAGTTCCACTTCACCTCGAGTGGAAAGAAGCGGCACCCATCCCGCCTCCTGAATTTTCCACCATCAACCGCTTAACCCCGGGAAGAAAGTTCACGCTGATGCCAAAAATCCGGTGCCAGAGGAAAGCCAGAGCCAGGGGCAGAGTAGTGCCTGGCAGGGCTCCCTTATCAGCCCCTGTGCCGTGCAGCTGCTCCAGCACTTGGTGGGGAATATGGATCCGCGCCTCCCGCCCGCACAGGAGCTCTCACACTCCGGCGAGGTGTAATTACATTAGGAATGCGTTCGCCAGGCGTCATCCCGAATACCTCGGAGCTTATTGAATTGACAATTGCTCTTGATGGGGATGAAGCGATTAATCGTTTATGAAACACTGAACAATGGGGCCTGGGGGTGAAGTGCTTTTTCCATTTGTGCTCCATTTATCTCCTTCTGTACCACACGAAGTTGGTGCTACTAAACTCCATTCATAAAATTGTCATCTTTTTGGCTGCAAAAACTCTCTCTTTATTGATTGTGGCCAGCTAAACAGCAAGTGAAAAAATTCCCCACCAAAGCACTTGCTCCCTGTGTACGTGCACAAGTGACACCACTACTGTCCCCAGAGGAGGAAAGTAAAGACGCAGACAACTGATTGTGGCTACAGTGAACAAATCCAGTGATGTCCAAATCTGGGACCATCACCAGCTCAGTGGACTCTGCCTGCTGACTAAGAGAATGGTATCTTCACCTGGTTACGGTGTGCCAAGGTCTTAGGCAATTAAACAAAGCCTTCCTGAGGCTGGAGACAGAGAACAGTAGTGACAGCCATAAACTTCTGTCTGAAGAAGTGACACAGGCAGAGGTGAGGCCTCAATCCCATGCCAATGTAATCCCTGGCTACTTGGAGCCACGTTCAAAACACCGACACAGGAGGAATATGTCCCATCACCCCTTCCAGGAGCCCACCCACACCCTTTCCCCATCAACACCGAGCGCGTTAACGATGATGGGTTTTGATGTGGCCACCCGGCCTCCCTGGAACAGCCTGGTATCACCCCACAGTGGGAAGGGCTGTAATCCAGAGAATGCTGCCTCCCACAGCATCCCAGATGAGAAAAAACTGTCCCCTCTTTGCACAGGGCAGGATGCTGTGGGATAGCACCTTCCCAGCAACAGGAAGCACCAGAAAATGGGACTTGCCTCAGAAATGGAGAAGAGGTGACAGATGATGATGAACTACAGGAGGTCTCCAGATATGATTCATTAAAAGAAAACATGAAGGAACTTTGCCCCAAGCAAAAAAGTCTTCCCTGTGTGTCTGCATCAGGGTCTGCCAAGATCCCTGCAGCTCCCAGCATCCCCATCATCCGAGGGGGCTCCAAGGGGCCCGGCCCAGCTCCACACAGCTCAGCCCTTACAACTGCCCATACAGCACCCGAACACGCAGGATTTTAACACCACAGCACCTGACCACACAGGATTTTAACCCTCTATCCAAAGGAACTGGGATTACTGGGCTGGCACTGCAGCCACAGCGCCGCGCCTGGGAGAAGCACCAGGCACATTCCTTTCCACAACGCCGCCCTCCGTTGTAATTATTCCTATAATATGGTAATTTATGTGGCATGAAGGAGCAACATTCTTCTGCTAAATGAATTCTCAGCTACTCCTTGTCGTGGTGTGAGCCAACTCACTGTGAGGGGAGGAAAAAAATAGCTGGAGATCCACCTTTCACAAAAGAGAGACCTATTTCTGACTGAACTGTGCTCCACTAATATCAATTTACTGAAACAATAAATCCTCTCCCCCTGTGGAGAATACCTGGAGATAGAAACAGCTCATGAACAAACAGCTATCAGGACTGCAGGCTGTGCCATTTGCTAATTCACAGACTATAAACCTGGAAGTCTACTTTTCAGGAAATATATATATATATATATATAAAAAACTTGCTGCTTTTTAAAATTTTAACAAAAAAAAAGGAAAAGCAATTGTGAGATGATGTAGGCTTGTCTCTGACTATCTTTGAAAACGTGAGGTGAAAGAATGACAGGTCCCTGATGGGACGGGGTGTTCACACATGGTACAGGGACCACCAGAGATCTCCTCCCAGCTCGCCCTGGGCAAGCCACTCCCAACCTGCCTGCTTTGGCACTCGTGGGAACACCAGCCACCCTGCCCTGGGCTGAGTGCCCCCCTGGGCATCCTTCAGGGACATCAGGAGATGACAGCCAACCACCTGAACACCACACCACACCACCTGGGGCTCCCACAGCCACCTCCAGCCCTGCACCTGCAGACACACAGCCCTTGGAAGATGCAGCAATTGTACATTAATCTTTTATCAATGTTATTTATAAACAGACCCTGCATGTAAAGTGTGACCAACACACAAACAGTGAACTGAGCATCCACAGTGAAATCTCCAGACATTTTGTTACAAACACAGCCTGCTAGTGCACTTAAAAGATTTACAGGAACCAATTATCACCCTTTCTGCCACCCACCGACATCAATTATTGCTCAAATTTAAGATGATGACAAAATGTTTCAGAAGCCACTTTAGAAGCTGCTGCCTCTCTGCAGCGATGCTTGGCTCTGACAGGGCTGTCCTAGAGCACTCCTGATGAAAGCCTCCTCACTGCATCAGCAGCAAAGCTGGAGCATTGCTGGAAACGACCGCAATTACTGCCAGGAACTCATGGAAACAGCAAAACAGCCACTGGATGTGAAAACTGATTGTGCTGAAAATGTGGAGGGAAAATGTCTGAAGAGTCTCCCACTGATCTCCAACCCTGCTAATCTATACATTAATGTATCACATACAAACAATTAATACATTCATTTACATGTGGTATTGATTATCTGTATCTCTAAGGAGCTAAATAAGCTCAGCTCCAGAGGCTTGTTTAACAGAGGGGAATGGCTTCAGACTGACAGAGGGCAGGGTGAGATTGGGTAGTAGGAAGAAATTCTTCCCTGTGAGGGTGATGAGGTCCTGGCACAGGGTGCCCAGAGGAGCTGTGGCTGCCCCTGGACACCTGGAAGTGCTCAGGGCCATGCTGGATGGGGCTTGGAGCAGCCTGGGCTAGTGGAAGGTGCCCCTGCCCATGGCAGGGGGCTTGGAATGGGATGAACCTTAAGGTGCCTCCCAACCCAAACCATTCTGGGACTCTCTCCTGGGGTGGTCCTGCACAGTGGACTTGGACACACGCTGCTGGGCAGCAGCTCGGCCTGGCTCTGCCTCGGGAGTGCCAACTTGCTGCCTCAGGGTGAAAAAGGGCCTCTCAGAATCCCAAAAGGATGCAGTGGGATGGGAACAGCCTCAGAGAGTGACACCCAGGACTGCCAGGGAGGGAAGCAGCCGCTCTGTGAGGAGCAGGACTGACAGTCTGCTCCGCTGAGCACATCTTGCCCGGGGTACTCCACTGACTCCAGCTTATTTCACATCTACTTGACCAATCTCACCTCCGCTGAGGGAGGTATCATCTCATTAGCACACAGACATATCTCAAGTATGCAGCGATGAATTCCCCCCGGAGCTTCAAAAGCAATCCATGTGACCTTTGCATGTTCCTGCCATAAAATACCAGGAACACCTCCAGCTCCCAAGATAGAAGCTGTGGTGGGCATATGTGAGCAGAATACACCATATGGATTAAGTCAAGGGAATACTTAGAAACTTCGACTCTGCCTTCAGCAAAATTGATTCCGACAACAATTTTAGCCATTTCTTGAGGGTTTTCCATTTGTTTATGAAGTGCCGATCACTGCAAAAGGATCTTTCAGCCCTGGGCTTTGAAGTCTCTCTAGCTCCACTCTTACAATAGCTTTGGATTTAGTGGAGATCACAAAACACAGCATAAAATGTTAATATAAAAATGAAGACTTATGGCATGGCTCCTGTCTAAAAGGACAGGCCTGTGCTGCCTGGAGTGGCACAGACATTAATCTGGCTCTGGGCTTCATTCAGTCTTCTTCAGATCTACTTTTTTTACAATCTCATATTGCAGCAGCAACAAATAAAACACTTAGGCATGCCTAAATACTGACTTCATCTCGAGCACACAAAGGTTCTTTAAACAGCACATTTCCATCGAGTACAGCGAAGGCTACTGAGGCATCTTACTGGGGTGTTTAAAACTATTTAAAGCTGTTTTATGTTTAAAACTTTTGCTTTTCATGTAAAGCCTTTGCTTTCTGAAGCAATTCCACTTAATTGGGAGAGAAGTCAGCAGGCAGAATGCAGAGAGCTGGAGTTATCTGGAGGTTTATCTGATCTCGGTGATAAAATTCCATCCCTGGGGTGACCTAAAAAGGACTGGAAAAGGCATGTGCTGTGTGCTACGTGGACCCACGAAAGGCAAGCTGGATGATCTCATAGGTGTTTTCCAGCTCTTCCCCACACATCCTCAGGAGCCAGTCAGAGATCAGGATCCTTCTTTGTCATTAAATATTTTGGGAATGACATATTGTGCCCCTGGACAGCCCAGCGACAACAGTTCAGCCAAACACCCAGGAGGAATTTAAACTTCTGCCTACCTCCTAAATTAATGCTGGGAGATAACTCCTGACTCCTCTGAATGGGAGGAGAGGCTGCCGCTCTCTAGTTAAGTCATGTTAATGATCCTGAGATTAGCAAAGCAGGTTTGGAAATCTCAGCGAGTCATTAGCGGTGTCATTAATGTCAAGGGCTTCCGGGAGACAGCGCTATTTATGGACTGCCTTCAGACCAGCCCGGGCAGCAGCAATCCTCTGCCCTGGGTGCTGAAGGGCACCCAAATCCCACCCTGGTTTTTCCCATCTGGGAGGCAGAGGGAGCAAAGGCTCTGCTCTGGCCCAGCCTAGGAGCTGAGCAGCAAAAGATCTGCCACAACAGCTTTCCTCTACGGGCACTCAAACCCATCACTCCCACGGGCAGGAAGATGCATCCCCTCAAAGAAGCCTGGTGGCCTCCAGCCTCCAGGGCTGCCATGGTGATGTGACCGTGGTCCTGCAGCCAGGAGCACCAGCTCCCATCCCACTTCCCACCTCCCAAACCCCCAGCTCCCCGCAGCGTCAGGGATGGGGCACTAATCAAAGCCACAGCTTTTCCTTCCCAAGTCACTGGAAAAAATGTACTAGCCCTTGCACTGCTAGAGAAGCTGGGGGGACTGGGGGAGGGGGCAAGATACCAGAATCTATTGGGTTGAAGCTGCTGCAGTGGATTTCACATGCCAAACACTGGTTTTCAAAGCACTCTCTCCCCAGAATATTTAAGGTTCAGCCAGTAATGACTGTGCTCCCTCAGTGACAGGAATGGGCTGGAGAAGCAGGTGATGGGCAGTGATGTTCTCTGCACTACCACTGTGGAGAACTCCTCTGTCCTTGTCTCCATCTAGAACTGGTGATGGCAGGAAAGCTCAAGGGCTTCATCAGAGTCTATGGTTCCATCCAGCCCAGGCCTGGACAGACACCTCCTAAGAACACTCCTTGGAAAAGGTGACTGGCTGATAAATGATGAGATGGAGGGAAAAAAATGCAGCTTGCTCAGAATGGCCAAGGGTCAGCAGCAGCAAAGCACTGCCTGTGTGCTGGCCTGGGATTCCCGGGATGCTGAGGTGCCAGCCCACCCCCGTGCCTGGGATGGGGCTCAAGCTCCCCTCCTAAACTCAACTCACCCCCAAGGCAGCGCTGCTGGAGCAGCCACCACTCCACCCCAGCACTCACGGGTTGGGCACATGCCAGCCCAAAGGTGACACGGGGACAGCCAGCTCCCATGTGGCCTGGGGCAGGGACCTTCCAGTTAGCTCAATGTCCATCACCACAGGAGCTACACATCTGGACGCTGCATTTGAAAACTAATACTTCTAAGAAATAATAAAGCAAGGCAAACCTAATCCAACTGAGCTGGAGAAGCCAAATCTGGCCACTTCATTTCTAGAGACTTATGAAATACACACAAGGGGAAGTGGAAATAGGAGTCTCTGGAGCCCAGGAACACTTCTCATGACCCTGTAGCTGTGGAGATGGCAAGGGAAATGCAGCAGGGGATACAGTGAAGGCACAGTGAGGTCAGGATGATGCCCAGTGTGGTAGAAGGTGGTTTCTTGCTGCAGCAACAGCAGCTGTGCAGGGTTAGGAAGGGTGGATGTCATGGCCAACTTCTGAGCACACTTGTGCTCCATGCAAGCTCATTGAACTGCATCTTCCTGACCTCATCCTGAATCCTGCTGCAGCCAAGCTGCAAACCAGCTGCCTGTGAGAGCCAGCACAACCCTCCTGCTCTGCAGGGCACTGTCCCATCTGCTCAAGCACCTGATAAAATCCTTTCCACCACTCTTGAAAGGCCTGTGCCAACAGGACTAACCCTTCATGTAGGCACACCTGAGCCTCCACTGACCTCACAAGGTGAATGTTTTACTCTTACCTGCAGAGCAGCAGCCACACCACAGCAGCCCTTCCCTAACAAGGACTGGAAAATCCCTCCACAGTCTGGCAGGATTACACACCCATGGGTCTCTGCCAACCAATTTGCCCAGCAGACCATGCTAAGCACTAGTGCCAATGGTCAAATTCCAAGCTCAGGTATTTGCACTTGACCAAAATCCACTAAAGGATTTTAAGAATGTGCAGTGATATAACAGCAGTGATGCAAGCAATGTTATGCCTAGATATGTGATACCTAGAGACGCCTGGAAAAGGAAACGATCTGCGTTTCTGACATTACTTCTTCAAGGCCTTTAGTTCCACCTGCTTACTCAAAAAGCCTCAATGCCCATCGTGGGACACCCAGGCTGGAAAGAAGAAAAAAAACAGCAATACTCACCCATCTCCTTGAGCTCCATGTTAACAAGTTCCAACCAGCAGGCATCGAGCTCGTCCAGGTCATAGCGGCTCATTCCTTGCAAGTAAGTCCTTGTGGCTTCTGAAATCTCAGAGCCAGGCATGCTGCTCGGTGAAACCTGTGAAAGTGAGTTCTCCAGCTGGGGGATGATCCTGGAAAAAAAGAAAGGGAGGCTGAGAGAGAGCTACAACTCAGAAAAAGACTCTCTTTCTTGTCATGGAGGGCGAGACTGCACTGGGTACCTGACTCTGTGAAGGAAAGCAAAGCCACTGCACATGAAGTCAGCCCACAGGCAGACAGCCCCGGCAGAGAAACTGCAGCAGGAGTGTTCCCAACCTACAGAAATTAACTCTTTACATGAGAAAAATGAGGTGCAATGGAGATGATGATCCAAGTACTTGACAACAAGCCCCCCAGCCATTATCTCCTCCACGAACATCTCCAGTGTGCCCTATACTGCAGTGCCACATCCAGACTGTGCTGGGCAGCACTTTGGCAGGCTTGGCACTGGAGAACATCCCATGGTGGCCTCTGAGATTTGTTCTGAGTGCTTTCTAATCACAACCACAGGGATGGGGAGGGGAGCTGCCTCATCTGCTGCAAACTCCCCACACAGAGAGCGACCAGGCACTGGCTGTCAGCTCTTCTGCCTCTCCTTGGAAACTCTGCAGCAATATGCATGATACTTGCCATGCACATGTCAACAGTGTCATGCCTAATGACATGCAAGCAGAGGACAAGCTGGAAATGAGAAGCAGCCTGTGGTGCCAGCTGACAGATCTCGGCGAAGTTGGGAACTGGAGCTTGCTGCAGTATTTGCACAGCTCACATTTCCTCCCCTGAAATCCACCTCCTGGCATAGATATCAAGCCAGAAAGATGCTGCAAAGAAACAGCAACCAAACATCAACTCGCTGCAGCACGTCAGCCCCTTCCAAACAGCTTCTCCCCATGCAAAACTGGAGGACCCAGCCCTGCTCTTGCACCAGTGCCAGCTGGGAAGGCTGCTGATCCCTGGAAGACTTTTATCTGCCTTCTGTCCTGCTACGTAAGTTACTGTCAGAGCACTGAGTGCCTTGTGCTCTGTAATGTGTCTGGGGCAAAGCCATGGTGTCCATCACAGAACCAGAGGAACTGTGGTGCCAGATGCTCCGAGGTCTGTATGTGCCAAGGAGAGACACTTGAGCCCAGCTGTCCTTTGGAATGAGACCCTACCTGCCTTGCCCAAGGTCAGGCAGGAAATCAGTGGCAGGGCAGGGAAACGAACCTGGAGCTTCTACAGACCCAGACATGTAGTTGAACTGCTGTCCTCTGTGATCACAAACACTGGAAGTACTGCCAGAGCCACCAGCAAGAGAAGCTACAGTTCATGGCTCAGAGAGGGAAACAACAAATAATGGGTTCTTATTATCTCTGTTGCTTCACTTTCCCCACCAGTAAACTGAAAATAAAGACGTGACCCAATGTCCTGAGTACATCTCCAAATTGAAGTTCATAAACTAAAAAGAACCACATGGAAGGACAGCTTTCAGTCCCCACATTTTAAAACAATCTCACTGTGATCTAGGACAGGACTTGGGGATTCACTGATGCCTCTAGTGCAGAGAGCAGTAATTAACACTGAACCTAGGCATGCTCCAGCCACAGCTTCAGGACTGGCACCTAAGGAGCTCTCAAACCCCTAAAATCAGAGAATCACAGAATACATGGGTTGGGAGGGAACCTTAAAGACCATCCAGTTCCAACTCTTCCTGCCATGGGCAGGGACAACTTCCACTATCCCAGGTTGCTCCAAGCCCCACCCAGCCTGGCCTTGGACATTTGCAGGGATGGAGCAGCCTCTCTGGGCACCCTGTGCCAGGGCCTCACCACTCTCACAGGGAAGGATTTCTTCCTAATATCTAATCTAAATCTGCCCTCTGTCAGTTCAAAGCAATTCTCCCCTGTCTAGTCACTACATACTCATCTAAAAAGTCCCTGTCCAGCCTTCCTTGTAGCCCTTTTAGCCACTGGAAGATGATATCAACAAAAAAGTAAAGTAGGAGCTGCTGGTGCAACGTGCACTGGTTCACATCAGACTGAACCTCTCCTTCTCATGAGCTCAAATCCATCCCTGCACAGAACCAGAACTTTGGTGTGGGAGCAGCCAGGCTGGGCAGAGCTTTGTTACGGGAGAGAAGAAAACAGTCCTCCACCTGCAAAGAACACTCCTGTTGGGAAGAGCTGCCTGAGCAGGCACGAGGTCAGGGCCATAAGCCTTCATTAAGCCGAGTTACACAAGCTGCTCACCCAACAGCCCCTGCAACAGGTGATGCTCTGACACCGAGCCAGCCACGGATGCTCGGCATGGCAGGAGGAAAGAGCTGCTATTTTTAGCCTGGCATAAAATTGCAAAGATTAATGCTCTGTGTACATATCAAAGGAGTCTCCCGAACAGGTCATTTACTGTACTGACAGCACTGAAATGCACTCGGTGTGATAAGGATGCTGACGTGACTGGAGCAATCCCACGGGGTTATCTCACACAGCGCACACGATACTGCCCACCAAGAGGGGGACACAGCACCTGCCTGAGCCTGGGCACACAGCCTGCCCCCACCTCCTTCCTGCAGGTATCTTATGGAGAAGTTTTGCTGAGCCTGATGCTCAGAGACAAGTGACCCCCTCTCCCTGGAGCCAGGTACCCACCTCCCCAGCGCTCCCAAACCTTCCCAAAACCTGGATGCAATGCTGAGACTCTCGGGTCCTGGCTTTGCACAGTCCCTGGTGATGCAGAGATCACAGGGAGCTCAGGGGCTCACTGATGATAACAGCTCCACCACCACCATCCAGCTTTTTCTGACCCTGTAATTAAATGCAGTTTGCTTCGGTTTAATGGGAACTGGCACTTACAGAGTGACATTTTGCCTCTAACACGTCACTGATGATGAAGATCAAAGTAATGAAGATACAAATATCTAACAAGCTCACCAGCACTCTGTTACAAGGTTTGAAACGTGCCAGTGCAGTGATGGCAGGCGCCTTTCCCCATCTGGGAACACAGGGATCAGGGAGGGATGATCGGGTGCTGCAGCACTCAGCAGCCACTTTCCAACAAGGAATAAGTATTAATATGGAAATTATCTTCTTAAGAGGATCACTAAACTTTACTTTTGAAGTTTCCTCCCCATAACCCCATTCTGATCTGGCAGCACGGGCTGGGATCCCCTGGAGTTAATTCAGGCTTGGGGATGCTGGGACATGTTCACGCCATTTCCTCACCATTTCAAGTATCAGCAAACAGAGAAGGTCAGTAATGAAGAAACTGAAATAGCTGCTAATTTTTTTTTTTATACAGTGAGAAGCTTGTATAACCCTATTAAGACCTGCTGGAAGCCTGGTCCAGATCAACTCCCTGACTCATCTGCAGCACTCAGTTAAACACTGGGGTTTTATGGCTTGCAAACAATTCAGCAAACCCTAGGAGAGCCTGTGCCTGTTCCCATGAACACTGCTCCCACCCTGAGGGGAGCTGCCAGATGCTGAGGCTCACATGGGGCATCCCAAGCCTCTGGGAAGACCAAGCACAATACAATGCCCAGAGGTGCACAGCCTCCCACTGATTCCTGGATTTGCTTTGGTGGATACAATCACCTTCCTAGAAAGCAGCCCACTCCTTCCTGACACATGCTAGCACACCTGCAAAGGGCTTCCTGGTGTTGAGATATAAAGATCAGTGACTGCAGCGACAGTGCCTTAGGCTAGGAGGAACTTTGGAAGGAAGAGATCCTGCAGTTTAAGACAAGAGAGCAATCCTTTGGGAAAGATCATGCCCTGCCTCACAGCAATACAGAACACAGACCAAGCTGGGCACCCTTCCTCACCTCAAACCTTCAAGAAACTGGAGCTCAAAAAGCTGCAAGCCTTGTGCTGTCCAAACACTGCAGCAGAGTCACAGCAAGAAAAAGGGAACAAAGCACAGAGGCTGCCCTCACCAGTGTCTGTGCATCTCCTGCTGGTTTCCGAGAGCCGGGGATGGCATCAGGGCTCCCCTTTTGTGCAGGGACAAGTCTTAATCCACTGGGAAACCATGTTTCCAAATAGCTGCTCAGTGGACAAAGAAATACCCAGGCTGGGTGATGAGGAGTCTGCACACGAGCCACCAACCCACCCAAATTCCCTGCACCATCATGCCAAAGAATCACAGAGGCAAAGCCTCCACCAAGAGCCAGACTATCCACAGAAGCTCAATTACACAGGAGGAGTATTTACTCCTTTGTTTATCCAGCCAGAGACACAGCATTTTTTAAAAATCCTGTATCAGTCAAAGGCTCGTTTAAACGAAGGGCTGAAAATTGGGATCAGCCTGAAAATCACAACAAACCTGAGGCCATTAGTCTGAAAGTGGGTCTCAAGGGCACTTGAGGAAAAGGAGTAAGTGGACCCCAACACTCTTGAGGATCACATCTATCCCTGGAGAAGATTACACAGTAATAAAATATACTCAGCAAATTCCCATGGTTAATCATCTCTGTAAACTGAAAGCTTCACTTGGCTGAAGGGAGAAGGCATTTTTTTCTATATTCTCCCTTTTAATATATCAGATAGAAATAATTAATCCTGCATAGTGTTTCTCATCTAAAAATACTTAATTTTATTACAACGAAGGCTCTAGTCAGTCATCTTTTCTTTACCTCCATTCCAGTCTAAATTAGTCTTATCCAATGTCCACAAATAAATCAGCTTAGGAAAATCAGTGGAAAGACAGCTCTGCCAGTAACCTTCAGTGGATGCTGATACTGTTCCTTCCGCCAGCTCTGCTTATGAGGGAATTCTCCTGTGGCACACAACAGCTTTAAAAGGGCAATTTAAAGGGGTGATTTTCACTTTCTGTTTATTAAAATAGTATCTAGGAGGCCATTTGGACCAGATGCCACATTTTCTTATGAACTTCAGCTAACAGATTTTACAGATGCTACTGCGTCTCAACAGCAGAGCAGAATTTAAGAATTTAAGTTAGAAAAAGTGCCTTGGAGTATAAAGGCGAAGGATGGGGTTGGAGATGGTGGTAGATGGTCACAATAATGAGCCACAACCCACACACCAAGGTTTGTGACCCTCAGCACACCCACACCCAGATTTACTGACCATGTTACTCCTGCTTCTTGTATTTTTATGGCTTCTAGTAGAGCCTATAAAACCATGAGCCAAAAACTATACTCCCAAAGCTGGGTTCAAAGACAAAAGCAAACGCCAAGAAGATAATATAAGTTTAGGTTTGAAATTAACTGTGGCCTGACATTCAGACCTGCATGCAAGTTGTTCTGACCAGCTGGCTGAGCCTAAAAGCTAAAAATCTAAAAATCCTAAAATCTTTAGGATCCGGGTCTTGGTGCTAACAGGTACCTGTGCACTTCACCTCTCCCCTCCTTGGCTGAAGATGCTCCAGGTAACATCTGGAGCACCCTGGTCACCAGCAGACAGAGTTCAGAGCCCTGTGGGCAGCCTGCTGTCATCCCTGGCATAAACCACTGACACCAGAGCCCCTGGATCCTGCAGGATGGACCACAGGTACCCAGAGTCTGTCAACACATCCTCCTGTGGATGGAGAAGAGAGGCCTGGAGGCAGCTGGTCCCAAAGAGGGAGGACAGAGGTGACACAGTGTACTTCAACAAGCCACTGTCACCTAACCCTTTTATTTTAAAACTAACAAGAATATGAGCAGAAGGAGATGGCACCACTGGGACCGCTTTGTGCAGAAAATAAACAATTTATAGTATTTCCTTATTGGCTGCTGGAGCCAAAACCCCCTCAAGATTTGGCAACAGACTCTGAAAATCCATGAAAATTCATCATACACATCTCAACAGAGCAGCCAGGAGAAGGGGAACCTGTGGGTCCAGGAAGGAGAACCTGTGATGGCTGATAGCCCAGTCTGCCACCCACTCTGCACCACTTGTAGGCTATCTTCATGGCAGGGGCTGTAACAAGCACATTCCTAGCAAAAAAAAAAAAAGCTGATGGAGAGAACTTAACACCAACCCTTGCCATGTACATCCACGCTTGAGCAAGCGGCTCAATGCCACCGTGCAGCCTGTCCCCACTGCCCTTGGTGTGCACAGTAGGTGGCTGGGCTGGCACTGCCCTTGGCTGTAACCTAAACCTTCCTTTAAGTGCCTGTTCCATAAACCTACACAGGCATAGCTCGGCCACAAAGCTCCATCGGCTTTTGCTGCTGTACTGAGAGAACAAAGCAGCTGAATTTGGCCCCAGGAGGATCCACCGAGCTCTGGTAACAGGAGCAGCTGGCCCAAAACTGCACCCCCCAACTGCACAGCCATCGGTGGCTAACGCTCAGCCCCGAGAAGGTCCCTTTGTGTTCCCCAGGTGGCACCAGGAACGTTCAGGAAGGGGTTAATGCTGCTTGCAGCAGCGTCCTGCCCTCCGGGTACCAGCAGCCAGTGAGTGCAGCTCCAGGTGACGTAATGCCTGGGTGGCTGTGCTGCACTCCCCATCCCTGCTGTCCTCCCCATCCCTCCTGCCCTCCCATCCCTGCTGTCCTCCCCATCCCTGCTGCCCTCCCATCCCTGCTGCACTCCCCATCCCTGCTGCCCTCCCATCCCTGCTGCCCTCCCATCCCTGCTGCCCTCCCATCCCTGCTGCGCTGGAGATGCGTCAGGGACCACAGGATGCGTCAGGGACCCGGTGTGTCTCAGGGACCCTGCTGTCCTCTGCCAGGCAGGGACCAGCCCAGCACAGAGTGCTGCAGCTACGCCCACCATCCCTTTAGCTGCCGCTGTTGTCTTTCCCAGCTGAATTCCGACACCCGCCGCTACGCAGTGAATATCAGAAATTTTCATTAGCAGCCTTTAAAACAGCCCCAGCCACCGGGAGCAGCACAGCAGGGCATGGCCCCGCCACCCACACAGCACATCAAACTCCTTCCAGCTCTGGGATCGTTCAAGGGCTCTCTCTTTGGGCTTGGGAACCCCCTGTGACAATCCCACTTCTGTGCAGGATGGGTTAAGATGTTAAGGATGGGGTATGGTGGCCCCTCCCAAGCCTCCCTTAACTGCTGCTGGCAGTTTAGGATTTACACAGGCAGGTAAATTTTACAGACAGGAAGTTTTAGAGAAATGCAGCTGAAGCTCCCAGTTACAATTAACAGGTGCAGTAAGAAAAATGCTAAGTTGTTCCCTCCCCATCTGAAATCTCCTTCTGTAACAGCCTGTAACCATAGTGGGTCCTCCCAGGTCCCTGGAATAACAATCCTCTAAGGAGAAGGTGATTCACTCTTCTTTGATGTGATAAAAAGAGGAAAACAAGTGAACAGGAGGCACTAAACAGCCATCTTGTGAAACCCAGACAGCTTTTCCAATTCCATTTCTGAGCTGTTTATCACCACATAAAAAGCCTGATACCCAGCAGACTAGAGAAAGACCAGTGTTGATGTCCCTGTCTTTCTCACGTTTATATTCCAGCCTAAATCTCACTGAGATTTAGCTCAACAAATGAATTATTTAAATTGCAACTCTGATTCAGTGCCCAGAGAATCATTTTGATGTAGATGAGATAGGGACCTGGTACAGAATAATTCAGGTGCAAAGCAGTGTCTGCTTTCCCAGGGCAGAGGAGAGCACCATAGCACAGCTGGGTTCATCTCCACAACTTCTGTGAGAGGAAAACCACGGCTGCAGGGACACAGCAATGGCTGGGCAGTGGTTTGCTGGTGGGCTGATTGGAACAACAAAACGCAGATGTTTTTCTGGTTGGCTAGACAAAGGGAGTGTCTGGGCTGAGAGCAAAATACACACGTAATTTCTGATGCTGTGCAAGGATTTTCTCCGTATTCCTTTCCCCCTTTTCTGTCTGTGCCATTCAGGTCTAACAGCAGTGTTGAAGGCAGCAGGGGGACTGTGCCCTGCTGGTGGGAGAGGACACAGCCTGTGCTGCTGTTCTGGCTCTGAAACCCAGCAAAACACAGCAGCCCCAGCTCCAGGGCAGCGGCAGAGGATCCTCACACAGCACCTTCTCCCTGCAGGCAAGCAGGGCAGGGCCAGCATCCACAGGTGCTGCTCTTCTCCCCCTTCTCCCAGGCCATCACTGACCCACCCAGTGGCCCTTCAGGGCCCACCTCATACAGCAACCTTCTCCAAACCCAGCCTGCAGGCTGCCAGTATTCTGCTCACTTCCCTTTAAGCAATATATGTCTTGGAATTGCTATTAGAGAAGCCAGGGACACTTGAGTGTTTGTTTTTTGGATACTAAACAAAAAAAAAAAAGAAAAATAAAAAAAGTTGTTTCTTTATGTAACTGAAGCCAAGCTACTAACATTAAAGCATCTGGAATTAATTATCCCAGCCAGATAATGTTTCCATAATTACTTCAGTAATGCAAACAGCTCCACTTGCCTTTGTATCCACCTACTAATGGAGACCAGAAACCGAAGACACCAGCAACGGTGACAGCTCTGCACCTGCCACGGTCTGAGCATGAGCCACAGCAGATCAGGAACTGGACAAATCCCCCTGACACTGCTGCTCAGAGAGCTGAGTATGGGAGAAAGCTCAAAACACAGACATGGGCACAAGATGACAACTCCCATCCACCAGCACGGTGTGTTCGCACCCAAAGAAGCCCAGCCCAGTGCAAGCAAAGCTTTGAGGAATTTGAAAAGGCAGCATCCAGACTCTTTTAATGTGTTCTGGATCACTGAACTAACGCTGAACCCTGGAGAACAGTTCTGACGCTGAGTCACCCGAAGCAGCACACAGCCCATCCCAGAAAACAAGGAGGGATCTGCCTCCTCCCGTGCAGTGACGCTTGTTTGGGTGCACTTCATGAAACCCCAGAAGGGTTTGAACTGGAAGAGACTTTTAAGGTCACCTAATCCAAGCCCCATGTCATAAACGGGGACACCTTCAACTAGATCAGATTTTCCACATCTTCTTCAAGTGCACTGGAAGAAACCACCTATTAGTTCTCCACCTCCCCAAGGTCCTGGCAACACAGTGAAGCTCACTTTCCAGCAACACTTCACCTAAATGCAACAGGATTACCCACAGCAGCACCAAGAACTGAGCAGCTACTCCTGCTGGTGGCTATCCCGTTCCTCCCATCACTCCGGAGAGCACTTACAAGTAATTGCTCCTTGCACTGCCCAAAGGGGACCCAAGGTGCACTAAATCACTAAGAGGTGATTTCATTAGTGCTGCGGTTGCAAGCCCAGCAATCAGAGCTGCTGGGGTTTGCCAGGCTATAAGCTAAATCCATGGTTCTGGATGGAGAGAAGAGGCAATGGAGTGAGATGTGGAGGCTCCCAAGGCTGTACCAAACCAGAGTCGTTCTCAAGAGCTGCAAACCTTGTTACAGAGCAGCAGGAAATCGAGCTCACTAATTCTATACATTTGCTGCTGAAGTACACTTGACTTTCTGTGTGCTTGATCCAGTATAAACCACAGGCATCCACTGGGAGGATTAACAAACATTCAAAATAAAAGTCCAAGTGGCTCAGAATGAGGTAAGAACAGGCTGGATTAACACGTTTCCCATAGCAAACTAATAAAGGTGAGGACTTGCTGAAAGCCCACACAAGAACTTGTCAGGCAGAGAGTAAACCAGAAATGATGACAAGTAACAGGCAGAGTAAATCACACTTACTCCTTTGCAAAGCACTTGCAGGCACTGAGCACGAGGCAACAGCCTTCTGCAGCACCAGTACCACCTTCTGCATGGCCCAGACCCTCTGCTGCCCTGGGTCATCCCATCCTGGAATCAGCCCATCCTAAACCAGATACTTGAAGCACTGGCAGGACAGACCAGCCTGTGCACAGCCCATCCCTCCCCACTGCCTGCAGGGACAAGGACTGCCTGAGCAGATTTGACTCCCTTTCCCAGTGGCAGAACTGAAGACAAAACTCACTGATGTTACATCACTAAGATTATTTTGCAGTCCTGGGTCAGTGCCACTGGCCAGCCCATCCTCACCACAGCCTGTTGTCACTGTGGGGGTCTCCAGGAATGAGCAGGCAAGGAGCCTTCCTCTCCCCACACACATGGCCCAGGGCTTGTGATCAAAAGACATTTTTAGGCCTAGGGCAATTGGGATTTTCATTTCTTTTGATCAGAGCTCAGCCTTTGAGGGAAATGTTACATGTATTTCTGGAGCATACCAGAACCCAGGCATATTTAAGGGCAGGCAGCCATAGAATGGGGATAACCAACCCAAGAAATAGCCCTTTGTAAAATCGCCAGCATGCCGTCTGCAAGCTCCAAACTCACACATTTTTCATGATGAGCTGGAGGGAAGGAAAAAAAAAGGAAAAAAAAAGAAAAGAAAAAAAAAAAGGATTATGTTAAAAAAAAAAAGCTCTGCTCCAAAAGCTGCTCAAACTGCTGCAGAATCCTGCCTGCCCCTTCTGCAGCAAAGCCCAAGGGAAGCAGCTGATGAGTCAACAGCCAGCCTGCGTCGCCGACCGAGGAAAGGAAGTCCAATCTCACCACTCGAGAACAAAGTGTGCTGGTTCACAGAGTACACACTGAGAACGCAGCCTCGGGGAGCCCTCCCCGCGCTGGGAGCCACAAGGATACAGCCTGGCTGCTGGCCAGCACTCCCGAGGGACAGCGAGAGGTGACGTCCAGGCATAGCTGGGACATCTGCATCGTGCCACCCTGCTGCCAAGCCAGCCTGGCCACCTCTCCCCAGGCTACCATGCTCCACATTGCAGCAGAGACTGCTCCTGGAGGGATTCTCTCCCTTTGCTGGAATCGCTCCCTGACAGCGCTGGGTGTTCTGGAGGCAGCACCCAGCCCTGTAAGGAGGAGCTGTGGTGTCTTTTCCCTGCAAGATGGGGGCAGGGATGTGTCCTACACCCACTACTGGTGCACCAGTTCATTCTTCTCCCCGCCTCAGTACGCTCATCTCCAGCACTGCTTCCCACAGACAGACCTGCTCCACCTGCCTCCTCCTCCAGTGACACTGCTATTGCAAAACCACGACCTGCCAGCAACTCCATACCCCTGGAAAGAGCTGCTGGAACTCCTGAAGACAACACGGGACAACTGTTGTGGGGACAACTCCTCATGGGAGTCCAGGAAAGACCAACACAGCTCGGAGGAGATGAACACCGACCGGGCAGTGCTACACCATCAGGATCCAGCCAGCCCTGCACCAGCTGGACGCGTTCCCACGAGCACACCACAGGACCTGTGCGTGCGGCCATTAGAAAAGGGCAGAGGGGACTGAGGGAGGAGGACGGGACGGGGACACGGCCACCGTGCTGACGTGGCAGGCGGCGTTTGCGCTGGTGCCGCCGCCATCGCCGGGCTGGTGCTCGCCGAGGTTGTGCCTTCCTGTTACCACAGCACTTTCTGTTTTCTGTTAAAACAGGGCCACAGCGACGATGCAAGTATAGATCTGCAATGCCAAGAATATCTGGGAAGGCTGCCAGCAAGAAGCAGCCTTCCTGCTCGTCCTCCCGCTGTGTGCAAATTCACAGGAAACAGAATCTACAGCACATACTAATGTGGCTTAATGCGAGATCCAAGAGCCACCTTGAGATCCTGCTTGCATCCCTGTCAGCCTGGGGAAGGAGCCACATGCCAAGAACATTAAATCATTAAATAAAGGAGGAAATAAAACCTGCACAGGTGCATAAAATCCCACATAGGTGCTGCTGCTTTATGAAGGGATGCTTTGCTGTGCAAGCTCAACACGCTGCCAGCGTTGCCACCAGTAGGAAGGCACAAGCCCAGGTCAGGTCCTGGCACATCCACTGCTAAAAAATGGCTTCACAGCTTCCTACAAGCAGCCATACCAACCATCAAAG
Organism: Regulus satrapa; assembly: GCA_013396955.1. Classification (NCBI taxonomy): domain Eukaryota; kingdom Metazoa; phylum Chordata; class Aves; order Passeriformes; family Regulidae; genus Regulus; species Regulus satrapa. The sequence goes on along the minus strand of VWZN01001192.1, from coordinate 1,067,903 downwards.
TTCATGTCCTTTGGGGTTTATTACGGTGCGACTCTGGGACGAAGCTCATCTGAATCATCTTCCCATTTACAACAGGAGAGGTACCCAAAGCCCTGATGCTCCCAAAATGCTGATAACTCTTACTCTAACTCTTACCTCATTGAACCCTGAAGCTGTACTGAGATGATCCAACACCCAACTGCACCCCACACCAGACTGGGACCTCGTATCTGGCCCTCCTCACGCTGGAAATCTCTGTGCCTCTGTTTCCACAACCGTAAAATAACTGCAGAGCTCACACAGGGGCTGTAAGGCTCAGCTCTCGTTCAAGAAAGCCAGCAGAGACCCTCCCACTATGGGCTCTAGCAGAGGTAGAATACACAGTGCCACTGGGATGCAGTGTCACCACCACCCACATCACAGGTGGATGAACCAGGAGACGTGGGCAGGGGATGCCAGCCTGACTACTCACTCCTCTGATAGCTCCCATCTGACTGGAAGTGGCTTTTATCACCACACAGGAGCCCTTCAAGCTCCAGGCTATTCTCAGGCGTGTCACCGTACAAAATAAAACCCTTCTGAATAGCCGTGAGCCAGAAGTGATCATGGAGAGGAAACATCTGATCTCCTGTGCTGCCTCCCATGACCCTGGCATCCAGGTGGCTGCCAGCAGCCTCCTCCTGGGACAACAAGCCAAGATCTGCTGCACCCTCCCTGCCTTCCTCACAACTGCACTGCAATTTGTGCTAACCTAGAAAAGACCCTCGAGTTTAAGGTGGCTCTTAGTGGAGGCATTTTGAGACAGCTGCTTTCTGGGGAAAGCATTCCTTAAAATACAGCTCTTGCCTTCTGCCTCACCCCCAGCTTTTGACATTTTACAGCTCCAGTAAAACAAAATGTTTTAAAAAATCTAATTTTCAGCTTTGGAGGCACAAAACCTAGAGGCAGGGCGCAGGCAGGGAGAGCTGGTTTCCAAGCAGCCAGGCAGGAGATGAAAAGAGCAGCAGCGGCCGCGCGCGCGGCACCTTCCGGAGCACGAGATCCATCTCTGGAGCGGGAACTGCTCCCGCACGCTCCACGGCACAATCCTGCCTGCTGAAGGCTCAGCCCAGAACCAGCTCCTGAGCAGCAGCACCCTGGGCTGGCTAGTATTTTGCAGGCAGTGTTTGTCTGCTAGCCAGCGCCCAAGGTTCTAGTGTCTTCTCCCCAGCCCCCCCACCTCCCTCCAGGAATTTCACATGGAAGTGGCTGTCAGAAGTGACAGCATCAGGACTGGATTAGCACAGGCATCCCTCCCTAAGGGCAGGATGCTCCGTTACACCTCTGAGATGGGGGAAAGCAGAGCACTGACAGCGAGGAAGAGCGTCAGCTGCTGGGCTCCACATTTCCAGTCTACAAAAAACATCAATGCTGGGACTTTTTTCAGCAGATTAAAGGAATTTGGATCGTCCATACCCAACACAAAGAGGATGTTCGATTTAGAATAAATGTTTTGAGTAGGAAAAAGGAAAGTTTGGAAGCAAAGGAAGAAAGTTATACCGAGGCCATGGGGCAGCAGCCACAGGGTGGGGGAAAAAGCAGCAGCTCAGGCAGGGCCAGCAAGGTGCCTGCTCCTGGGACAGAGATTGGATTAAAGCTATTTACTGGGGAGGTAAATGGAGCTGTAAGGCCTTTTAAGGCTGCTCTCTTAAGGCAGATGAAATAGAGTCATCTCTTGTGAAAAAAACATTTGACATTGCTCCAAAACAGGGCAAAATGCAAGGAGGAGCTGTCTAACCCTGGAGAGAGCAAAATGACTGCAGTCTGCATTGTCCCTGGCAGTCCAACACTGCCCTTTCCACCTCCCATTCTCACATCAGTGGCCCAAGTGGGAAAACCTTGAGGGCAGAGATGCTTTGGGAGAGAGAGCTGCTCAGTAGTGGCACACCATCCCTGCTATGCCTTCTGGCGTGCATGCTGTCCTGATTAAAAAAAAATCTGGCAGTGTCGCTGCCTGTCCCCCTGGGATGTGCATCGTGGCTACAAACCAGGTGCAACCATTAACACTGCTGTAAAATGAGCTCTTCATTTCACTCCCATCATACTGGGGAAGGCAAAATATTCCAAGCAGGCATCTACCCGAGGACAAAGCCCTCCAGGCCACACTTGCTGTCCAGACAGCAAAGAGAGTTGGTTCAGGCAATTGAGACACAGTGCAAGACAGAGCAACAGAAGAAGAGGAAGCTGAAGCTGTGGGCAAGCAGCACAATCTCCAAGCAGCCCAGAAGCAGCTTGGGATGGGCAGGGCATCAAACTAGAGGGGCTGCAGAAATCCACCTGGGATTAGCTGGGAGTGATGGAGTCAGCAGTGAGTATCTCTTGAGAGGTCCTAGAGAATAGGTCAGGTTTCAGAATTACAGACTGGCTTGCATTGCAAAGGACCTTAAAGGGGTCATCTAGTTCCAATACCCTGCCATGGGCAGGGACACTGTCCACCATCCCAGTTTGCTCAAAGCCCTGCCTAGCCTGGCCATTCTTCCAGAGATGCAGCCTCAGCTTCTCTGGGCAACCTGTGCCAGCACCTCACCATCCTCTCACAGGGAAAAATTTCTTTCTAATATCTGTTGCTTTAAAAATAAAACAAACTCATTGTAGAGCAAGGCTTGAACTCAAAACAATGTTGAGTTACTGAAGAGCTGGAACTACTTCAGGAGGCAATTCATCAAGGATTATGGAAAAGTGCCAATTTTGAGAATAATCAAACAAGCAAAATAATCCCAAGAACCAGGAAATTCTTCAGAGGATAACCTGACACTGGAAGTGAAACTTCACACTCAAGGTGAGTGGGCAGCACCAGGATGTCCCCTCCAGAAACCACAGGGGGACACCACCCCTATCACAGAGCAGGATCAGCTGCTCCAGGCGTCACTCTAGGAATACCCATGTATGAAAACATGCAGCAGAGCTGCTCTGGGACCCCCAAATCCAAGGGCTCGGAGACAAGCAGAGAGACACATTTCCAGCCTGTCCTGCACCTCAGAAACCCCTGGCTGTGAGGTCTGGGATGCCAAATCCCACTGCTGGGAAGCAGCACTCCTGGCACTGCATGGGCACTGCCAGCCCAGGCAGTGCCAAGCTATCACTTTTCGGCTGGAAATAGCCCCGGCACGAGCCCTCAGCTGGGAAGCAGAGCACTGGCGAGGCCAGACTGCGGTTAGCTATCAAAGACAACTAAAAAAAGATATTTCACACACGGGCTTTTTTTTTTCCCTTCTCTTTTTTTTTTTTTTGGTCCTTTTTTTTTTTTTCCCAAGGATTAAATCAACTCAACAGCCCCCTTTACAACTTCCCTTTTGATGTGTTCAGACTCATTAAAGTTTCATTTCTTTCTCTGTTTTCCCCGGGGGAGGAAGGGGAGCGTACACAAAAGTTTATTTCAGAAGCGGGGTCGGCAGCTGCAGCAGCAGCAGCTGCTGTTGCTGTGGGACAAGCAGAGCCCCCACCAACCTCTGCTCCGTGCCCAAATCCCTTGGCAAAACACATCCCCCTGCAGGCACCCCGCTCCCGTGAGCAGCCCCAGCATCCCCCTGGCACGACGCTTCACGAGTGTTTCTGCAGGCTGCACACAGGGTGTCACACGTCACAAAGGGAACACACGAGAGATGCGAGGCTCCTGCAAACCCTGTGGGGAGTTTTGGGTCTGATCCCGCAAGTTTTCAGATCCGACCCTGCAGGTTCTGGGGTCCCTTCCCGGCCTTTTCCATTCTCCCCACTGGCAGTGCCAACCTTTCCCCCAGAGCTTTGGCCACTGCCCTGGGATAATCCCCCTCACACGTCAAGGGAGTAGCAGCTCCCCCATGTTTCCTTCTCGCCTGAGCAGCTGTTTAAGTGTCTATTTTAAAACTCAGTTCCCTATTTTAAAATAGCTAATGAGCCCCCGATCTCCGCTGACAGACGTCGTCTCTACAAGGTCTGGGAGATGCTTCTCTGTTTGCTGGGCTCCTTTTCCCAAGCCCTGAATCTCAGCATGCCCAGCACGTCTCCAATCTGCACAAACATGGTAAAGAGGGAAGTTTTTAATTTAAGGGCCAACTCCTGCTCCCCTACCGTGAAATACCAGCGGTACAACCACGTGCTCCTAGACAGAGAAGCATCAAGCAGCCAGGCAGAGGCTGGCATTTTGCACAGTTTTCTGTTGTTATTCTTTTTATCGTTCCTTCGATTTTATCAGACCTTTTTTAAAATTTCCTGACCAAGTGCAAACAAGGAGCTGTCCCAGCTGGCCACTGCCCAAAAAAAAGCCACACACATGAGAGGAACTTTTCAGGATGTGCTGGGAGGTCCCCACACATCCCTGTGCAAGCCCAGGATCCCGAGCATCACCTTTATGTGCTCTCTGAGATGGTGTGCACTCCACCAAGGCAGAGGGAACCTCCAGAGAGGACAGAACCAGATGGAGGAGACCCTGCTCACTTACCTGACCACAGGTTCAGGGATGGCCTCGGCACTTGCTGGCACCTGGACACCCTTCTCCCACTCCTGCCTCCAAGGATCAGCCAGAACGTAGTACTCGTCAGGACTCAGCTGGAAGGAGTCAGGGATCTTCATGGCTGTTATCAGATCCGTCCGGAAAACCTGCACCGGGAAAAAAACCCGTCCTGAGGACAGAGGCCACCAGAGGCTGGGGGCACACGTGCCCAGGAAGGGTGTCCTTGGGAAACTGCCCCCAAGGGACAGCACTGTGGGTATCTGCATCACCAATGGAGTGGCTTCAGGGTGTCCAATTAAGCCCCTGCAGGGTAAGTTTTGGGCAGGACAAGGTGGCAACAGGCAGGGACCCCCCTCCAGCCAGGCAGTGCCAAGAGCCCAAGCTCTGCAGCTGCAACCCCTTCGAGGTCCCACATACTGGCAGTCAGGAAATCCAGGCACAGAGTGTGAGCCTGGACAAGATGCAGACCAAAAATTAGTTTTAAACTGAAGAAAGAGGCTGCTTTATCTTAGGAGATGGATGGTTTCAGCACAGCCACACAAATCTACTCCAAATGCCAAGTGATGTACAGCAATTGGGCTCCTCCACATTTGGCCTTCACAGGCCACAAGAAAATTATGTTCTTGACATGAAGTTGTGGGAGACACAGAGCCACTTTGTCCCAAGCCTTTTGACCTTCATATCGTCCTCACATCACTATCCTGAACATCTCTGTGTCCCCTTCAGGTCACCTCACTGTCCCAAGCACCTTCATGTCTCCATCCATCACTTCGCTGTCCTGAACAGGGACAGACAAAAGCTGAAGACAGAAATTATCCAGCTAAAATGTGATCTAGGTGCTGCTTACACAGCCACAAACACAGGTTTTTTCCTGACTCAATAAACCCCTTGAGAGATCAACACTGGTCACCTCCTGTAGGAAAATACTTCAGTCCTTCAGTCAATGAATGGGCTCATTCTCCATCTCACTCCTGGCCCCTGCAGCATCTTCTCCCAATATACAAGGATGAAAAGCTCATTCTAAAAATATCCCTTGCGGTAAGTAAGGTTTTCCTTCCAGAGGGTTGCCTGACAGCAATGACTCGAGCAATCCTGCCTCTTGCAGCATAAAAATAAATTGTAAATGAAAATGGATGATTTCTCCTCTCTACCATCTGCTATTAGCTGGGATAATAACTGCCAGAGCTAGCAATCCTGCCTGGACACCATCTCGCTCCATCCCTGCTACTTCTGCATTCCTTCCACAAGGCTGGGATGGATCAGGTGTTTTCTTCAGATACTGTTTAATCTCTTCACAGTCTGTTCTCTAAATAAGAATTGCTTTGTCAGAAACACAAGGAGTAATACAGTATAGTTTTATGTTTTTTTGATACAAAGATAACACACTTTGGAGAGTATCTGGGAACCCAAATTGACTGAAATGCAGGAAACGAGACATTAACTAAGACCACTGAGACCAGTATTTAGGTCAGTTTGTTTAATCCTCAGAGTCTCAGCTGCTAACCCAATTAGAGTTAAATACAATATATAAACAACCTTTGCTATGTTGGGACCTCTGAATTTTACTGGTACTTTCCTCCTGATGCAGCTGTTTGGAGATATTTTTGATAATGTCTATATAAACCTGATTTGAACTGGTCAGACACAGTCTTGGCACACCCTTGAACAAACACAATTAACAGCCTATATATTACAGTTTGGGAAAGATCAGGGTTCTTTAAGCCTCTGTGTGTTACAAACAGATGGTTACAGACACCACAGCAACCTTTTAACACACCGCCAGTGTCGGAAATGAAAAAAAAAAAGACAAGACAGGTATGTGTAGGTATTAACTACACATGAGAAGGGATATGTGAGCTAATCCTTCCAGCAGTGTGGGTCTGTGTATCCAAACAGGCGCAGGAATCCCACCAAAGTGTGTTTTCTAAAACAAAGGGCAGAAACAGACCCTGTTCCTGACAGCCCCTCATGGACAGGTCACAGCCTAGGTCAACAACATCTCCTTAACCCACTTTCAGTGCCCAGCTCCAATGAGGACAACACGAATCTGAGTAACCCCTCACTCCTCAGAGCTCTTGGCTTGGGTGGATGAGATGCTCCCCTGTGCCTGAACCACACGGGGCTGAGGCCACCATGAGGTCAGTGCCACCTCCCTGCTCCGGCCACCAGCACTATACAATCTTTGCATCACAAATTCATTGAAGTTGGAAAAGCCCTACAAGATCATCAAGTCCAAATGGCAACCCAGAACTTCCAAGCTCAGCACTAAACTGTCCCCAAGAGCCACATCCACATGTCTTAATTCTCTCCAGGGATGGTGGTTCCACCACTGCCCTGGGCAGCCTGTGGCACTGCTTAACCATCCTTTAATTGACAAACTTTTTCCTAATATTCAATCTAACCTTCTCCTGGCAATAGCACAATAGAAAATGCTGTTTTGAAGATACGTGCCCCTGGGATTTGTGAGCAAAGCCAAGCAGGAATGATTTCCAAAGGTGCAGGGTACTCAAAAGCTTTTCTGAATGACCTGGACTGGATCCTGCTGACATGTGAGTACTCTCCTCCCTCAATGTCAGCTCAGTTGCCTCCTGAAGACAGCTCCTTTGATGCTGTGAGGTGCAGGAGCATTGCATCCTTCTGTCATACAGGCAAATACACCAAATTCTGCCAGGAAGCTGCTCAGGGCAGTGCAGGGCAGGATGGCAGCATGCTCCTGCTTCCACCTCAGTGCACAGCTCCAGCAGCCAGCTCCAGAGCAGTGGAGAACATGGGGCTGCCCTTTCCAGGACAACCAGCCACTGGGAGGGTCCAGCCATATCATTACCCTGCCCTGAGGCCTCCCCAGGCACCCAGAGCAGCTGTGACCTTCGCAGAGCCTCACCCCAAGCAAGGATCCCCATTTTCTTTTGCTAGGTCAGCGCCAGGTGACAGCAGTGAGGTGACAAGCCCTGTCTCTTCAGGCTAACACCTGGGCTGGGCATCCATGGAACAGTGTCAAAATCCTGCCCCATCACCCCCCTCCCACTGATGAAGAGGGAGATGGAGGAGCCTGCACAGCAGCGGGACCAGCCCTCGGTATAATTCCTCCCCTCTGCACGGTGCAGATCCCAGACTCGTGTTTTCCTGCGTTAAGTCTTCCCCAAATTCATCCCTTCTGGCTTTTCAGCTCGCATCAGCATAGAAGCTTAGTTTTAATTTTAAGCCAAATAAGCACGATTGTATCTATTTCCCTGAAGATAAGGCGCATCGCAGGCTGGATTTGCAATCTCACTACTTCATTTATTTAGTCCTTCTTGGAAAACAGATAAGCTCACCCATCCGACGGCAGCACGCGCGCCCGCACTTTATCACAGCGACGCCTCTGTCTTTTCATGAAGAACTGGATATGCTCAAATTATTAACTATCAAAGCAGAACACTTTAGAAATGATAGAACAGCACAGAAATTGTAAAGGAAAGCAGATCAGTTGTCTGGAAATCTCCCAACAGCTAATACGCTCAAATTGTAATCTAAATGTCTTTTTGTTTTGAATTGTCTGGGATTAGGGTTGGGAAAAGACTCAATTATTCTACTCAAACTCTTCTGAATTATTTATGAAAACCAAATAAAGGATAAATTGGGCACTGATGAACCGAGGACCTGGCGATGAAGAGAAAGTTGGGTACCAGAAAACAAGCAATTTTCCCTCAATAGGAGTGTTTACTGTTTCTCCCTGGCCATGGGAACTGACAGATTGTCTGCTGCCCTGTATCTGCTCCCCCCGCCACCACCACAGCCCTGGCCAGGCTCTGTCCTTCCCTTCCAGCCCTGAACGGGATCTGAGTTATTGTCTATCGATCTGCCAGCAATGGGAAAGGCCAAACCAAGACGCTCCTTTATTAACTCTGCTTGCTCAGGAACCTCATGGAGGTTCAGTGATGCTCAGAGATGCAGCACACCAGTGCCCAGGGCCAGCCTCTCCCTTTGTTACTTTCAGCTTTAAACGTGGGAAAAAAGAACATGAAATTTCAAAATCCCAAGATGTTTTTCCCTTCATATTTCCAAAAGAAACGGACATGGAGTCCACACCAGGTGAGTAGTGATGTGCAGCCTCAGACTCCAGGCAAAGAAAGGAACACGGAGAAAACCTTCACCTCCCTCCTATCTCACAGGCCAGGCAAGCCTGGACTACCCACCCCTACCATTTCCCCATCCTTGCAGCCCCCACCAGTTTGTGGTGTTGGACTGACTCACCAGTAGAGCCAGTCCTGGCAATCCAGGAGGCCACTGGGACACCAAAGCCACAGTGCTCCCCAACAACATATTGGTATTTTTGTAAGGTCTGTGATTTGCTATTTTTTAGGGTCTGTGTATTGCTTTTACCTCTCAAAAATTAAAACAACACCCCTGAGCTAATTAAATGTAACATCCTTGGATGTTAACATCCCAATGTGTCACTTCCATCCCGCCTAGCCCTGGAAGGATGCTCGTGAGGGTAGGGCAGAAACCTGCAAGGCAGGGTCTGGATTTGGCTCCTCCTTGAGCCCCTGGCACCTTGTACATCTGCTGCTTCTCCCACTGGACACAGCCCTGGAGCCTCTCCCTGTGCCCTGTGACCACTGTGAGGCATCTCTGGAAGCTCTCCATGGACCAGTATCAATTTGTTCAACAGTTGAACAACCTCAGAGAAAAACCCCACGGCCCTGGGAGATGCCAAGGCACACGGTTGCCTCACCACAACAGGAAGGACAATGGACATGCCACAAGGTATCAGAAATACTGCTCCCCATCCCTCCCTTAGCCAAGGATTCCCAGGCTGTGCTGCTTTCCAGCATTCTCCTCCTTCTCCACCTCTGCCCCATCACCATCCAGCCCCTCTGAGAGCCTCTTCACCACCTTTCCATGCGATCCCCACATCAATTTGTAGGCTCTGTGATTCACTCACAAGCCCCTCTTGATGAAGTGGCCAGCAATCTCCCTGCCATTCAGTTCCCACTCCATGTGCTCTGTCAAGGAGCTTTTCCAGTGACTGTGCTGTAGGTCTGAGCCTGCCAAACGTCCCCTCTGCCCCAAATAAGCCACCCGAAAACACCGACCTCGGATCCCGCCGTCACGACCTTCCACTCATACGAAACCAGCTCCTGGGTGAGAGCCAAGGAGCCGGATCTGTTTTGGGCTTTAAATCCAAATGAAAAGAAACACTCATCTAGCACTGGGTTTAATTAGCTTTTAAAGCAGCAGCCAGCGCAGGGAGCGCTGTGCCGGATCCGGCACCCGGCGAGGCGGCACGGCCTCGGCATCCCCAGCACGGGCACTGCCGGCGCCTGCTGCAAGCCAGCCCAGGAGAAAACAGCTCCGGAGGGAGCAGGCAGCTCAGCCCAACACAGATGGGCTCCAGCAGGCCGGGTCCCTGCACACCAGGCTTCCTGAGCTGGAGGGAATTCTGTTACACATTTTCCCCTGCATCTGCAGCCAGCTGACTTTGGAGCTTTCAGACCTTGCTCTTGGGGCAGAGGAATAAGCTCAGTCCCTCCTCCTTCAAGTCCCAAGGATGGGATGCCATTTTTTAAATACACAGTAACATCTCTGTCCCTAAAAAGTTTCAGCAAAAAGACCTCTCTAAAGCACTGCAGGCTGCAAAGCTCAGTGTAAGAGAAGAGGAGCCCAAAACAAAGTGCATGTAGAAAACACAGCACTCACTAGGGAGAGGGTGGGCAGGAGAGGTGAGAAGGGATGGTCACAGCCTGCAGCTGAGATCTCACCTTTGAATTCACTCCCTCCAGCACCCAACAGGCCTGCAATCCTCCCCGATGCCCTCACACCCACAGCAGCCACGTGGAATGTCACAGTGATGACTATCACCCCCACAGCACCACACGGGTCTCACAGTGATGACCCCTGCACAGCAAGCAGGGGTGCTGGGTGCCCCGAGAGGTGCTCCCAAGCAGGGGCAGCAGCAGGTCACTGCAGGTGGGGTGTGGGACTGCTCCCTGACCTTGAGATAACAGGTTTTATTCAGGTTTTGGCTCAACACTCTTTTTTCACCTCCTGACTGCAGTTCTGGCAGCTGATTCCTGCATACCCCCTGCTATAACCACCTTCCTCCATCCACACTGGGACCAGGGAGGTCTCCAGCTGCTTCATTTGCAGGGCTCCCTCCTCATTCCCAGCCAGCTCTGTCAGCCCTTCACTCTCTCAAGCATAAAATTGTTTGTTATAGCTCATGAGTCACAAGGATTTTTAGAGAAAGAGAAAACAATGGGAGCCCTGAGAATAGGTTTTGGTTGTACAAACTGTCTTGATATCAGCTCCAGAGGGCACCTCTGTCAGTGCAGCCCTGGCTGCCCCACCCCACTCCTCTCTGGACTTCCCAGTCCCACATCCCTGTTTTATCACATTTTTCCAGCCTTTTCCAAAATGAGAGGAGCATTGAGTCAAGAGCAATATTTTGAAACCTGGCAATGCCAGGAGTGTGTGTCCAACCAGATATTATCTGCCTGAGGGGGAAGAAATCCTGAACTCCCATGTCCATTTGGAGAGCCAGCCTCCTATCTCTTCATCTAGTCTTGCTTCCTCTTGAATTGCTGGATGTTAAAGATTCAATGAACAACAGAACTCAAAATAGGAACAAGAAGCATTTTTGTCCGGCCCTTCTCAGCATTCAGAAGACAATGGTTTTAATCTGCTATCCCCACGCTGGCAAGGGAAAACTGACAAAGCCAAACTGCAGTCAAAGCCAAACTGCAGTCAAACCTTTCAACAGAGAGGGATTTTCTCCCCATCCAGCCCCATAAAAGCATGTCCAGTCTTGCTTGGCCACATGCATTAAAGCTCTTCTCCAAGCATGGAAGAGTACATGAGTAGAGAACTAAATTCACACTGCACTGGGTCATGATATACCTAATGCAGGAGGAAAAAAACATGATCCAAAGCAGTAAGAATTACTTTTTAGAAGGGAAAAGAGTTAAATCCTTGTAAAGAGACAGAAAAAGGCGTCTTTCAACACACGGAAGTAATATCTAAACGAGGCAAGGAGAAAATAATGTAAATTGTATAAATTTGTGGTTTCCCCTTCATCCTGAGCCCTGCCTGCAGCTGCAGTCCCCTCGCCTCCCGGAGGTCCCCAGTGAGGGAGAAGGGACGTGAGGATGTCCGGTGGGATGAGCAGCACCTGCCCAGCACAGCCGAGACTGCGCAGGGCTCTTCCGCTGAGAAAGGGCGGCCGCAGGGCTGCCTGGCAGGTGCTCTGCACAAAAAAACAGGCTTTTGTCCCTCCAAAATATATTCTAGCAGAGCAGGTGAGCACTGTGGATCTCAAACAGCTCTGGAGGTAATGCCTAACATGGCAGCTAAGGCAGTGACTCAGAGGCAGCATCCGAGGGAGTCCCCGGGCCGCTGATGGCTGGGAGCTGGCAGATAGAACCAGCGACTATCATTACACACTCGCCTTGTTCTTAGATTCTCTCCTTAGACACTGACAACTGTTCCCTGTCAGGAACAGGAGAGAGGCTTGATGACTGCAGTCAAACCAGCGAGCTCGTGCTCACATCCCCAGCAGCTCTACAGCCGGGGGCAGGATTGCACTAATGTGCCACTAACAGAAGCAGAAATCCGTCCTTCAGGCGTGTCGTATTCCCTGCTGCAGATTCACATCCACGGCAGGGATAACCTGAGCGAGCACTCCCTCCTTCCAGCTCCCAGGGTGGGGAGCAAGACCAGCAGCTCCTTGCAGGGACCCAGGGAGATGGGTACCAGCCACCACGCTCCATTTGCAGACAAGTTAAGAGACAAACGAGTGCTAATGAGATTAATTAAAATCACCAGATTGGTACCGCTATCACTGCAGATGCAAGAAGCTGTTGGCAGCTGCCCACGTTCATCCTCTGCCTCCAGGCAAAGCAGTGCAGCAGAGCCATGCCCAGGGCACCATCAGCATCAGGTTTTAGCTCTGAAAGCTCTGCTGCCCAGGCAAGGGGCAGGGGAGGACAACTGTCACCTCTGCGAGGGAGAGAGCCAAGATGAGGCCTGGTGCCTGGGACAGTCAGGAAAGAGCCCGGGCAGAGCCCCGTGACAGGCACAGATAAATATAATCACCCTCCCTGGCAATGGCCCCTTCGCGGATGTTTACAAACAGCTCAGTACTTTTCCATGTTAAGAAGCTTGTTTTTCCAGATGCCTTGTATCGGATGGTTTTTAATGTGTATAGCTAATCCCTTCTCACAGAGTCTTTCATAATAAACATCACCCCTGACCTGACTAATAACTATGTAACACTAATGCTTTTGATTTTTTTATCTCCTGCCCCGGTGGTCAGGAGAAATGCCTGCTTCTCTGGGACAGCAGCGCCCAGAGAAATGGGGACATGGCTTGGAGAAGGGCAGGACAGGTTGGTGGGTCCACACACACATGAACCCAGTTTCCCCAGCCCATCTCCTGCATGGCCATCCCTCAGGACATGCCTGCACCCACTGCAGCTCTTGATAAAGCTACAAGCCATGTGTAAACCTGGAGTTTGAGTTATTGTTTGAAAAGATGTGTCCAGACCCAAAACGGCTGGGGGTTCAATATCTGCTAATACATTCATCCTGCTCTCCCTATTATTCTCCTGTGGTTTCCATCCTCAACATGATTGACAAAAGAAAAGGTGATTCACTAATTTCATGTGAAGTAGTTTGACAGTGGTGCAGTCTGCGTTTTACATTTCTCAGTACTTGCTCCAACAGGTCATGATGCCTGTCCCAGTCCATGCCTGAAATCCCCCAGTGCTCCTGGGAGGATGTGCCAAACCCTGCAGTGTTCCACAGATGACAAGCAGTGGATCCCACACATGGCCCAGAGGCGCTCATGGATGCTCACAGGAAGAGCAGAAGTTGGATCACTCATGGAAAAGTTTAGAAGATGCTTTGGAGAGGAAATTCATACTAGAGCGACCTCCAAACCATCTCCCTGCACTGCTACAGGTCTTGGGGTGATGCTCTATCCAACCTCTGACAATCTCCTGACCCCAGAGTTCCAGCTGGTGCTGAGTTCCAGCAGACCCAGACACCAGCAAGGGCAGGGGCAATGCACAGTGAGGGGGGCCCAGCTGACATCTGGACTGCTCCATCTGCTTGGGTGCCCACCATGCTTCTGTAAAAGACAGCGTGTCAGCTTGAGCATCCTGGCCAAACTCCAGCTTGAGTAATCACACATCGCCTCCCCAATCCCCCTGGAGTTTCAGTTCAGATCAGCCACAGAGGTTCACTTTCTGTCCCAATGGTTTTTAAGCTGGGCACCATTCAACCTCTCCTACACTTTATTTGTTCCATAGCTACGTTTCACTGAGAACCCTCCTCAGGGGATAATGCATCAGTAAGCAGAGGGATGAGCCCTCTGCAGGCATCTGATGTCTCCTCAGGTGCCATGGACTAAGATTCAGTTTTCACTCCAGCTGCTGTAGAGCAGCAGCTTGGATTCAAGTCTTACCATTCTTCATCAACTCCAGAAGCATGTTCACCTGGAATCTTGGACTTATACTCAGTAAAAACCAGGTCAAGTCCTAGATGGCTAATTAAACTAACTCATATTAAAAGCAAAAAGGTGTCTGCACCGGCGAGGCAGAAAGATCCCTTCAACTTTTGGAGAAGGATTTTACCAGGAGCAGCAGGGTGGCACCTATGACACTGTCGTGACAAGAGTCACATCTTCTCACATCTAACATGAGGCATGTCTGTGGAAGAGACTCCTGACAGCACCTAAAGGGTTCATCCAAGGCCTTTATGGACACATCAGGCACAGGGATGGGCAGTTACCTCAGAGAAGGGTAATGGTGCCACAGGAGGAGGAGATGCCCAGAATGCTCCACTTTCCAAAGGAGGGTTCAGCTCACAGAAGTCTGCCCCACACCCACACTGAGAGACACATCTGTGACAAAATCCAACATTACCAGTGCTAATATTCAATTTTCCGAGAGCCTTGTTAGCAGTCAGTGACATCTGCACCCCTAGTTCTTGCTCTCTGGAGTATTTCCAACTAACTCAGCTGTAGTAACAGCTTTCAGGTCTCTCTCTTTACCCAAGGCACAAATAACTTTTTCAGTCCGTGTCCTTTGCCAACACAGATATATTAATGTAAACCTGCCAGAGCAGTGAGAACCAAGTGCAGCTGTAATTCAGGCAGTGACCACAGGAAAACCTCAAAATCTCTACTCAGCTTGATGCAAAAGGAGGATGTTACAGAGGTTTGTGCTCACCAGGCCACAGCGTCAGGAGAGGTGAAACAGGGAGGACTTGAGGAGTTCACATGAGCCATGCCAGCTTCATTTGCTTCTAAACTTAGCACTGTTTGACTCCAGAGCCCAGTCCAGAGGGAAGGGAATGTGAGAACAATGTCCCTCTGGCTTTGCTCACGCTGTTGCTGAAATGAAGATGACCACTGCCAAACACTGCGGTTGCTACAACAGCAGCTCATGCCTGGTATAGTTTCCATGGCTAGTGGAAATGTATCCGAGGCACAAAAGGAAAACAGGACATAGCACCACCCGGTCCAGCACAGTCCTGGGGACAAACAGCTCCTCCTACCCAAGGCCCAGACGCTGCCAGACAGAGCTAGCAGGTGAACCTGGGCAGTGTCCCCAGAAGGGGCAGCTCTGTCCCTACCAGTGAGGGGAAGCCCTGCAGCAAAGTCTGATGGCCTCAGCCTAATGTCCTTGTGCCCCTGACAAGGGGAAACCAACACAACACAATCTGCAACTCAGCTGTGCTGTCTCTCATTTCACAGCTCTCCATGGTCATGGGGAGGAGTCTCCACGTTACCCTCCCCTGCCAGCAGTGCTGTGACCTGTGCCATTAATAAAAGGGCACCCAGGAGGGCACCCAAACCAGGGAATCTTGATATGCAGATACCCCAGTACTTCAGGATCTCCCAGTCCCACCAAACTTAACTTCTCTTTACTTGCCTCAACAGGGATAGAGTGGGCACAAGAACCCCACCCTTCACCAGAGCACTCATCGTGTATCCCCATCAGCTCCTCCCCAGGAGAGCTGGGGTTGGCACCGCTGTCGGGAGCTGTGGCTCTGCCACCTGGGCTCTGGCTTCTCGGGGATACCTTGTCCTGGCACCCATGGCCCACAGCCAGCCACAGGCATGCTGGATGCCACATCTGGGCAAGTACAGACCCATAGGAAAGCTCTCCTTTGGGAAAAGCCCAAAACCCACGTACCTCAGAGGGCTTCTTCTCCTTCTGCCGTGACCAGGGGGATTTGGTATTCGGAATTTTGGAGCATCTAGAGGTGGATGTGGTGTGACCTGCAACAAGGCAACAGAGACAGGTTACCTGGGAAAGAGTCAAAGCTTTTCCTTACTTTTGTCCCACTGCTCAAGCTAGCTCAACCAACACTTTGTGTCAGCACTAGGATGGAATAATACCTTGACATGACTTGTTATTTTGTGCAGCATCATCAACCACTGCTGCCACCCCCAAAAGGGAAGGGTAGCTAAAGCCTGAAATGTGCTGGAGCCACTACATTACTGATCTTTATTTACAAGCCATTTGTGTCATTATCACTTAAATGTAAGACTGTAATTGTTAGTAATAAATAACAAACTTTTTATTGGAATTTCTGTAGAACAATGATGACAGTTAAGAGTTCTGTATAGGAGGACCACTGCACATTCAGTATATAAAAATGTTTCTGTGAGGTTGCAACAAAATAACTACCAATAGGCCTATTTAACACTGATTTTATCCTTGGAGGGCTAAATAGGAGGAAACAACCTGGGCACCTCAGCAACATTCCAACCCATGGAGCCATGTACATGCAGACCTCAGGAAGGTCTCTGGCCAGGAGCTGAGCTGAGCTCAGGGATCAGGCTGTGGTTCCACAGCAGTGGGGAAGGTCTCTTCTTCCACCAGCTCAGGCAGCTGAGCCCAGGCAGGTTTCACATGCCTATTTTTCCTGGCAGGGGAAGAGGCACCAGCTCAACCTGTATTCTTTACTTGCAGTGCACCTTCTTCTGCTTCACAAAATGAAGACCAAATGTGGGGGCATCACCTGTTCCCGAAAGACAGCTTTATTTCTCGAAGTGTCAGGCCAGATGCTATTAAAGGGGGTTGCATATAAATGAGATTCTTTGTAACATTTCAGAGCCTACCAGGACTGTGCAGACAAAGCCCAGAGCAGACATCCCCATGCTGCAGCCCCCCGGACACACTGCTGTACTCAGCACGCTGCTCCAAGGAGTGCAGCAGCTCCACAGCTTTCATGGAGAGATCAGCCACTAATTTCCACCTTGCCCCCTCTTCTCAAGCTACAATGTGATGCTACAGCTCGACAGGCTTGGATAATACACCACAACACCCTTTCCTGGCAGAGGCACGAAAAAGAAGGTCACCGCTCTGTTTAAAACCATCCTGCAGGAGAGCATTTGTCAACAGCTTAGATATCACCTGCAGCATAAATATCCAAGCCCCATAGAGATAAGGCCATGCTTTTTAATACCACGATTAAAGATGCCTTACCCCCGAAAGGCAGAGAAGCCAGCAAGCACAGCTCGGCTCCATAAGCCTTTGAGCATCTGGGGATTAGGAGACGGGAAGTTTGGAGCATGGCTTCCAAAACAAACCCCTTTCTGAGATAGAGATGTTTCGTTCGGGGCGATGCCGGAGGTGGTGACAGAGCCCGAAACATTTCGTGTAGGCAGAGCTCAGCTCCCGGGCCCCCCAGGGACGGGGTTCCCGCTGGCAGCCCAACAGCAGGATCCCCACGGCAGTTGTGGTGCAAACTCCACTCACACTGACAATTTTTCTGGCTAAAGCTGTGGGAACAGCAGCCAAACCCAGCAAGATCAGCCTTTCCATAACCCCCTGTAATCTCTCCATCATCCTGTTAGGAAAAAGCCCAGAAGTTTAGTGTCTTTAGTAAAGCCCCTTTCGTTCTCGGATATCCAGCAGCCAGATCCTGTGAAGTGTGGAGAGCAAATTCCCAGCACGGCCCAGATGAAATTACTGTGACATTTGTAAGAAACCAAGAGCAACTAGTAAGAAACTCCAGAGTCCAGACAAGGGATTAGCCTGGTGCCTTGAGGGTACCGAACACCGAGGCACTGTGGTATGTCTGCCTAAGTGGGAGAGGAGAGTGCACTATTTATAGCCAAAATTCAGCACATTTGCACATGTTTGTTGTTGAAAACATGCTTCTGTACCTTCTTGAATGAGGATGAAGTGAGGTAGATGTTGAAAAGCAAGCGTGGGCTTGCAAGTTTTGCTGGCTTGAGCCTTATCCCTTTTTTCCCACATCACTCTTCAGTTTGCAAGAAGGGAACAATGCGGCTCCAGTTTTACTCTGACTCCAGTAAAAACTTCCCTTTCCCCTGGTACAACCCAAATCAAGAGCAAACTAGTCTCAGGCCGCAGCTCACAGGAAAGGACAACTCATCTGCAAAGGGTGTTTGCTGCTTCGTTAGCAGATCTGCAATCAGCAGCTCTCCTTGCCCAGACTCCTCACACGAGGGAGACACACTCATCAGTTAAGAGGAGCCACAGCCAAGTGCTTAAATAAATTGATATCAGCTTGTTGCTGCATTTCTGACAAACCCAGCCCTGCACACTATTCACTGTGCAGAGACTTCCCAGTAAATGCAGTTTCCTCCACTCTTTTGTAAAGTAATTATTCAAGCATTGACTGCTGGAGGTGAATCTTGTTCAAAGCTTTGAATTAAAGGTCTTACTGTCAGTGGTGTCTGAGTTATCACTGCTGATGGAGTACTTGCGTCGTTTTTCTTCCATCTGTAACAAAAGAAATTGAACGTTATACTTCATGTCTAGAAAACTCATCTCAGCACCAAAGCACTGCAATCTGAATATCTGCATGCCCTTTTAGCCCAGCACCAGTCAAGTCCTTACCCTCAGACAACTACAGACAAGGACAGACAACTACCCAGAGGCTGAAAAAAAAAGGGAAGAAAACAATTCTTATGGATTTTTAAAAAAACTTTAATTGTCTTTCTACCAGCTTTTCCCAGTAGTTACAGTGGGTAACTACTCCAGCTCCTAGTAGTTACAGTGGATGCATCCGGACCACTCAGCTTTGCACGGAAATTTGTCTATACAGGATTTGCATCCAAATGTCTCTTCCTCTGCAAGAGCACTGCCAAGGGAGGAAGCTCCAACCAGAGGATGCCCTGCCAGGGACCGTGGTGCTGTTGGATGGGAGAAAAGATGCCCTGTGAACCACCTGTCCGAGGTGCAAAGTTAAGAAGTGTGAAGACAGAAGAATGGAAACTGCACACTCTCGCTATGTGTGCAGGGGGAAGTACGAGCATCCCAGAGCTGAAGAGAACCCTCGTGTACCACAAGCCTGGGGTTTTACCCTCTGACTCATCTTCCCATCCAGCCACTATCTACTTCTTCTGAGACTTGGGCAGGATCTGTCCCACAGGCCAGCCCCAGCACCTCCCACCCCTGCGCTGCCCTGCCGGGAGTGCCCGGCAGCACCCGCGGGCACCAGAGCTCCCTCCTGGCACTGAGCAAGGGGAGTCTGCACAGCTGCCACGCCTCTCCATCCTCCCAGAGCTGAAATCACAGCAGCTGGTACCACTGCACCGATGAGGAGACCCGTTTCAAGCTCAGCTGATTTGCTTCGAGACTTTGAAGAAGCCACAGGAGCGCTTGAAATCAGCAGGTTCTCCTGAACTCGCCCCTTGGGAACCAAGCACTCGGAACTCCAAGTAGGTGCTTCAGGAAAAAAACAAAAAACAAAAAAAAAAAAAACCAAAAAAAACCAAAGAAGAAGAAAGGCATCTTAACTTTTGAAGTTAAAAATTTTGAAGGTCTGAATTTTGCCAATGTGGCTGGTGGCTGATCAACGTGGCTTCCAATACAGGGCTTGGGCAGCCCTGGATGGAAAGGGCTACCTGTGGACCAGACAACTATCCAACGGGCTGTAAGCCAAAATGCACCCAGAGAAAACAATCTTAACCTCGTGGAAGTCTTGCTAGTACTTTCTGAGATATTTTTGAAGAATCTGGATGGGTTCACATGTCATACCCACCGTTTCTTCCATGAATGGTAAGTAGGAATGATAACGAAACACGGGGTTTGTGTGGTTCAGCTGCAGCAGGTACAAGCAGCACACAGACTGGGATAGCAAGCTAGAGCATGACACTTCCCTCCAAAACATCAGGAAATGTTCCACATAAGCATATAAAACCCTTGTAATAGCTGGATTTTACAATATCCATGCTATCACAGCATTATAAGATCAAATACTACAGACTATTCTAAACATTTTAAGTATCAGTGTTGTGGTAAGGAATTGCCCTGTCAAAATGTGACTTAAAACACTCCTGAAGAATATGGCAATATCAATACTTTCCCCCCAGTGATTCAAGGGGAAACAGATGTTATTAAACCAGCCTTGTTCCAAGTAGCCATTAGATTTTGCTTGGGGGAAATGAAATTGAAGATAGCTCTAACTGCAGCTTACTTACTTTTAGTGAAAATCCTACCTCAACCGTTCAAACTGGTTCCTACTGGTCCGAAGTGGCAAACAGACATTTGGAGCACAAAGACAGAGAATGCTTTTATTGATTCTGGAGTTCCTAATCACAGAGATTAAACAAGCCAAAGCCAAGAGGAGGAAAAAAACCACCTGAGCTGAAGCAAAGGAATGCTACCGGGAGCCAGTGAGATTTCCCAGGTTTCCCATCTTTGCTTTTACAGCAAGACAGCATCACTGACATCATTCTCCTTCCAAGGCAGGCAAAAAGGTTTGCAATCAATGCTCAGCACAAGTAGCAGGAGGCTGGCACTGGTTTGGCTGATACAGATGAGGAGATGCACTGATCATCCCTCTAACTGAACTTGATCCCTGCATCCTCCTTCTGTCCTACAGCTGCCTACAGAATTAACACACCCGCTACGTAACAAGATTAATTGATATTCGCATACAGAAGTGGTTCACGCTGCAGGTAAAAATAGCATCTGTACTTCAGTAAATCATTTTGCCACTGTTTGGCAGGATCCGAGAGAGCATCCTCCAAACCAAACTGCATTAAATCTCTGAATGAGATTGTGGCTTGAGCAAAGTACAGACATCTCTGAACGGCAGCACTGAAAGGCTGGGCAGGGGATGGCACACCAGGCACCGTGTCCCTGAAGGGAGTAAAAGTTTTGGCCGAAACCAGGCCATTCCAGAAAATGGTCACATTCCAGGCCGTGCCAAGAAGATGCTGTTTTCTGAGGGACTCATCTTGAGCAGACAAACAGTAGTAAACCGCATGGCACTTAAGAGAGGAATTTACTGTAGGAGGGTAATTGGGCCATTTCCCCATCTGTATCCCAGAGTTATAAAGTCTGACGGTGGCTGAGCTCCTACCACCCTTTTGGCACCCGCGGGGGGGCTGGGGGATGGGGAGGACCCGCTGCCCACATCCCTCCCAGGGCTGGAGCTCCAGCTCCCAAAAGCTCACAGGAGCAGTTGGTGAACTACTGAGCAACTTAAGTCCCCCACAAAATATGGTCTCTGCTCCAAAATTAATCTTTTGTTTACATTAGAAGTTAATTTCACCTTTAACTGACCCATTCCCCACATGGCATCATTAATAAAGTCATAAACAAATACCAAAAAAATTTGTAATACTTCGAAAAGGTCACTCTTAGGTCAAACTTGGCCCAAAATCTAGTTTTTACAGAGCCAGAAACCAAGTGAAAGGTTTCTATGTAGGCTTGCTTAAAAAATTCAAACAGAAACAGATGTGGGTTTCTTTTATAAACAAATGAACATCCCCCTGAAGTGTCTGCAACTCAAATCCACAGGCATAGCCCTGGCTAATGCCTGGAAACCAAAAACTGAACTGCTTGCAAACCAACACATGTTTAGCATTGCCTTTGTTCAAGCTGAGCAAGGCAGATAAATGCTAAACCAAGGAAGATGATGGCCCTTCATCAGCCTAAACAAATGTAAATCACAGTGTTCTTGGACAAATTAGCACCAGGATTGGTGTTAAAAGGAGATGATGGCCTGAGGCTGGCTGGTCCTGCCTCACAGCAGGGGAAGGCTGGAGACCAGCTCTTGGGAATGCAATTTTGCCCAGTCCATGCAACCTGGGAGAGGTGAAGGCAACTACTCCTGGCATACAGAGATGCCCGTGCCCAGATCCTGAGCTCAACCGGGCACACTGCCAGGGACAGGCACCCGCTCCCATCCGCGCTGACCTGAAACACCTCACCCAGCCTTCAGCTAGTACAGAAATCTTTCTCTGCAGACCCCTCCACCAGCCCTGTGCTCTGGGGAACCCCCTGATGTTTCCCAGCTCCCTGCAAACTCTTCTGCACATCAAGTCCACGTGGAGATTTTTCGTGGCATCCCAGCACCCTGCGCAGAGGCTGTTTCCAAGAATGAACCGTTCTGAATTGTGGCAAGCAAATAGAGAAATTCATACATGCCTGTGCTCCCCACTTCCACAGGGAAGAGGCACAGAAACCTGCATNATTAAAAAAAAAAAAAGCAAAGCATTTGGTCATCACCTCTTCCCAGCCTCCCCGCAGGTTGAGGGATGCGCCGCGCTCGGTCCCCGCGCCGTCACTTCTGACGCTGTGAGCAACACCGGCTGAATGATGTGCTCTGTTTGTGAGCTGCAATGAGACTGCAGAAAAACCACTTCCCTGTTTGTTCCTCCAGCCCAGAAATAGGAACACAAACAGAACATAGTGCCCCCAGCGGCACGCACACGGCTCCGGCCACCGACCCCGCGCCGGGGACCCCGTCCCGGACCCGTCCTGTGCCCGCCGGCCGAGCCGTGGGGCTGCTCCCCATCCCCTCAGCGCTCCCCCTCTGCCTCCAACGCGTTTTCCCCTCTGTCTAGGAACACCAGCCAGTTGTTAGAAAGTGTAATAAAAAGGGTGGAGGGCTGGAACGTCCCAGTTTGTACACCGTGGGAGGGTTCTCCTCGTCCCATTGCTTTTTCCCACGAACAAATTCTGGAGCCAAGCGCTGCTACAGGAGGCTCTGAGAGAGCAGCAGCATCCCCCAAATTGGCACAGCCCCAATTTAATAGTAAAAGAAGCACAAACTTTTGGACCAAAGGATGCACAGCAGCGGGGCCGACAAGACCCGCAGCAAACCGTGGTGCTCAGCCCCCACATCTGGGAGGAAGCTTCTCCTAACCTCCCTGGTAGCCCTGCAAAGTGTAAATGCTAAAGGGCAGGATCCTGGTACCCAGAACAGCCGTTTTTCTGGCAACAGGAGCCTGCCCCTGCCTGCTGGGGCTCGTCTGTCCCTCGCCTCCTCTACGGGCTGCTGCCAGCCCCAGCTTTCCAGCAAAAGCTCCGGTGAGGAGCAAGCCATCCTTCCTCTCCTCCATATCAACTCTGCTGTCCTGGCTCCCCAGGGTAAAAATTAATCTCATTTCAATTTAAAACAAAACAAGCCCTCGTCTGCTTCCTGTGCTTTGCCTTCCTCCACACCTAGGAGGGGATTTTTTTTTTCTTCACTACATTTATAACTTTACCTGCCTCTTCTGACTCGTTGCCTTCTAATTATCTATTTTTTCTTTAGCAAGCCCAGACAGAGCACAGGTAATCAGAGAGGTTACTGAGGGCACCGGGGCCACCCCTGCCTTCGTGGGGGAAGGTGCAGGCAGGGGCACAAGAAGGGACACCGGGCACAGCTCCATGCCCACAGCCAGCTGCCCCATCCTGCAGGTCTCCTGAGTACCAAAAACTCAAGAGGAAATCAACAGGAGCTACAGACACGTCAGTCCTTCTGAAAGATGAAAACCCACAGAAAGGTAAAGACCAGACCTGATCTCAAGGACCACCCACCCACCAACTTTCAGAACTTGGGTGTCAAACACTATCGGCAGCCATCAATACTTTAAAGGGATTGCATCTCCTTGCCTACAGACCCCCTAACGTGTACCCTCCATCCTTTGCTCCAAGCATACATTTTTGAACATCAGCCTCAATTTTCCTAAGAAAAACAAATTTAACCTTCGATTTAACCTTTCTGCAAGCTATTTTTACTCCTATCTCAAGCTTATTTTAACCCCAGTAGCCAATAAATGCTTAAAGGTCAAGCACCATTCCTAAAAGCTTACCCCTGGGGAGAGGGCTGAGATCAGATAATTTATTTTTTTTTCCCCTAAGCAAAATCTCCTCTTAGAAACGTCCAAGCGGTTGGAGGGTCCTGGCTCAAGCCCTTCAAAACAATTTTCACTGTGGGGGCTGAGAAGGCACTGAGAATTTTCCCCGTGAACGCCATACCAACCATCCTCCTCTTCCCACTCAAAACCCGCTCAAAATGTATAGGTACGGAGAGAGAAAAACGTTGTGTTTTCCTTTTCCCCCCTAATCGCTATCGAGGTTGACAATCCAGCAGCCTCCCGCCTTTGCAGCGCTCTCCAACTTCCAGCTCGCTGCTCCCCCTCCCGGGAGCGGGGCAGCCGGGGGGGCGCTCCCAGCCCCGCATCCCGC
>VWZN01001192.1:1029426-1042693 GCA_013396955.1 Regulus satrapa | reverse complement strand
TGTGTGTGTGTGTGCTCCCCCAAAAAACTTGGCAGAGTTTCCGCGGAGAGGTGCGGCTGCCGCCCGATTCCGCGCGGGGTGACCCTGCCGTGCGCTCCCCAAACGAGCGGTTTGGGCTCCGGGTGCTTCAGGGCTGCCTGTTGCCAGCTGTTTTTCCGCAGGATTAAAAACAACGACAGCAGTGCTTTCGGGATAGAAACGGCTTCTTAAATTAAAATAATGATAATAATAATAATTGGATGTACAGCATACATCTTTCCCAACTCCCAAGGGCCCTACTGAAGTTGGCTTGCACCGTTTTAAACCATTGCTGCAGAAGATTAAAATTCAAGTTAAAGACTCTCTTTCAGTGACAATCTGCCATCATCTCTTATGATTCGTTAAGCTGGTCAGCCCTAAAACTGGGAATTACCAATTATAAACCATTAGGAACCAAAGCTACAATAGCCAGATGCTCTCAACTTACATCCCTGTTGTGGCTTCTTATAAATTACTAAATCTGAATGAATTAGGCTGTAACTTTCTGCCTTGGTAGCCTGGATGTTTTCTGAATGTTCCGAGTCCTTTGGCACTTCCAAGGGTGAAAGCAGAGTAGGAGAAGAGCATCACTTTGGTCATTCTTGGGCTTGCTGTGGTTCTTAGGACTAACACTGGAAACAGGGTCTTGAAATTTGGCATGAAGCATCCTTTTATGGTCTTTAAGGTAAGTCCACCCAAATTAGTAATGTTCCTGGGTTTTGAAGAGCAGTTCAGTACACAGCAGTAAGCATGCCCAGTTCTGACAGCTGAAATCTCTCAAAATGCTGCTCTTGGGGCACCTGCTGCTTCAGGTACTCAGAGCCCTCTCAGCAGCCCCCAGGGAACAGGAAACATCAGCTACTGGCTAAAAAGCGTTTCCTGGGATTACAAGAGTAATGGGATTCATGAGCACAGCCCGTCTTTAAGTCCCTGACAGGACTTCACCTACAGATCCCACCTCAGCTGCAGCGCAGCCTAGGGGATACTGTGAAGGTCACTGTGTTACTTGGTCTGGACATCAGAAATGTCCGAAGTGAGGCAATCCATACCAATTTCTGGAGATTTTCTTGTGAGCACATACCCTAATACAGTTCTTAGTTACACTCTCACAGTCTGATTTCTCGGTGGCACCTGCACAGCACAGATCTGCTCTGTAAGTCAAAAAGGAAACAAATTTTGGCCAGATCCTCATCTTATCTGCATAACCAAAGACTTCCCAAGGTGCAAGGCAAGGGCTCCATGACACAGACGGGCTGTGACCAAAGGACAGAACTCTCCCAAAGAAGCAGATTCTTTCCGTGCCCTTGCCACAGGCTGTGTAACCCTGCAAGCCGTTCACCCAAACTTTTGGCTGCTGAGGGCTGTATTGCCCACACTGCGGGTGCGTGGCTGGAAACCTTTAGCCTGAATTGCTGACATCCATCTTCGTGCAGCTGGAAGCAGTGGGTGCTGTGCTTGCATGTATGAAGTGCTGTATCATGTTAAATGCTCTGAAAACGCAGACGTTAACGCTTTTCAGATGGAGTACCCTGAATTAGTCAAAACTGACCTTAATCCATCCATGTGTCACTCTGACCCGTCTTCAGAAGGAGTTTTGGGGAGGATTAATGAAGGTGCTGTGAAGCACTGAGGCAGTGTAGTAGAAAGTGCTATCAAAAAAGCCATGAGGAAATGAATATTCTGGTTTTTGAGGAACCTGCAGGTCCCTGCTCTGGTCCTGTACACCATGCGACAGCCTTACCGCCCTCTGGGCCGTTTCTCCAGGATTTCTGGAGTACACCTCTAAAGAAGGTCACAGCATGCCTAGTTGCAACCTCAGTACGTTTTTACCATCCAGAACATGAGCACCTTGCTCTGCTTTGAAAACTGCACAGAGGAATATTGGAGCTGTATTTTCTGTTGCTTGTGAAACCCAAAAGTGGTCAGACATGTGAATAATGCGCTGAATAATGTGCTCTGCCTAGGCTCATGTGCTGAACAATAGGCATGGCTGAGCCCCTCGCTGACCATCTCACTGCACACACAGCGATGCAGAAGGAAAAGAATATCTGAACACTCAATTAAAGTCTTGTTCTGCTTCAACAAAAGGGTGTAGATGAAATTGCGCTGACAAGAATTCAGACATTTCTGCTTTTGGAGTACTCCCTTGCATAGATTTTTGGCTACCGTATGTGCACACTTAAACATGGCTTGTGTACAAACACAGAAACGTGACACACGCAGAGATGGCACCTGATGGATGGTTCTCCAGAAAGGTCATGTACATGTTATATACAACACTCAGTTTACATAGCATGACATTTATGTAACACTCATGAAGAGCTCTGACCGGGTGTTGCAGGGTGTTGTCAGTTGGCATTTGCTAAGAGAGGAAATAAATCTAATAATAAAAACAAAAAAGGCGCATTTTGGAAGAAACAATACTGCACAAATCCTTTAAAAGGACAGAATTGTCTGCACAACAAAGGCTTGGCTGATTGATGCTAAAATAAGCAGTTATGCAACAAGTAAGAAATACGATCTCCAGGGAAGAAACCAGCAACATTTCTCTTTCATCTTCATTCACCGGTGCTTATTTTCGCAAACCTGAAAGGAAAAATATAGGCAGCCTGTCGATGATGAGCACCCAGGAAGAATTAACAGATGTTTTGAAGTGAAGGACAGAGTCTCTGTGAGTTTTGTATGAGTTCTGCAGGGTTAAATCCCATCACTTACCCTGAGTCCCCCAAAATGCTGCAGGGCTGTCAGCTCAGGGCTGCTTTCCCACCTTGCAGAAGCATC
This sequence comes from Regulus satrapa, assembly GCA_013396955.1. Classification (NCBI taxonomy): domain Eukaryota; kingdom Metazoa; phylum Chordata; class Aves; order Passeriformes; family Regulidae; genus Regulus; species Regulus satrapa. Next base: position 1,039,894 of record VWZN01001192.1, on the reverse strand, counting down.
GTGCTCGAGTGATTCGGTGTAAATAGCTGGATTTTAGGGGTGAATTGGCTCACTTTAGAACTACAAAAGTGCTAAAGCAACTTCAGGAGAACAAGCATATGAAATAGATCAACACTGATTTAAAAAAAAAAACAACTCAGTAAGAGTTGAGACCACTGAAAATCTCAGTGCAGACAAGAGAGAGAAAGAGGAAAGCCCAGTTGCCACGTTGGCATGAAGTTTGATTACCACAGTACTGGAGAACCAGATGGACAGGACTGATTCATGGGACTGCAAGTAGTCCCCGAAGAGAGCAAAAATCCAACGTCATTTTGAAGATCTTTAGAACTATTCTATTTTCTGGCATTAGCTAGTGAAAAAACCACGAGGGGAGCCCTGGTGCTGGGTGTGAGTGGACCATGGTGGAACAGGGAGCTGCTCCAGTGACAGAGAGTTCCTAGGGATCCCTCAGAAATACCTCACAGCTTGAAAACACCACAGGAGACTCACAGCTGCTAATTTATTGCCTCTGGTAGCCAGAAGTCATCAAAATAGCCTCACTTTAATTCCTTTCGAGGGCCAGGGCAGTGCACAGTCTGTCCAGGAGGGCAACACAAAGGTGATAAGAATCTTGCTGCATCCATATCCCAGCTGGGGTCATCCAATATCCAGGCTATAGTCAGGATATTTAGTTTTTATTAAAATATATGTTAATTTGGAGAGTAGTAAGCAGATGCAGCAGAAGGAAAATGAACAAGCTCTGTTCTAAATTACAATAATAATCATTCGCATCTTCGAGAATGAACTACGACAGATCAAGGGAGAGATGGCTGCTATGGTCATTATATAAACTAATCCCTTTTCTTTCTCATTCATTCTGCGTAATTCTTTTCCTCTCTGAAGCTAAGGAAAAACACTATACTTACAGGAGAAAAAATTTGATTTGGCAGATCAGTGGATAGTGAGATTTTGTTTGCAGTCTCAATTGCCTCCAGTAGCTGGAAATTTGGTATCAAAATAAACTGTAAATTAAAAAAAAAAAAAGAAAAAAAAAGAAAATAAGTAGATATTGCACTACAAATGTCCATCCCTTGACAGATAGCTCAGTAATTCTCTGTGTTCTAGCAACAGCTGCTTTAATATCTTTCAAAGAAATGGCAGCCTCACACTGTCTGCAGGGATTACCTTTAAGGAATGCAGCCCTAAGTGGCTTTGTGCAAAGATACTCACGTTCTTGAAGGGTTTGCACTGCATTTTTTCTGCCAAATTTCAAGATCCCTTTTGTTGTTGTTGTTGCTGTTGATTTTCCTGTTTTCTCTAAGTTTGGTTCTATTGCTGAATGCATTTAATGCATCTCACATCTCGTGCATTCCCCAGGCTGGGAGAGCTGGGGCTTTTAGTGGGCTCCTGAAGGTAGATTGGGGAAAATGAGGATCAGCAGTAGTCGGGTGGACAGCTTCAGTGCCCTTCCTGGGACAGGAGAGCTGCTGCAGCTCCTGCTCCTTCCGAGGGCTCCTTGGGCACCTCAGCAGCCTCCCCTGCAACTCCCTGCCTGGCTTTTCACACTTTCCACACGCGGCCTGGTGAGGGGATAACACAACTCCTTGGACCCCACAGGGCTTCATGTGAGGACACCGAGCTGCTACAGGCAAAACTCTGTGGTACTGGGTGATGGATGGTGAAAATAGAAGAAGATTTAGAATGATTCCGTTGGAAGGGACCTACAGGGAAGATGGAATTCAGCTGCCTCAGTAGAGGCACAGGCAGGAACACGCCAGTGCAAGCCCTTGTGCTGCCCATTGCCCCCCACAGCACGAGAAAGATCAGCCGAGGTGTAAAGCCAAGGCTTTGCTCCCTAAGCAGGCCAGCAGAGATTTCCTGCTCCTGCAGGTGTCCTGGCTTGGGAGGGAGGTTCACAGCCCAGTGCCACTGCGTGTCTTCACACCTGCAAATCCCACCACAGAACATGCAATTACTCTCCCAAATTAAAAAAAAAAAAAAAAAAACAAAAAAAAAAAAACAAAAAAGGGAGATATTAATGATCCCAGTCACAACTCAATGCACCATTTGAGTGAATGGTACATATGCTAAACAATACATGCATCAGGACTGCATTAATCCACATTTTATATGGATTCCCTCTAGACATTCAGTTTATAACCAAGTTGGCTATTTCCCTGTATTTCTCTGGAGTTGGAGGGTGTGAAAAAGACATTTCCATTTCATTGACTAAGTTCCCAAGGGGAGAGTTTATGAAAGTGCAAGTGCATAATTTACTGCCTGACAGGATGAAGATGGTATCTGGTTTTTAAAAAATAGTGCACCCTGAAAAACAAAATTGCTTGAACAGACATTCGTTTTCCTTAAGTACCATATTTTAGAAGCATTTAATTTAGCTTAGAAGCACCGTTAAAAATATATGCATTGTAAATTGCAGCTGTATAACACGATATTTATCAGATAATGTCACTGAATAGTCTCCTGTTGCAATATAAATGCCATGGCATTTATAGAAAATAAATGTTGAAGTAGTGAGCTTTCTTTTCAAAGTGGAAAACCATTATCTCATTTGTAAGTCGTAAATTAAATTATGAAGGTTTGCTTACAGGGCTGGTTTTAACCATAGGGGGGCTGACATGGACACTCCATCAGTGTTCCCATGCAGCAAACCCAGCCTGGATGAGGGAAGCACATGGAATGGGAAACAACGTCTCAGAAAGACCTGAGAGTAGCCAGAAGGACAAGTCAGCTGCTAATGCTTTTAAGGAAAAGAGATAAAGACAGAAAGCCAGGGATTTCTTGATACACAACTTAACTTGATATTTGTAATGAGATTCCTGCAGCACTCTCCTGCCTTCATGAATTTATCTTGCTGTGGTTCCTCTCCTTTAACCACTTTTTGAATGGTTCACATGGTGTATTGGTTGCTTCTTTCTCTCTCTGTTTTCTCTCTCTGCATTTTTCTTTGGACAAACCAAATCCACTGATCTTCTTCAATGATCATACTCATAGCAAATTACTGGCTGTCTGCCTTTCCCTGCTCGCTTCTTTCTCGCACACTTTGGTCTGCCCTGTAACATCACGCAGTCAGAGCTGAGGCTCGATCCGCTGAGCTGAACCAAATCCTTCATTCTTCTCACCAAGTTTATCCACCCATCCATCCATCCATCCATCCATCCATCCATCCATCCATCCATCCATCCATCCATCCATGCCATCCCATCTCCCAGTCAGAGGAGCAATGCACGCCTGGCACAGCTCAACTGGTACATTGTCAAAAGCATTTTATATGATGAATGATATGATGAGCACCAAAAATAAATGTCTAAAATAACTTTTACATACAAGCAAGTGTCTGGATGGATGAACAGCTGATTCACTGACACATCAGCCATGGAAGGGGAGCAGAACCCATCAGCAGAACACACCACACAAGGTGGTGTGCTGGGTTTCTGGGCCACATTCAGGAGGATATGTCAGTCCTGGTAGCTCCTTGGGGACGGGGTCCCACCCTGAGCATTTGCCATCTGTGGAAACACTGAGGAGCTCTCAGATATGCACCATATTAGTAAAATATCACAGCACCAAGAGCGTGGAGACATGTTAGATCACCAGTTCTGTCGTCTCCTGGGATAGGATTACAGCCCTTCTGCAGTGGATGCTACTGATTTGAATTTACCTTTTCCCTTTGAAAGTAGCCACTCTTCACTAGCCCCTGCAGGCTGCTGAGCAGCCCCACGTTGGTCTGAGCTCCATGGATGAGCTTTGGTGAGCTCCACAGATGACAGTGGAGCAACAGTTCCTGCATGCCAGGACTTTAACACATTATAGTATATGCAATGCATCCCCCCTTTTTAGTGGCTATAATCTTCAAATCAATCCTACCTAGCAGCGGAAGTTTAACATTAATGACTTTCTTATTATGGATGGAAAAACCTTTCAGAGCTAATGAGCAGAAACAAGATCTTGGCTCCTAGCTGAGGAGGTGACTCTGCGGTCACGACCAGCACTCGGGGCAGAGCTGTACAGTGCTTGCTTTAGCACAACCCTAAGAGTTTGTCTGGCAGGTTACAGTGCCTCTGCCTTTGGAGATGAGACCTGAGTTCAAAAAATGCTTTAAGGATCTCAGCTCCTTAAAATAGAGATATCAGCAAGAGGTTTTTTACCCAGAGGGTGGGAAGAGGCTCCCCGGGGAACGGTCACAGCACCAAGCCTGACAGACCTTGAGGAGCATTTGGACAACGTCCAAATTCTCTTAGGACATTGGACATCCTCAGGCACATGGTGGGATTTCTGGGGTTGTCCTGTGCAGGGCCAGGAGTTGGCCTCGATGATCTGTGTGGGTCCCTTCCAATTCAGGGTGGTCTATGAGTGCTATCAGCAGGGAGGAGGCAGCTGCCCATCACCCAGATCATCACCCTTCCCTGAAATNCACAGCACCAAGCCTGACAGACCTTGAGGAGCATTTGGACAACGTCCAAATTCTCTTAGGACATTGGACATCCTCAGGCACATGGTGGGATTTCTGGGGTTGTCCTGTGCAGGGCCAGGAGTTGGCCTCGATGATCTGTGTGGGTCCCTTCCAATTCAGGGTGGTCTATGAGTGCTATCAGCAGGGAGGAGGCAACTGCCCATCACCCAGATCCCTGAAACAGGAGCTGGGACCGTGCTCCCAGGTGAAACCCTGCTGTCCCCAGCCAGGGGCAGCTGCTGAGGTGCGAAATGGGGTGGGGGGTGTCGTCTCTTTAATTTTATCTCGACAGCCAGGAGAAATCAGGACCTGACCAGTTACACATTTAATTTCCAAGCTGATCCCGCAGAGCAGGAGGAGCGGGTGAGCCAGGGAGGGGGAGCTCCTGCCCCAAGCGTGCCAGGCATCCCGCAGTGCCCTGGGGTGGTGGCATCTGCCCTGGCATACCTCGGGGAGCAGCAGCCGCAAGCCTGGCTGCTGGAGGAAAAATAAACAACTACAGTGAGTCACAAAGGCAAGCGGCATATGACGGGGACAGGTACTTATGCAAATAAACTGTTAACACCCAGCCAGACAGAGCTGATAAGCCTCCTAGGCCAGCTGGAGGCTTCTTCATCCTGCTGGGGGGAGGAGGAGAAAAACAGCTCTAGGACAACAATAGAAAACCGAAAAGCAAGAGCAAGGCGGTTCTGGAAATGTTGCACAGGGATGCCTGGTTTGGGTACCAATCCGCTGCACCCGGCCATGCCAGGGTGTCCCTGGGCTGCTCTGCTTCCAGAAGCATCCTGCCAGCCTGGGTTAGCGTGTGCCGTGGTGCCCATCCCCGAGATCTCCTGGGGGTGCTGCCAGGACACATTTCCCCACAGGCCCAGGGCAGCAAGGTGCTCCATCCTGCAGCCGAGTTTGAGATTTGTGAGGCGCAGGGGCTGCACGGGGAGCTGGCTTCTCCCCGTTTGGAATATTCCTGTAACTCTTCCCCCTGCCCTGTCAGCTGGCCAATGTCCTGAGAAGCATGAATGAGAGGCAAATTATCCCTCTGCAACAGTGCCGGGGATCCCCCAGGATCCCCATATCTGGCCTGGCTGGGCTGCTGATAATCAGATAGAGGGGTTTAAAATAATCAAGCCTAAGCCGCTGAAAACCAAACTGGAATAGGTAATGGGGTCAGAAAACAAACACTGCAGGGCACAGCCGGGGGCTCTGCACACACTCGGGGTGGGCTGAGCTGGGAGCTGTGGTGGAGCTTCCTCAGGATTCTGGCCAAAACCCAGAGTCTGCCAAGCCCTGCCCTTTTCTGGAAGTGGGAAAGCTGTGCAAATTACCCCGAATGTTTCACAGGGAGGAGTCCTGAGAGCCAGGTGACACCTTCTCCCCCCACTGCAGCCACCACCAGCAGCCTGAGTCAAAGAAGAAAGGATTTTGAGAGCCCCCAGAGCTCTGTCAGTCCCAGCCCCAGCAGTGCCAGCAGCTCAGAAGATGCAGGACACCTCCCTGCTTCTGTAGCATCATCACCCACTCCTCATGCCCTGGTCCCCATCCCACGCTGGCTCTGCCAACACCTCCACCTGCCTTGCCTGTGGGCAGGGAAGAGGGGACAGAAGCACCAAGGGAAGGGGGAATTTTTAAGTTTAGGGATTTTGTTTTGCCCGCTGCTCAGATTTCCAGCTCGTTTTAATGACGTAATGCTTCAATGGTGAGAAGCCAAAGTTTGCCCTTCCTGTGGTATTCCCTTAGGAAAAGCATATTACTGCATGTAAAACTGAAAATTGAAACAGGCTGGTGCTTCACCAGAGAAAATGCCTCTCCCTTTTCTCTATTCAGTGAGGCGGGGATGAATGTTGTGAGGTTTGAAAGAAAAACTGAAAAAGCCTTTAATTAATCCCTGGAGGCTAAACCCTGCCAGATATGGACAGGATTTCTCCTCTGCCTCCTTTTTGGAGCAAGAACATGAAGCTGCCTTCCTGCTGCGGCTCTTTCCGGGGGATTCTCAGGTCCCAGAGGAGGATCCAAATCATTTTACAGAGCTTTTGTTATGGAGAGAATGGCTGCCAGGGAAGCCTCATTGCTGTCCCAGGACAGTGAGGAGACAAGGAGCCCCTGACCAGACTTTTGGAAGCTTTTACCTGCTGGAAGGAAACTTTTCGAGTTCAAGGTCAGGTCTGTTTGTCTTCCCTCCTGACAGACGTAAACTGTTATGCAATATTCAGGAAGTCACTTTTATCAGACTCAGTTCAATTTCTAAGATTAAGAGCATGGAAAAACAAATACTAGTGCTGGATGGAAAGTGCAGGCACTAACCAGTCCAACACTGTTTGGACAAGGATTGCTAATAGGGTATCTCTTATTTCCACCAGTCAGTAGGAGCAGGTCACAAAATGTGCTGCTTTTTATGGGGGGCTGATGAGGAGGAAAATTAACCCTTTCTTAGAGGGCAGAAACCATAGCAAAGTTTTTCTTTGGAGAGCAACTTCTGTGTTTGCTAGTGCACATCTGGGAGCATCCCAGGATGCAAATCCAAGGCTCAGCCCCTGGCAGAGGGCAGGGGACTGCACTGTTAACAGTGCCTGTGCTGGACACCTTTGCCCTGGTGCCAGGCAGGGGCGTGGCTGCAGGACAGGTAAGAGCTTTGCTCACAAGAAACCTGACTTGCAAGGGAACAGAATACAGAGTGTGTGCAATTTGCACAGGGATCATCACTTGGCACAGCACAATGGCCTCATTCAGAAAATGCAGAGGAACAAGGCACTGGGGAAAAGAAATCTCAGCTTTCAGAGAGAAAACTCTCCTGAGCAAGCTGGTCCTATGATCCAGATGTCCTGAAGTCCTTAAAGAAAAGCACCAGGAACTGGTAGAGGATGGAGGAGGATGGATCATTTAATCTGTGGAGATCTGTGTCAGGGGTCACACTAGCCCCAGCCCAGAAGACATCCCTGCTTTCATGACACTTTTTCAACCAAGGCCCATATAAAATTTCAATAATAACCACTACTGACATCAGTTCAGTGCTTTCTGCTTGTACAGGAAAAAAAAAAAAATTTGAAATTTAGCTTCCAGCACTGTGAACTGCTTTAATTCAGTATCTTGTACATAAATATTATACACACTGAAAGTTAAAATGTAGAAGTAAGGAGCTCTGGAGTTTGACAAAAGCTAGGGGAGAACCTGAGGTTTAAAAGAAAACCATCAGCAATAGCAGATTTGCAAGTTCAGCTGTGGGAAGGACCGCAGAATCCAAGCACATGCTATATATCTTTTTTACTGACTGCTTTGTGGGAAGCTGCATTTCTTGTTGCAGTTGGGAGCTACAGCTTGCACTCTGTGTTGATTTTGATTATAGAGTGGTGGTAATTAAACCTCTGGAGCATTAAGTTACCATTTTAACCAAATGCCTTCATTTTATCTTGATGGGAAATTGAGAGTGAGACTCAGATTTTCACAGTAAATAAAAACTGTTGGCTGTTTCACAGATAATCCTTTTCCTCAGCTTATGTATGAGAAAATCCTCCTGTACAGCTTCTTCCAGCCTTTTGCAAAGGCACACACTCCTTGAAGAACCTCAGCAGCAGCCCTGCCAGCTTCTGCACACTGTTCAGCTTGTAAAATAATAATTATAATCATAATGTGCCTCCTTAATGACACTTTTAATCGAGACACCAGTATCCTTATCTCCATGTAAGCAAACAGAAGCAGGCAGAATTTTGCTCCAGTGATATAAGTGGCCAAGGTCAAAGTCAGGAGTTACCCAGCACCCAGGTTCAGTCTATCAGCAATATCCACTGCCTGCCTCTGAGCCAACGCTCTTATCTGCACACAGATAGGGAAGGTGCAGATCTGGTTAATTCTTAGACACTTCTGTGCTGTAGGGAGGGTGCAGATCTGGTTAATTCTTAGACAGTTCTGTGCTGTGGGGAAAGGGCGATTCTGGTTAATTCTTAGACAGCTGTGTGCTGACAGGCACAGGTCTGCCTCGCTGCACACCTGTAGCTTAGGAACTGAGCAAATACAGCCGTTTCAGGTGGTTGCTGTCACCATCAACCATCCTGAGCCTGCCTAACAAGTGACGGATCCCTTTAATCCACTGTTTCCTTGCAATTAGCAGCAGTGTTGCTGAAGTGAGGCTGAGATGCTCAGCCGAAGGCTGCGAGCCCGCGGTGTGTGCTGGCTGCAGGCAGGGGCAGCGAGCCCTCTGGAGATCATGACTGATAATAAACAGTTGCTTGTGCAGAGGATTGGGCTCAGCCCTTTCAAAGCGAAGCCGTTGCCGCAGAGTCTTTCATCCCCTGCTTTCAGAGTAAAGTGCATCCTCCCTGCCCAGAGCAGCAGCAGGTTTACCACCAAGTGTTTGCGGGATTTGCTGTCTGCAGAGGCAGCTCTTACTCACCCAGCGGCTCCTTATGCAAACGCGCTGCCGTCACCGGGAGAGCAGAGCCAGGAGCTGGAATTCAGGAGGTGCCCATCTGTGCCCCCCGAGCCCAAGGACAGCCACAGGGCTCCTTTGGGGCTCAGCAGACAGCGCTCCTGCAGGTCAGTGCGCTCAAACTGGAGCCTCGGGAGCTGCATCTTTTGGTGGGGACCAGAGACTGCATCGCTTCACCTTCCTCCTCACTCCCCCTCCAGCCATCTGTTGAGAGGAAATGTCTGTCACTGCAGGTGGGGGCAGGTGCACAGGCTCCTGCCAGCCTCGGGAGAGCTCCTGGCTGCACAGCTCCCTCCGGGAGAGCCCTGGAGGAGCTGCCTCCAGCGCAGGGAGCTGCTCCCTCCTCAGCACAGGTGTGACCCGTGTCACCTGCCAGAGGCAGGAGCAGCGCTGCTCCTCAGTGCTGGAGCTCGGCATCTCCCCGGCAGAGCCAGGCGAGCCCTGAGCCAGAGCTGCCATGAAGGTTTCTCCACAGAGTGGCTGCTGGCGTGGCTGGGAACTCAGATGGAGTAAGGTGGCTTCCAGCCTGAAAAGTCACAGCGATGAAGAAGCCGCTTATTTTGGAGAAACCTTGAAAGTAAGAAATTATTCTGTTATTCTTATCTAAGAAAGGTAAGGAAAACTGAAGGGAGCGTTGCTACTGGTGCTGCTGGATTCGGGATTTCACACCTCCTTCCCATCATGCCATACTGAGATATGATGCCCCCAAGTGTAACTGATAAATCCCCCAACCCATTTTCATCTGTTCTACATCCTGGTTTTATACTCCAGCACAAACAAACAAAAAGTATCAATATAAAATCCCAATCTTTTTCCAAACCGAGCAAACTAAGGAAGGAAAACAAATCTACTTAACATTTATAAGTGTAAATCTTTAAGGTAAGAGAAAGAAAAAGCTGATTATCTTCTCTATTTGACAGGACAAATATGAAAGTGTCTTCTTTGAAAAATTCATCTAAGCATTCTTCTGCATTCTGACATTAAGGGAAATGGTGCCTGATTGCATCTTTTCCCAGAAATGGTAAACTGCTCTGGTGGTTTGGAAAAACATAAGTAAGAATCCATTTTTCAATTATTTTTCTTTTTTTTTTCCACAGACCACTGCCATTTTTTATTTGAATGATGGCCAGAGTTATAAAGGATAAGCCACCACAAGACAAAGTTTTCTCAGAGTATTTTTCTGCTATGAAATTCTGGAAATATCAGAAGAAACCAAGTTTGTGTGAAGCTGGTGTCCCATGAGGAAGAGCCAGGCTGGTACACACACAGTCACCAGTGTTTTGTGACACTGGGTAAGTTACCAGAATCAGCAATAATATTTTAAAAAATGCATTAATCAAAAAATAAACAGGGAAAATACCCAAATAACTCAAAAAGATTGCAAGAGCTCTACAGAGCAGCCCAGACAGTGTTTTCCACCCCCCTACAGCCCCCCGATCAGTCAGGAATAGGTTGTTTTTTGCCATCTTCCTTCTTTTCTCCATTTCCTTCTCACCTAAGTGATACCAGGCTGGATTTCTTGGAACTGCATTTCAAATTTGCTCTTTTCATCATGTCTTAAACTTTTCTCTTTTCTTTCTTTCTTTTTTCTTTTTTTTTTT
>VWZN01001192.1:989296-1029400 GCA_013396955.1 Regulus satrapa | reverse complement strand
TTTTTTTTTTTTTTTTTTTTTTTTTTTTTTAAGAATCTCCTCCAAGTCTCCCTCTTCTTACATCAGTTATTACAAACTTTGGTTTTAGCACCTACCCTCAAGGCCACATCAATTCACTCCACAACCATACCAGTCCTTCAGTTACATAATTTATGAGCTTCTTGCCTTCTGCTCTTTATTCCTGTTACCTTTGCACATCTCCTCTTACCTGGCTGAACCAACAACCTACCTACATAGGGCCAGCCCACAACCTTTACCCCACCAGGCTCTATAATCCTTCTGTCAGCTCCTTCCCAAAGCACAGACTCACATTCTGCCCAGCTTTCTTTTAAGCCTGGGAAAACCTTCCTGATAAAATCTGAACAGCCACTCCTTTCTCCTCCTTCAGAACTATCCTTACAACTCACTTCTGCCAAAATCCCAGCCAAACTTAGCTTTGGCTGTGGCTGGGCAGCATGAATCAGGATTTTATTCCCTCCTTTCCTTGCTCCCTGTCTCTGTTCTCAGCTAAGCATTAGCCAAACCAAATTTTGCTACCAAAGAAAGGTCATTGCCATATATATACATACATATGTATTTCTATTTCTATTTCTATTTCTATTTCTATTTCTATTTCTATTTCTATTATTTCTATTTCTATATTTATATGTATAGTTGTATTTTTTATTTATATTTATACACACATATTTTGTGTGTGTGTAGGTGTTGTATATCCCCTTGGCTCCTAGGGCCTGCAGAACAAAAGACACTCAGGGCAAGGGCTGCCTTTTTCCCCCTCCACTTTTGCAGAGCACCTCGCAGAGCCATGGCTCAATTGCTGCACATGCTCCCAGAATATAAACATGTGCTGATAACAGAGCATTCCCTGGAGGAAAGGTGCAGCAGAGCTGGGAACCGCCAGTGAACTGCAGGTGTCACTGGCACAGAGCAGAAGGGGAAAGGAGATCAGGCTGATGAGATAAGGGCCTGGAGTGTCAGGATGAAGGGGAATGGCTTCAAACTGATAAGAAATTCTTCTCTGTGAGAATAGTGAGGCACTGGCACAGGTTTGCCCAGAGAAGCTGTGGCTGCCCCATCTCTGGAAGTGTTCAAGGCCAGGTTGGATGGGGCTTGGAGCAACCTAGGACAGTGGAAGGTGTTCCGGGGGTTGGAACAGGATGTGCTTTAAGGTCCCTTCCAACCCAACCCATTCTATCATGATTCATTGATGATTGATTAATCAATATTACATTTAAAATACCCTTTATGTAGTAAAACACTTGAATTCATATCAATTAAGCACAGAGGAATGAGATAGAAATCTCTCACGGATCTTTCCAGTGACTCCAGGATATGATGAAGCTGAAAAATGCAGCTGAGATATGAGGACACAACCAAAGTTACTATGCCAGGGTGGGTCTGTAGTGCCCAAATGTCCCTTTTCCTGTTGTCATGATGTGGGACAAACAGCAGGTCCCACATAACACAGAGCCAGGTACATCCCCAGAAAAGCTGAAGCCATGGCCAAGTAAGAGGCTTGGAGTATGTGCTAGAGTGGATGTTGCTGTGGTTCCAGGTAAAATATTGTGTATAAAACATTATAGAGGTGGGAAGATGAGTGAATCACTTGGCTGGAGAGGATTTGGACTTATAACAATCCTATTAGGATGTCTTCAGTGTCCAGGTACCCTTAAAAAAAGCTGGTTTTAAATAGTTAATATAAATGGCAGATTTTTTTATAAGTACAAACGATGTCGCTTCTGTGTTCTTTGTAGATTCTGTGACAAGAGTGAAATGCAAGAGCAGAGAGCATGAAACTGGTATCAGGTGTGGGAGGAAGTGACCACCAGCACTCTCAGAAGCTCCTGCAGTTCCCTGGTGCAGCCCATCACAAAGCTGAAACACGTTTAGAAGCATCCCACATTCCCTGCACTTAAACCAAACTTCATTTCCAACAGAAAACTCCCAGAGTTTTCAGCCTTAGCTCCTAAGCCAAACCCATATTACAACAGCTAGAATGTCAGAGCTAATTAGGAAGAGGAAGCCATGTATAAACCAGCCAAGATGTGCATCTGCCACCAAGGAGAAACCCCAGTCCTGCAGCGCGTGCCAGGACCCGGCGTGCACACCACGTCCTCCCAGAGGCAGAGAGCTGGCTGGCAATTTGGTCAACCCTGAATGACATGCTGGAGTGCTGACTTCCCTTCTGGTTAAAAAAAAAAAATTTAAAAAAAAAAAAAAAAAAGCTTTACTTTAAACCCATGATTTTAAGTGATGCCCAGGGGTATGTTTAAGGAACAGCCAGTGCCAAATTCCACCCTGTCTGCTGGAGCACCATCAGGCTCTGGTGGGGTTGCACAGCAGATAAAAGAACCACGGTGTTTGGGCAATTAGTTTTAACCATCATGATATAATATCGATGTCATATTGACTCCACATCTATATGCTGGCACGGGAACAGGAATTACATTGATTTATTAAGTTGATAGCGTGCACCGGTGCCAAGCTACCAGGTCATTGATCAGCTGCCTGGGCTGAACTTCAGCGTGTAATTTCCAGCACAATGTGACTGATCAGCAATACCATAATTGGTTGCAAATGTCCTTCCTTCTATTTGTTTTGTTAAGTGGCTTTTTCATTAACACAGCAGAGCCAAGAAAATAAATATGACTTTACCATTGGACTGCAGGCAGAGAATAGCTGAGAACTGGATGCAGACTGGGGACAGGGCTGTGCAATATTGTCAAACCAGCACTCCCTGCTCCTTTTTCTTTTTCTTTTCTTTTTTTTTTAAAATAAATTTCTATTTTGCTGCATTTAGAGCCTTGATTGCTTCAGAAGAGATGGCTTTTGGCTAGAAGGGACTTGGCTGACACTAGATTAAGTAAAACACGAATGTATTGAATTCATGCCCCCAAATGCCCTAAGTCAATAGGTTTATTATTAGGTGAAGCCATGATGTCTCTACTTGGAATGTGGCCCTTGAATGTCCCTGCTAAGAGGGGAAACTAAGTCCAGACCCTGGGAACAGGCTCTCTGCTCCTTACAGCAGCACCCAGGCATCCAGTAAGCACCCAGCACCCAGCCAGAAACACCAGAACTAGGCACAGAAACTTTACAGGAGGTGGCACTTCCCTCCTGAACAGCAAGTCCAAGGCTGAACCAAGCCATGGGTTCCTTCTCCAGAGCCTCGTTGCAGCTCAGCCCCGCACGTGTGTAGGATCACAGGGGATGGGGTCTTGCTCTTTGAGAGAAGTTCCTGAAAATATTGACTCAAGAATTGTATCTGTGAGCAACTGCAATTGTTTGACGAGGAGAAAGACAGAAGTGAGCTGCTGTGGCACCAGCTCTCCCATGAAATAGCTCCATGTATCACCCAGATTATTGCGTGCCCTTTCTGATTTCCAACAGATGTATAAATCGTTGTTTTCTGGGTGTGTGACTCCTCAGTACCTGCTTTTAAACGCTCTTTCAACCTTTTATTTTACCCTATTCTATTAATTTTAGCCCATTTCTGGCTATATTCTAACCATACATAACTGTGTAGGGCCTGAGCAGGAGTAGTGGTTATCCAGTGACTTCACAGCAATGAAACAATATTACAGACATTTCACATGAGTCACCACACTGCATTAGAAGAGAAAAGGCATTTTTAAAAAGAGTAAAAAATAATAAAGGCATTGAGTCACAAGAGAAGAACCAATTCATTATTTTTCATTATTTTCAGCAGTTTAGGACTTTATACTTTGATACTTTTCATCCACCAGTCTCTGCCAAATAGAGCCATTGTTTCTCTCCTGTTGGCTCCCTGAAAATATCTGGCAATGGTTTACTCCAGCATGAATAAAACTAAAGACTAAGCTACTTAACCAATGTGTGTTCTTTGAAGTATTGGATTTAAATCTCCAGGATACCAGCATGTTGCAAACAGGCACACTCCATTAATGATGCTGAAACATTTCCTCAAATCAGGATGGAAGGGTTTGATACCTATTGTTTTATTTTCAGTTCAGTTTGGTTGCAGGTTTCAAAGGGCTCTGGAGGGCCAGACCTGCAGGGCTGCAGGAGCAGCAGCACTGGGGATGATGCAGTTTGACTGAAGCACTGGTGAACAAGGCATCACTCCCTACCTGTTCAGGACATTTAGGGCTGAGGACTCTGATTTTGCCTACACTTTATAAAGAGCTCAGCATAGTCATTACTCAGCAAGTAACTAAAAGAAACAGGTTTGTAATTTGGTTTGTTCAGAGGGTTGTAAATTATTAGCGTTTACTATGCCCTGGTGCATGTACAACCCAGGGAAAACACCCTTCATGTAAGGGCCTGTCCTGCAACTTCTGCTCAGAGCGTTTGCCCCTGGAGTGGGGTCACAGAAACCACCACCCTCATTCATGGCATGGAGCAGCAGGCGCCCTCCCCCGTATTTAATTTTGGATGTGCTCTTCAATGCTCTGCTGCCTGGACCTGCTGAGGCCCCCCACCTCCCATCCCGACCTGGCTCCTTCCCACATTGCTGACTGCTTCTGTCCCGTCAGACTGCTCCTTCCAAAGCCCAAATCCCAATTTCACAGGAGCCCTACCTCCCCACAGTACAGAGCAGTGCTCCCAGCAATGCACACAGCAAACCAGAAGGTCGATTTCCATGCAAAGGGCAACGTAAATCTGCCCAGAACTACTGGAGGGGATGCATTAATTGAGCCTTGAGTTTTTCACCCCTGCTCTTGGTAGGGAAGAAGGTTGGTTTGGTTTGCAGCTATTCCAGAAGTTTTACATGAGAGGGAAGTGCTCACCAGCTCTCAATGATCTGTCAAGGGCAGTGTGTGCTTCTTGGCAGGAGCCTCTGCTGAAACACCAGCGAGCATCTCTCCCACTCCCAGCACAGCACTGCTGCCAGTGACTAAGCAGTTTCTATAAATCAAGCTGCAGCACAGTTCAGAAGCCTAATAATAATCTGAAAATGTACAATAATGATAATACGGTGGTTTTTATGGTAAGAAGGTCACAGATAAGTATAATAGGCATTCTGATGTTGAGACTTGTAGCTTGGTTTCAAATAATTTCAACATTCTATTTGATGTCTAGTCTTAGAGCAGTAGAAACTGGAATTAAACAATGCGATTCAAACACAGCAAAGCTGTAATCTGATTTTATGTCCTACTTCTAGGCTTGCTGCTTCACCTTTTCCTCTGAGCCCTTCGTCTCTCCCACGATGAAGTATTTGTCATCGCCTGCTTGGGGGTTGGAACCAGCTTGCCTGCTGGGATGCCAGCAGTGCTGTTCTTCCCCGTCCTGCTCTATTTAGCAGCAGAGGCCACCACAGCAGGTGGATATTCATGGCTTGGCTGTGAATGCCCTCTCCAGTGCCACAAACACCAAGGCTTTGCATCCCAAATGCCTGACAGTGCCCCTGCAGCTGGCACAGTGACTGTCTCATCAACACCTTGTTTATATCGGTACAACTTAATCCAACTAATTGCCATCGTGAACCAGCAGCACATTAAGGCCCTGGCTATAAAGGACTATTGTGCTGCACCAAATGTAATCCTTCTTAGAATGTCCTGTGTTGGTACCTGCCAGTTTTCCCAGATTCCATCTGTGTAACACACTGACACGGAAGGTTTTGCAGACCTTTGATGTCCGTGTGCTGCAGCAAACGCCTCCAAAGCAGGCACAGCTTTGCACTGCTGGCTCTTCTGGGGCAGGAATGGTTTGTTCCACGTGTGTTCAGTACCAAGCAGTACCAGACACCGTGGCTGGAAGTAACAGACATTCCCAGAGCAAGGCTAATGAAACCCTTACGAGCGGCCGATCTCGTGTAGTTTTTCTGGGAGAAGCCATTTTCCTGAGCTTCCCCACCTAGTCTCTAGTGCAGTGAGGTTCAGGACAAGCTCCTCAAAAAAGCTGAAGGTTTCAGCTTTGGATGTTTTTTTGAGGAGGATGGGGACTGATGCTGAGCACCTGCTGATCCAGCTCTGCCCAGTACCATTCATTAGACCTTTCACCTGTCTAGTTTAAGTCTCCCTGCCCAGTACAGGGGGGTTGGAGCAAGATGATCTTTGACATCCCTTCTACCCAAACCATTCAGTGATTCTGTGATTAGCCAGAGTTGTTCCTGATGGCACAAACAAAGCAGGGACTTCGGTGATGCACAAGCTTTGCGATGGCCTGCAGTGCAGAACAAAAGAAGGAACCATCTCTGGATGCATAAAACCATCCCACAGCAGCAGTTCACCCCTCAGCTTAGGGAAAGATTCCTGTATCAACAGCAGCCCTTTGCCCAACAGTCATCCTTCACTGCCTGCAAGCACAGCACATTCCAAAGCTGCTCCATCGTTAGGGAATAAAGAACTTAATCCATAATTAAGTGCCATCCCCATATTGCCTTGCAAAACAACATTGTATGTTATGAAGTATCCAAGTAGTCCAGCCCCTACATCACACTCTTGTCACATAGTCAAAAAGAGCTGAAACTCAAACTGGAAAATAATCCAGCTGTATGTCACTTCAGTGTGGTGGGTACCTATTTCCATGCATAACTGGTGAGGAAACTGAGGCATGGAGGGAGGGCAATGTGCTTGGGATCCTGCAGCCTCATCAGGCCGGGGGGAAGAGCCTTGCTGCTCCATCCCATGATCCCAGGTGTGCCCACACAGCTCCTGGGGAGCCCTGCGCTCCCCTCCTGCCCTGGCTGCCCTGCAGCTCAGCTCCTGGTCGAGACCAAGGGTGGCTGTAAGAATGGGTCACACCCTCCACCTCCTGTCAATCCCCTGCTCTGCCAGCAAGGACACCAGCAGTGTTTAAGCAACTAAAACTCAGCCTAACTTTCTGAGTTCCTGGATGTCTGCATCGAGTCCAGAGACATGTGAGGTTCCTCAGAACTGCTGAAAATCAGGGCATTGCTCTTGAATTAGTATTTATGTCTCTTTGTATAATCCTAAATGAAGAGAATAGCAGAAGCCCACAATATCCTACCTGAGCTGAAACTCAGATGAAGGTGGTGTTACAATCAAGGCACTGCAGAGGGTTATAGGAGATCCTGCAGAAATCACTTAATTTCCGTGTGCCCTATTTCCACATCTGTGAAATGGGGATAACAAGCCATCATGTTGCGAGGTGCTGAGCCATGAAGAGTTATTATGGGAGCTGCAGAAGTTGCTATAAATACCTGAAGAACGAGGGCATTCGGTGTTACACTAATAGAATACAAAGTCTATAAATGCCTTTGCATTTTAGAGATGAAGGTTTGAGATAACTACAGGAAGCTAAAAGAAATCCTCCCAGAGCTTCGTCCACAGGCACTGATGTTCCCTGCAGAGCGGGCTGGTGGGAAGGCAGAGTTTATTCTTTACAGGGATGGGGATCTAAGAGCTTTCAAGCTGGTGACTGCTTGAACTTCACTGGCACAAGGAGAAGGTTGTAGTTTCAAAAGTGAGCAGCAGGGCTTTGGAGCTCACTTTCAAGTTCAAATTAGGGCAGATTCGGAGACCACAGACATTTTACCACTGTTGGGCTGGTCTCTTGGCTTTTTCATGAAGTCAGGTTGTGTCAAGTCCTCTTCACATCACCCAAATGGTACAAAAAAGCTTTAGAAGAAATCCATCCCTGGCTTCCCACGGTAGTTCTAGCCCTTTCCTAAAATCAAAAGGTGCTCAATTCCTGCATAGCTGTGACCTCCTACTCCTCGGACTTACAGAGACTCTCCTGCCAGATCCAGCAGATGTAGACAAAACAAATGGGCGAATTCTAAGGAGAGGGGAGGAGAAAGACCTGCCCCAGCACAGGTGGTGCAGCAAGGCTTGTCTGGAATCACAAACCTCCCTTTAGGTTATGAGCCTGTTTCTGTGGGCAGCCACAGCTGGCAAGTCTGTGCAGCACAGCCCCGAGCCGGGAGGCAGGAGAGAGCAGGCTCAGGCAGGGGCACAGCTCCACCTGCTTGTACCTCCACTCCCAAGGGGGTGCTCAGCAGCCTCTCCAGCTCAGAAGCCCCCAGTATTTCCCCTAATGGGCTGCAGTAGGTTGGCTTCCCTTAGAAACCTTCCCCAGACCTTTGGAAGGAGCCCTGTGCTTACTGCAAGTGCAAAATGTCTCTGGAGGAATCTCGAGACTCCTGCAGAACTGAGGATCAGAGGGATTTGGAAAGGCTAATCCCCTTCCTCTTCCACGGCTATCACCCCTGTGCAGGTTAATTTAGCAAAAAGGCAGCAAAGGAGCTTCCCATTGAGGGTTTTTTTTTCCCCGTGCTGTGCTGGTGGCTGTGATGAGAGGCAAAGAAGAAAGAACAGGAGAAAGCTGTCAATAAACCCATCTCAGCACTATTACCATCATTCCTCCTGTATATAGTATTGGCAGCAAAAGGGAGGCGCCTCAGGCAGAAAAATACCGTGAAAAGTATTTTGCTACCCCCGACCTTGTCAAACAATATTTGTTCCTGGTGAGATGTTTCATTTCTCCAATTCAGCTGTTTTCACAACAAATGGATCTACACCTTTCACTGGTTGCTTCTGCAGGTTAAAAATTGACTGAACACTCTGATTTCATGAGCCCTCTGGAGCTCCAGCAGCTCCTTCAAAGCTGCAATCAAATGTATTTATTGAGCACTAAATGTGAGAGAGATTAAGATGAATTGTGAGTCTCTCCCTGTTAATTGCAGGGTCTATCTGACCATCCAGCACGTGCCAGTCAGTGGGGAAGGAGAAAGGAATTGACTCCTAGAGCAGCCATGGTTAAAATGTGCTGGACAAGGTCAATTTGAAATGCTACTCTCCCATTCACATGGGAAATGTTCAGTAGAAGGGGATGAGGACTCAGATCAGTGAGTACTAGAGCCACTGGAAAAATACGTGAAAGATTCCTGTTTAATTCCTCTGGGCTTAATTCTTATTAATTTGAATATATTACTACATAAAGGATAATTTCACTGTAATATTGTTTAATTAATCATGATAGAATGGTTTAGGCTAGAAAGGACCTTAGAGCCCATCTTAATCCAACCCCTCTGCCACACTTTCTTCTAGATCAGGTTGCTCCAACGTGGCCTTGAACACTTCCAGGGATGGGGCAGCCACAGCTTCTCTGGGAAGTCTCTTCCAGCACCTCACCACCCCCACAGGGAGGAATTTCTTCCTAATATCTGATCTAGTGGTCAATTCATGTTCATTGAGGTGAACTCAAAACCGGTAAAGTATGCTGTTAGAGCTGCTGGAAGAAATCCTGGATGCTCATAAATCAGCAACAACCAAGGAGAGCCCCAAGTCCTGTGTGGGTAAATAGAACTGTATGTCCAGAGGCACAGCCTGGGAAAAGATCAAGTTTTGAGCCAGTCCCCCTAAGTATTAGAGTAACACATTTGGGAGGGAAGAGAAAATATTCCTGGGCAACAGGCTTTTGTGCACTTTCCTGCCACCACATCTCCCGTGTCTCCTCTGCAGCCTCTGAGTCAGGGTGAGACTGAGCCTGCTGGAGACAGGGTAAGGAGCCAGCTGGACCCCAGCATGGTACAGTCTGAGACCTTTCACTCTTGACAGAAGCCAATCTCAATCACGTGCCTATAGTTAGGGAAGAACCAGCTTTTAGAGATTTTTACTGCAGAGTTCAGTTACAGCAGAAAAAACTGACCTCAAAAAAGGTCCCAGCCTCTCTCCTGCACTTGGGAAGAATTCCAGGCAGAGAGGATGCAAGGGGCAGCCTCACATTCTGAGATGGAGCAAATGAAGAATTTGGATCTAAAAGCCTCCAGACTCTGGGGGAGTTCAGGCCCAAATCTGTGCTTTCCAACTTCACACTTCTCCCTTGTTGTGGTATCTCGTTTCACTTGGCTCTCCGGCTGTGTTTTTCAAGAAGCAGCCGTGGAAACCTATTGGTTTCAGTTCTGTCTAATATTCTGGGAAACGGTTCAGAAAGCTGGAATTTGACCAAGACTCATGTCTAAGCTCCACTGGACCCTTCAAGCACCACTCTTAGCATTCTAGCAGTAATAAAGTTTCACATGTCAGAGCCACGGATCCAAATCTCACCCTTAAAGAGTCGCTTATCACAATGAGGTAGTGCACGGTGCAGGTTTCTTCCAGGCTCCTCTCCTCTAAAGAGGCATCCATTTCCGCCCATCTGCAGAAACTGCCAGTTCATTGTTACAAACCCAAAGCAGAGTCAGTCACATCTGGTGGCTGCAGTTCCAGTGTTCTGGAAACACTGCTCCAAACCTGCGTGGGGCTCAGGGTGACTTTGAGGTCGCTCCAGCTTCTCCTGGTCCCCCATGTCCAGCCCATGCACCTTAAGCAAATCCACCACTGCTATCAAAATCCTAAAGTAGTTAATTTAAATGCATTTTAAAACTTCCAGGACATGCATGTTTCCTGTTATTTCATCAAAGACTTGGATTTCTTTTTCGGTGACATAATTTGTCAACACATGCAGTTCGTAACAGAAAAAGGTTGATCAAAGAATAGCAGGTAAGTCTTATTTACTGCCTGATAACGAGCTAAATTGCTGCTATAGCTTTGTATTAGCAAGCTCCACATTTAGTGCTTTTATCAGCATTTCAGCTGCAACACACTTTTCAACTTTGGATAGACAACTTAATAATCAGAGAAGAGGTTCCCCCCCCCCCACACAGAGCTCAGTGTCAATGCTAGGATGCAGAAGGCTGTAACTTACAGCTAGTGATTAATCCAGACAAAATACTGGGTGTGTACCAGGTGCAGAAAGATGGGAGCAGTGCTCAGCTGGCTAACCACGAGACAACAGGGCAGGTCTGCAGTGCTCACAGAGAAAGCCTCTGCTTGGGAGGGGAGCAAAGGCAGCAGAAATGGTTGAAAGTATAAAAGCAAGCCATGGGCAGCAGTAACTGTCAGAATTTAGATTCAACTTCAGTTTGGGATAAACCCTCAGTTATTTGTATTGATGAGTCCAACTATCCAGCAGAATGAAACACATCGTTTTCATATCATGTAGCCTTCTTTAGGAAAATGTCTGACGTTCAAAGACTGCTTCACTGACTGCCTCCCCTCCTGGTAATACCAACATCCCTGGGTTTCAGTCTTGGGTGGGATGCCAGGGGGTCAGGAAACCTTTTCCAGACTGACAACCTAGACACACAGTACCTGTGGTTTTAACCATATCATATCACCTATAAATATATTTTTTAACTTTTTAAAAAATTCATAATACTTCAGGACTACAGAGCTCTGGGAGCATGTGGTGATCCTATGTCAGCCGGAGTCTATGGGTGCATCTGAACACTCCACATCCCTTTGAACTTCCCATTGCCCTCCTGCACCCAAGAAAGGGCATGTCATACTCCTCACTGCAGTAGTAAACCTAATCCACCTACGCCCAAAACCAGAACTTTCATTCACCAGCTAGAAGGTGCCCCATGACAACATCATCTCCCCAGCACAAGCCCTGTAGTCCTGGGGAGGGGTTATATTTTACTGAGTTCTTCAGCCTCTGCCACAACTCATTTTATTAAACTTAAATTTAAACAAAGAGATTTAAGGTATAGAAGTGCTTATAGGGATGGAAGGCAGGAGCCCAGCCTGGTAACACACCCAGCAAAGCCCTCAGCACCTGAGCAAGGGAGCAGAGCAGACCCACAGGTCGCAACCAGGCTCAAGCAAGAGCCCACATCAGCAGGCAAGTTGGTGGAGATGGGGCAGCTCAAAGGACAACCCACAGGTCAAGGTGAGACCCAGTAAAGGCAATCCAGGTCAGACACCATCCAGCAATCCCCAAGCAGTTCCATCGTGGCAGAAGGTCCACAGACCTGAGCCTGAGGGAGGGGATGCCCCGCCAGCACAGGCTGTGGCTGAGCTGGAGCCCAGCACCTCCCTGCCACAGCTCAGGGAGGGTGGAGGGTCCTGGGCTGAGCTTCAGTGAGCTCCTGGGCAGAGGGTGAGGGGTGTCCCCAGCTGAGAGGGAGCCAGCTGCTCCATTAATGCCTGCTGTGCCCACCCCTGACCTGGAGCCTGTCACGGGGAGAACACTGGCTCTCATTAGAAGGGAAGAACACGGGACAATATCGCTGTACTTTGCAAGTGACAATACCCAGACCTGCATCTGTACCGGGCTTCAGGTACAGCCTGGGCAGGGCTAGCAGGGTATTGTGAGACTCTGCTTCTCATTTGCTATGTGAACTGTAAATAATGCCCACCAGTCAAGGAATCTGTGAAGGAAACACACGGCGAGACAAGGCCAGCTCCTCACTCATGGCTACATCAAAGGCAAAGCTGCTCCCTTTAAGGGCAGAAAGGAGACTTTTTTTCTGGAGAAATCCACGCCCTGACTCCCAGGCATATGCACAAAGGAGGGTTTTCAACGTGTGACTTAAGTGACTTGAAACAAATCAGATGTTGAACCATATGGATTTGGGGCTTTTTGAGACTGTAAACTTTTTTTCATTACAGAGGTAATGATGAGGCAGCTGCGTGCTCCAGAGCTGCTGGCCGAGAGGGATGAGGGCAGATAGGCGGAGTGGAAAAGAAGATGATGCCATAAAAATCTACAGGGACGTAAAATTGCAAAAGGTGATTGCATGCTGCTGGGTCTGGCATGCCAGCAGGACATCACCTAAGGGCTGGAGGGCACAGTGTGCTCCACTGAGAGGCACAGTGCTGGCTGAACTGCAGTCTGAGGGCAATACCTGAGCTCTGCAGGAGACAGCAAACCTCTCCTGCCCTTGGCTGCAGTTCAGCTGAGCAGTCCAGAGAGGTTAGAGGGCTCAGACCACCCATTATGCCCGGTGCAAGTGCCCATTACTCACCCTGTACAACTCCAGAGGGCCACATTTTGGCTTGTAAGCTGTGCACTTGTCATTTGTCTTTCTGCTTACTGCTGACTCCTTCTGCTGTGCTCCTCTTTGCTGCCCCCACACTATTGCATAGTGCTTATTTTAAAAACAAGACGATTGTTCATTCTCTACCGTCTCTCCATTCTCTGTTTCCAGTGCTCTCCATTAGGTAAGTTTGTAACAGAGCAGTTGAGAACAGCAGATTTACAGAAAAAAATGAAAAAAGAAAAAAAGAAAAAACAAAACCAAACAAGCAAGCAAAGAAACAANAAAAAAAAAGAAAAAACAAAACCAAAAAAGCAAGCAAAGAAACAAAAAACCACCAACAAAACAAAAAAAGCCCAAGTCCCCAAAACAACAATAGCAACAAAAGCCAACAACCAAACATCCACACCAGAAAAAAGAGAAAAGAGGGTGTCAGCAATGGGAAGACATTCATTCCTCACATCTTTCCTTGAGCTCGTGGACAGCACAGACACAAACAACTCATCACCTAAGAAGGGTCTGAGCCCCCATAAGAGTTCTTGAGAGGTGTGGGGAAGTTTGTCCTGGCACCCTTAAGAAATTCTGATCTTTAACCTCTGTTTTATACATTATATTGAATCATTAAACTTTCAAGGGTCCTTTAAATTGGTTAATATTAGATTTTTAATTATCCTCTAGATTATTTTAAAATAAATTATCTAAGAAAGGAAAATTCTGCAAGTGACAAAAAGCAGAACACTATCAGTATGTCAAAAACCTTCCTGAAGTCAATATATTTGATATATAATTTTTTTTTTCTTCTATCCCATGGCCTTTTACTCTTTAAAATTAAATTAGAGAACAATGACATGACTTGTGCTTGGCAAATTTGTATCGGATGTTGTTCATCTTCTTATTTTCCAGGTATGTGTCCATTTACTCCAGCATTTTTCTGCATTTTCAGAGTAAGCTGACTGTTGTATAAGTCTCCTGTTCTTTTTTCTCTCACCTCTCCCACCTTTGAAAGATAGGGAATACATCAGTTTCCTGGTATCACCCCAGCCTATCCAGGAATTCAGAGATACCATTAATAGTTCTGAGATTACAGTTTTTCAAGGACTGCAGGATAAAGTCAACTCCAGCCAATTTCAAACTAAGTATTCTTTAACCTGATTTTACCCTAATCTGTGCTGAAATTTCTTTTCCATAATATTAATTTAGTAAACTCTAATTCACTGTTTACTTTTACTGAATATTGTGAAATAGGCTTTAATTCATAGAATAATGGAAGCATAGAATCACAGAATGGCTTGGAATGGACCTTAAGGATCATTTAGTCCAAACCCCTCAGAAGGACAAACCTTTCATTTGCTCTTCCTCACGTTATTAATGGGCTTAAGGACTGTTTCTTCTTGACCCTGATGTCTCTTGCTGGCTGCATTTGGTTTTCTACCTTTTTCATTTGAATTTTCCCTTATGCATTTGAGCTAATCCTTTATTATAATTTTCAGTAATCTTAAAATTATAGTTCTTTATTCTGATGTTGATTAAGAATTTATGATTTATAATAAATAAATTGCATTTCTTGTGTTCCCTCTAGGATAGCACATTTCTGCCTTTTCAGTGAAAAATCTATCCATTCTCTGATTTTACAGAGGTTTGAATATAAGGGTTTTGAATGGGTTTTGGGGGGTTTTTGTTGTTGTTGTTGTTGTTGTTGGTTGGGGTTTATTTTGTGTGTGTTTTGTTTTGTTATCAGCTCATGAAAGTGGCCATGGCAGTCAGAACTCTCTTGACAGTATCACCCAAAGAGCTGAGGGTTTATGGCCTCGCTGTGGGGCTTTTGAAGCTGCAGAGACAGGCAGATGTGGCCACACAGGACTTTGCATTGCTCTGCAGCTGGGCTTGCTAGAGGAGCCTGTGGTTCCAGATAAGGGTTTTCAGACCGTGCTATCTGCCCAACCGGCTAAGACTTGTGTAAAGGGTTCGTGTTGCCAGAATTTAGTCTGAATTTGCAATTCCCTGGCTATTCATCATTTTTTCCAAGGGTCATGAAGAAGATAGCGTTGAGCTGGCAGTGATGAGCCTAGGATGCATCAGGGAGTTCACTGTACCAGGAACTCAGCTCTAAGTTTGCTTTACACATCTGGAGCAATGGAAATGGCCTTAATTGGGGTTATAAACTAGCTCATGATGACATTTCCTGCCAGTTCTGTGTATCACAGAGGATATGCATGCACCAACAACTCTTAAATCATTTCTGAGCTGGAACAGAAAATCAATCTATTTAAATATGTTGTTAAGAGTAAAAGGTTCATTGAAAAGTGCCTTGTACTTTCAGGAGTAGAGGCTCAATGGTAAGTATAGAAATATCCTTCACAAAGTTTCTTCCCATACGTTTTGTTTGAGATGCTTCTGGGGCAAGTTGAGAGTGGCCAGTTCCTCTCACTGCATCATTTTCTAGACTTATATCAGCAGCAGGTTTCAGTCAGGCTAAAGATCAAAGGCTTTGTTCTCCAGTCATCTCAGCATAACTAAAAGGAAGCCACATCTGGAGAATTTATCTAATTCTGCGAGCTATAAATACGTATGGTTTTGGTACTATGCAGTTAATCAAAAGGCTGAAAGAGAATACATGTGCCAGCTTGCAAAGGTTGGATTGTACTGTAGGAATGATGAAATACCTTCTGATGCCTGTTTCTGTGTCTAAGTAAACCACTCAGGGGTTTAGCACTTTTTTATGGTGAACTCGGTGCCGAGGACACAAGCCTTCCAGAATCCTTAAGAATTAAGTCACTTATTTCTAAGTAAATATAAGTTTTCTACAGGGGAATAGCCCAGAGACTTTCCTTGCAAGATTTTGAATCAGTCCACTCTGAAGACAGGGGCCTCAGGATAAAACTTGGATCTAGCTCTGAGTCCTGAATTTTTCATTCTCAAAATCTGGATCAGCTTAAAGCTCCTGGATTGCATCTCTGATTTTTCCCATTTGCTCAAAATCAGCCATAAAACAGCACCAAGTTTAATTTAATCAGGCAGCACTTAAAATATGCAATCAGGCTCCAGTGGTGACTCCCTGCTTCAGTTGCCTCCGAAATACAACTGATTTGTGCGCAGAAACGCCGAGACAATCGGAACTCCTGATTAGCTGAATGCGCCACTTGTGTGATTATTTTTAAGCCTATGTACTTTGGCTGCAGGTTTTTCAGGAGCGTGTAGCTGCTTTATCTGGAGGCTGCACCCAAATGCTCGTGGCAGATCTGCAGATATTGGTGTGGCTGGAGGACGTGTTCACAGGTCAATGGCCGAAGTCTGTGCCGGGAAATGGAGGGATTTGCAGATACCACACCTGATTACAACACAATTTCTGAAGACAAAATGGAAAAATGATTAAAGAGGATCCCCAAAAAATACCCCTGAACGAACAAGCATCGGGCCCTACACCTGCCTGTGCTGCTGCTGGTTTTCCTTGCAGGGCACCATTGCTAAGGAACCTCCACATCTTTTACCTGCCAGACCCGAGACCCAACTGCAAAAAATACAAAAATGCAGAGAAAGACTTTTCTCTGTAGTCATCTTCATTTCTCTCCTTTAAAACTCCTTTTCCACAAGTAGGGAGGAAAGATCTGTAATGAAAGGCAAATACTGAGGAGCAGCCCAGGACAGCTCCCAGTTTCCCAGCAACACAGACACTCTGATCATGACTATTACGATTTCACCTTTTAAAGCATCTCCTGTCGATGGCTAATTTTACATAATGGGCTTTATTAATATTAATTGTGTCTCAAACTCGTGTGTGATGTAGCCAAGACATAGAGTTTTGAGGCAAACCCCAGTTACATGGCTGTGAAAGGCGTGAACACTGTAGTGAAGTCAGAAGTACTCCCCTCTCCTGACGCCCTCATCTTTGGGAGCAAACCCAACCCTGCCTCCTCCTCAGCTGCAAGGATGGCTGCTCATGTTTTCCCAAGGAATGATTAGGCTCTGTAGCTTCTCATAGCATCCTTCACCTGGCACCAACAACCATCCAAAGCTGAGCAGTAGCTCCAAATCAAAAGAAGCGGAACAAATAGTACCGTGCTGTAAACACAGCATGGAAAGTCATGTCTGGGAGACAGTCTCACCATACCTTTAAGTTTCTCCATGTTTTATAGAACAATTTCAGAGCAGGACTGACTCATTTACAAAGGAAACCACTTCTCCTCCTCTCTTCAGGCACTTGAGAGAGGCTTGTTTCACCGATCTTGTTCCTGCCAAATACTTGCTACAGTGAAATACTCAGAACCAGACTTACTCATCCTCTTGGGAAAATACTTCCTTACTTTGACATATTTAAAGTACAATACTCACAGATATCTAATTGGAATTCTGTCAACTAAGTATTTTTCTTGACCATTCATACCCATCACTGGGTAATGGAAATTTGATTACTGATGCTTTGCACCAGAAGAAAATAAATTTAATGCTTTTAACTGGTGTGTGTACATGGAGCCTGTCCATACCACTTTTTTCATTATCTGGCTTAGAATAATTAATTATTATTAAACCTTGCTGAGTTCGGGCAACCACTTTCAGCAGAATAGAATTCTGGATGGTGAAAAGCCCATTTAAAACCTGGTCTCCAGGGTTTATTTAACCAGATTTTTGCATGCTTGACTGACCAAGTTTGCAGTGTGAAACCCTGGGGCAACACAGAAAGTTCAGCTTTGCACTGGTTTTGAAAAAAAGAAAACAAATCTTAATATTCTAAAATTTATCCCCAGGGTTGTAAAGAAGAGAGTATTTTAATTGTAATGGGTGTTCAATAATTAGTGATGTGAACCACTGGAGAATCATTCCAGCAGCAGCAGTTGAATATTCTCTACAGGGGAAGGTCAACATGATGGGAAGGCTGCAACTCTAGACATACCTCCCTAAATACACTTCCTTTGCAGGACAGAGACACCAGACCAAAAACAACAACAACAACAACAACAACAACAAAAGTGACAAGGCAGCCAAAAAAAAAGAAATCTGGCCCATATGTGTGGATGTGTTGGTGAACAGGGTCACACAACCTGCAGTTCTCCAGCCTGGGTGTATAAATCCCCACTGTAAACCCTGGAGGGTGAAGGAAAACCACCCTTTCACTGAATGTAACCTGGAAGACAGTTTTATGGGTGCCTCTGTGTTGGTGTCTTCTGGAGGCCAGACACATAAAGTGAGCTCTGAGCCTGTGGGCAGCCTGGCTCCTGATGGGTGTGGAGAGGTCAGGGTCCCAGCCCCTGCGCCCCAGGAAGGTCTCCCACCCTAGACACCTGCTCTGACTTACCCAATGTTAATTGGTTGGAAATGGCCAAAGGAGGCCTCTGTCCTTGGAATGTTCTGACTTCACATGGTTACTTCTCATAAAGGGTAAAGTCTTTCTTCTTTCTTCTCATAAAGTGTGAAGTGTCTCCTCTGGCCCCTGTGCCTATTGCCAGTAAAGCCTGACCAACGTGAAACACCAGCCAGAGGGATTTTGGTAGAGTTTAGAAGCTCTGAGCTGAGGTCACTATTTTATCCGTATGTGCTCATCCATCGTGGTTCACACCTTGAGGAGCTCTACACTCCATGAGTGCCAAGACATTGCTCCCGGCAAGCAAAAAATCCTCGTCGTGATGAAACTCTAAATGGCAATTTTATTTAGTATTTAAAGAACACTTTTCCTTTTATGCAGGTTAGTACCCTTGAAACCCCTGTGATCAATACTGGAGGGCTTATGACCAACATAAACCCAGGAGCTGTTGTAAATGGGTCTCAGCAGACACAGTTTCTGTGCATGGGTATCACTGCTCAGGAATGAGACTCCACATTCCAGCTGCTATAAGACTGCTGGATACTCAAAACCACCCTCACTTAAGCTCTGAGTCAAGGGTACTTCAGTTTCTAGTTTAACCCTTGAGGAATAAAGCCCCAGTGCTGTGCACAGGGCTCTCAGAGGAAGGCAGAAAGGCTCACGAGGCATTTACCCACTCACAGGCTGAGCGTGCACACAGATTCAAGCGGCGTATCAAACATCTCCAGGCAATTGCGAGCCCTTCAGAACCCACATCATCACTTGCTTTCTGCTTTAATTTTGTCATTTGCCTCCTGGCCTCTGTGGGCACGGGCTGCTTGATGATTCTTGCCCGCAATGTGTTTGTAGCCATTCTTCCCATCCCCAGATACGTGCCCTCTTCACAGCCCTTAAATACACATCTGCCCTTGCTCCTCTCTGCTGGGGCTTTTCCACTGCTGCCCAGACTTCCTCTGCCTTCCTCCCGGGTCAGCATCCTCACCTCCCTCCAGCAGATCATTGCAGTAAGTGACACTGGGCTGTTCCTCTCAAAACTCTTTAAGCTCAGACCTGAAGCAGACAACATAAATTTTGAAACAAAGCTCTGAGTCTTTATACAGTGAGGCATTAAATAATACAGCAGCCTCATGAATTCAGGCAGAATTCATAACTTTGATACAGCTGAAATGTCCTAAGCCTTCACTTTATATTTACACGCCTTGATGCCACAGGAAGCTGATGACTCTCCGAGGGCTTTGCTACAGAAGGAAGTTGCATTGCTGCAGAACTTAATGTGAATCCATCAACTGACACAGTTCGACTGGAGCGAGGACTGCGCTGACACTGATTTCCATATAAAGTGGCTTATTATAAGTTAGTCAAATGTGGTCCCAGCCAAACCAGGGGAAATTGATATTAGCTTGTGTCGACTGAAATGTAGAGATGAGGTGTAGCAGGTGGCTTTCTCCTGCAGAGGATCTCTGAGCTGTGTGGCTGAGGTCAGCACGGGGAGGTGCCACACAGGGAGCTCTGGCTCCAGAGGGATTCTCTGCCATCCCTGCAGTGCCTTGTCCTGCTCCAAACATTGCTCCCCTTTCCCTGGTACGTGGCTGTTGGGTTGGTGTGGAGGTGCTCATGCTGTACCCCAACTGCATTTACAGAACTGCAGTGGTTTTACCTGACACACCTTGATGGAAAAAAAAGATTGTACAGAACAGTGTTCAGCTGCTAGGTGGAGGGAGCAGATAAGTAGCTACTCTTTCTCTAATTTTAGTGATTCTTTCATTTATTGATATCTATCAGCTTCAGATCCTTCAGATTCATCAATACATGTAATTTTAAAAGCTCTAGGCACCATATAAAGCTGTAGGTCTGTGCTGTTAGACAATCACACAGTATACAAACGACTTTGCTTCAGTAAAAAACTCTGAATTGCAATTTTCTATTCTATCTTTTGCTACAGAAACACCATCTTGGATCTAGGTAGTAGCTAACACAAAGAACAGTGGGTGAGGAGATCCCGATTTGAATGTGTTTCCCTGGTTATTTTAGGGACTTGTTGAGTAACAGTGTGAGGAGAACCCACTCCATTCCCTGTGTGTGTTCGGAGTCTGCGCTGTGATTAGTGGTACTTCACAGCCCGTCTGTGAAGTGTTCTGCAAAGTTTTCAGACTGAATAAGTCACAGAATTATACACATTTCCATATTTATGCATGTGTATGCTGATGCATTTTTATTGAGTAGCCAGCCAGGAAATTCTAGTCCTAGTAATAAGTCCTAATATGTACAGGCCACATATTAGCTAAGAATGGCTTAAAACACATCTCAGGGATGTGCTGTCACCTGGTGTTAACACCTGCAGAAAAGACATTTGTACAAAGCAGAGAGATTGGGAGGACAGATCCATCAAGGCAAGACAGAGGAAGCCCTTTGCCCCAGGACCAGAGGGGGAACAAATGGAAATAATTATTCTGGAGAGTGAGTAACTGAAATTCCTGTTACAAGGACTGCTTTAGCCATAAGCTAGTGAAGAGATGAAAAACTGCCATCAGAATGAAAAGTGCTAGAAGCAGCAGAAACACATGCAACAGCAAGGTTAGCAATTGGGTAGGAAAAAGGAGAAAAAAAACTCTGCAGAATCTTCGTTCTCAGCAAAAAATGAAGGCAAAACCCAACAGATTCTGTTTAAAGAAATCGTTTACAGCGATTTTCTTTACTCCCAAGTTAAAGTGTGCATGTTCTCATTGCAGCTGAATAAGGGAGCCTTTTTGCTGATGCAGAACACATCTTACTAGTTCATTTTCAGTACAATGCACAGAGAATTAAGTGCACAATTCCTGGTAACAAGAATGGAGATTGCACACGTCTCCTTCCTTCCTGCACATCACAGAATAAATAACTGGGAGTGTAGGGCAGAGAATGCCAGACACATCACTCTGGCTTTGGTTATCAGGAGTTGGAGGGCTACAGCTAAAATCTACCCTAAAACAGAGGAAATATTTCTCTGTATAGCAGTTCTTCCTATCTACTATTTACAAGAGCAATGACCAGCCTTAATATGAAGCAGCTGAATACAAATCAGGCTGTGAGCTCTGCGCTGTGCAAAACCATCAGGAATAAATGCCTGAATTTTACCTTCTCAGGAAATCATGTCAACATCAGCACAGCCAGGTCTTCCTTGCAGTATAATCTCAATCGGGGCACAATTCAACTCTGGGGGGCTTTTGTAAATACGGGACTGACCTTTATAAGCACCTGCCATGGGCTCCGGTGGCTTCAGTATCTGCCTGGTGCGCCGAGGCGACGAGCTCCTTCTCTGAGCTCCTGGGCTTCAACCGTGGGCAGGCGCTGAGCTGGGCCCTGGGTTCAGCATCTGTGAAACAGGCACGACATCAATCCTGGGCTTGGATGGGTCTAAGCCAGAGCAGGAGCACAGCTTCATGCAGTCACACGGAGGGGAGTGGGGTAGGAAGGGGTTTTTCTTGTAGCAGAAAGGCAGAAAAGATCATATTAGAGCAGGTGCAAAGATGCTCTGAGGGCTGGAGCGCCTCTCCTATGAAGACAGGTTGAGAGAGTTGGGGTTGTTCAGTCTGGAGAAGAGAAGGCTTCAGGGAGACTTTGCAGCACCTTCCAGTATCTAAAAGGAGCTTATAAAAAGGAGGGAGAGGGATTTTTTATACTGGCAGATAGTGATGGAACAAGGGGCAACGGTTTTAAAGTAAAAGAGGAGAGATTTAGATTAGATGTTGGAAAAGATTCTTCCTGTGAGGGTGAGGAGGCCCTGGCACAGGGTGCCCAGAGAAACTGTGGCTGCCACATCCCTGGAAGTGTCCAAGGCCCGGTTGGAAGGNCAGAGAAACTGTGGCTGCCACATCCCTGGAAGTGTCCAAGGCCAGGTTGGAAGGGGCTTGGAGAAACCTGGGGTAGTGGAAGGTGTTCCTGCCACAGCTACAGCTGTGAGAAACCTGGGGTAGAGGAAGGCGCCACAGCTACAGCTCATGGTCTCCAAGCAATGATTGTGAGGCTTCTAGCTGGAGCTCTGAGCTCAGTCTGCCCTTTCTGCCCTTTTTTAAAGGAAATCTCTAAACTCTGACACCCTTTTACCAAGCAATAGAAACAAACACAATCTCTGGTTTGATTGAAGGTGATGGGCATGCTAGATACAGCTGGGGTTTGTAGTCATCAATGTCTCTTTTGAAGAGAAGGTTACTGGATTTAAGTACTCCAACTCTAGTTTCCAGAACTGGCTGAGAAGAAAACCTTCCAGTAAATGAACTGGAATAATTAATTCCTGAATAGCACCCTATCATAATCATAGAGCAGTTTGAGTTGGAAGAGACCAGTTAAAGATCTTCCAGTCCAACCCCCCTGCAATGAGCAGGGGGGTTCAATGACATTGGGTTGGTTGCTCAGAGCCCTGTCCAACCTGGCCTTAAATGTTTCAATGGACCCACCACCTCTCTGGGCGACCTGTGCTAGCATTTTACCACCCTCCTTGTAAAAACCATCTTGTTTTTATCTAATCTAAATTGGCCCTCTTTCTGTTTAAAATAACGAGAGGAGGCTGCTTTTGCTGTAGAGGATACACAGCATCATTTCATCCTTTCCCTGTAAAAACAAAACACACCAAGGAACAGAAAGATAAAATTCAGCAGTGAATTGCTAAAACGTGCTGTATTTCAGGCTCTCATCAAAAGCTGCTGCTGTGGCATGCCCATGTGTTCATACAACGAGGGCACCCTGAGACTCTGCCAGCTACAAATTGTGTTTTGCTTGCAGCTCCGACGAGGAATCATTTTCCTAGCGAAGCGAAGAGTGGCCCTGCCTGGAGTTCCTGTCTCTGAGCCTCTTGGTGCATCTATAAATAGCAAATCATCAGCTCACCTCCTCTGAGCTCATCACGCCCTCCCTGCCTTCCCCTCCTGCCTGCTTGTTGAAGCTGTCACCATGACTCAGATGTCCCCTATCAGATTCCCTGTGCAGGGAGGTTCCCCATACATTATATGGCATCGGGAAGCTATTAAGCTCCTTAGGTTTATATCACCTAAGCTGCTTAGGTTTCTATCACCAGCAGTGATATGATGTTGAAGAACCTGACATTTGAAGCAATGTAATTACAATTTAAGGTCTCAGAGCTCCCAAACACTTACGTTAACAGAGAAGGGCTGCATCATTTTGACGACCACACTGAGTGAAAATAAAGTGTCAAAATCGCAGACGAATGTCATGCACAAAATCAAGGACAAACATAAGCTATGACCATGTAGGACTGCAGCATTTCACAGGCATCAATCTATTTCCCTTACATCCAGCCCTCTGCTCAACAAAAATATTATTATTTACATTCTAAAGCAAAAATTCTCTGCTATTCTTTGCTTAAGAAATGCACAGATGGAAAAAGATATTTCTCATTTTAATTGACTTAATTTTTAGAGTTCATTTAAAATTGCTGAAATGACTGTAACTTCAATCTAAAATTGCTTTCAGCCCCCTGTAATGGCAATTACCCATGTATTCATCAATGTAGGGGATTGTTTGCACTAGAAATCTCCAGATAACCTGCTTACTCAGTGACACTAGAGATATCTGTCAGGCCCTAATACTTCATTTCCTGAATAAATGTTTCATAGACTCCATGCTCAGAATGTGAAAAGAGTAAAATATTCTTTTGATCATTCGTTTGAAATATTTGCCTCATCCTTTGAAAATGAATGTAACCCAGCAAGCAGTTAGCAGTGAGACAATTAAGCTGGATAAATTAATATACATAGATTTAATGACATTTTTTGGTCTTTCAAGTGATGTAAACCCAGAGTTTCACTCTTCTCCTGTACACATCTGACTGGTATCTTGCCAGGTTTAAGGATAAAATGTTGCTGAAGATGCTGCCCAAACATTCCATTCAAGCTGAGTGTGGATGCCAGAGCAGCTCCAACCTTGAGGTCCATGGCAGATATGGAGATTTTAACAGTTTGACTCCATGATGTTAAAGGTATTTTGGAGATTTTGACCCTCTGACTCCATTATTTTAAAGGTGTTTTCCAACCTAGATGATTCTGTGGTTCTGTTCTATGTCTGTACCTGTACACACCTAACATTTTACCTTCCAATATTGCAGGGAGTCCTGCCCTGCCTGTACCAAATTCAGAAACAAGAAGTCTTGTGATTGACCCAGAAGAAGAGTTTCTCATAAAATAAAAATACTAGGTAACTGTGTATTTGTTAATATAACCCCCCCAGGAATGCTGTGACATCAATACCTACAAAAGAGCCAGGAAGGGGTAATTACAAGAGCTGTGAGTCCATCCTTTTTTACATGGATGTGCACCAATACAGCTGGAGAGCCAGGCTGCTCTTCATGTTGACCCTCATAACCCTCACCTGGCTTGGTAAGCAAATCCAGTTTGCAGGAAAGAACAGAAACAAGCAGCAATTTAGCAATTTAACTCGTGGTGCTTTACAATACTTTTAGAAATGCAGAACTGCAGAAAACCAGAGGTGGAGATCACCTGGTCTGTGAGAATTGTATTGTGTAACCCTTTTGGAGCTGAAACACACACACTGAGGACAATTTGGCTTTTTACTTCAGGTGTGCATATTTTTAATGAAGTATATAAATTGACAAGCTTAACTATTGATTTATCATGATATTTGATAATTGGTTAGAAAAAAAGAGACCAGTAGTTCTCTTGGCACTAATGGTGATTTTGTTATTTTCTTCCCTTCTTGCCCGACTGTTCCCTGTCACTGCCTGCCTTACACCTGTGCTGGAAGCCCTTTGGAGTAAAGACAAGGCACTGGATTTGTCTGGCACTCCTTGCCATGTCCAGGAGTCTGAGACACTAGAATAACTCCAATAATAATAATATGCAAACAGAATCCAATGCTATGTATTGAGAACCTGCTTCTGCTCTGCTTTAAAACCCAATAAATAAGGATTTTCCTTATGGTGTCACTTATTTTGTTATGTATTTTTATCAAGGGAGCCAGTTGCAATGAGTAGAGCCCTGAGCTGGTTTAAAGCTTATATCAAGTTAATTTAAAATAATGCACTCTCTCTTGACTCATCCATCTCTACAAAGAAAGCAGCAAGCAATCCAGGACATTCAAAGCATAACAACATTCAGATGTGTCTAGACATAAATAGCAACTTCTAAACTGAGAATTTGCCTCTGGAGCCTTTTCAGTAGGTCCTCAAATAGAAAATATTTAAAGGGTGATCATGATAGTATAATTTCTCTTTGTTTGAGGCAAGGATGGAGTGAATGTGTCATAAGGCACTAAGAAGGAACAAGAGGAATCTCAGTGAGACAAAATGAAAGGACTTCATTATAGACAAGACCTTCACTCTGGTTAAATCAATCATAAATCTGTTGACTTCAGTAGGCAAGGATTTAATGACACAGCTTCAACCAAAACCACTTTTCAGCACCGTATTGTACAATCTGAGACCTCAATTTTGTTTTTTTTCTCTAAATTTATACCCCAGAACTGCAAGATCTGGACATGTGCCTGCAGCAGAGCGCCCACTCAAAGCCATGGCTGGAGCAGGGCTCATCAGGGACTTTCAACAATCCTTTGAGCAATATCCCAAACTCCCAAGCATGGGAAAGCTCTTTCTAAATACAAGTCTACCTGGGATTTCTTTGAGTATTAGTAAATAATTGGAATTTCTGTGCCAACAAGTTGGTGTTTCCACAAATTGACATCAAAAGTGTCCTCAAGAATAGGTGGCACAGAAGCCACGAGAGAAATCCCCTGACACCACCTGGCAACAGCAGCAGCTCTGACCTGTCCCAAGAGGAGATGTGGGACACTGAAACTCTCTTCACATCCCAGACTGCAGGGAAAGACCCCAGCAGCGAGGGAAAGGAGAGCTCTGCCTCGTGGGTTATCACCCTAGAACAACACATCCCCTGATCCCCCAACACAAGCTTGAAGCAGATGAATCCCAATGAAAATACTTCCAATTTCACTGAAAATACCTAAAATTTAATTTCGCTCTTTCTTTACACAGAACAGCAAGCACACAAACAAAACTGGGAACAACAAATGGAGTTCTCCAGTCCAGTCCTTTTCCCACTTAATAAAGGGTATGCTTTGCTACCACTTAATTCAATGGAAAAATTCCTTTAGGTCTCCATGGGAACAGCATTGGGTCTATAATACTTAACTGTAAGTACCAAATTCTATAAGCTTTAGCTGAAACTTTTTAGTGTCCTTTTAAAGATCTCTGTGGATAAAGAACTTCAGGCTCTGGAGTCAATAAAGTCAATGAAGCAGCTTTCACAGGCATCAAAAGTTCACTTTCAAACTTTTCTACAAAATAGTTACTGGAATTTGGGGGAAGCGAGCACAAAGAAAACACTGTAATAACTAACACAATGACCCTTTCAACAAGGCAGGCGAGCAGCCTTCTTAATGAAATTGGACTTAATGTACGTTTGGACCAGACAGTGAAAGAAAATCTCTCACCAGCACATCACAAGGCCAATAATGTGTAAACAGATAATAGCAAGAGCTGTGTGGTTCATAATTAATTCAGAGGAGATGGCATTTCTGCCTTCTTCCCTCTTTGGTCAGTCATTGAAGACAATTTGCCTCAGCCTGTGTGAAGTATCATATTTCAGAATGAAATCCTTCAAGTCCCATCAGGATAGCACTAACATGAAGTAATAAAATAACAATATTTACATTTACTGGACATTGCTGTTTTCTGGCAGAATTCTAGACAAACTCCTGAACCCATAATCTTCTAGTCTACCCCAATCAATTTCAAAATTGACAGAAATATAAAAAAAAAACCAGAAAATGTTTTTAAAAATATAGAATAAATAAATGGTGAGGATAATGAACAGTGTAGTTAATAATCTAACACTGAGACTGAGCAGTTGAAAGTTCAAGAGGGCTTTGAAAACAATGTGAATGTGTTCACTGATCTTTGCAAGCAGAGGTTTATCCAGGATAAAACCTCTGTGGGTCTCGGATGCTGGGGTGACCTTTCCCTGACCAACTCATTCCCTGATGAATACGTATGTAGGGCCCCCTTTATGCCTGAGGTTGTTGCTGTGCCAGGTAGAGCCTCTGCTCAGGCTTCAGAATCCTCCCCAGCTCGATGGCTCCCAGCTCAGCCCATGGTATGTGTACCAAATTGGCAGCTGTCAAAATTATTCAGCTTAGAAATGCATCAGACACGGCGGTTAATGACCCAAACTGGAAAACAAGGGAAGAAACACAAGATCTTTTCAGTTCTAGGGGCTGAGGGGTGAACACCCTGTGCTACAGGTGGAGGCTCGGGCAGGGACATCTGCCCACCTTCACCACTAACAGCCTCTGCAGCCAAGTCTCAGTGAT
Source organism: Regulus satrapa (assembly GCA_013396955.1). Lineage (NCBI taxonomy): Eukaryota > Metazoa > Chordata > Aves > Passeriformes > Regulidae > Regulus > Regulus satrapa. Next base: position 1,002,023 of record VWZN01001192.1, on the reverse strand, counting down.
CAGAGCCATCAGACCATGTCTCCTTTATTGCAGTAGTGTGACCCAGCTCTGGCACTTGTTGAAGTGCAAAAATTATTTTATGACCTCACCGAACTCCTGAATGAAACACCGACATACTGGGATTTTAAAACAAACTTTCTTCTAGTAACATTTGCACCAGCTCAGAAAATCCCACGCTACGTGCTTGGACCACAGCATGAAAAAGGGCTCATTCTGGATGCTGAACAACATCCCCTGTTTGAGAGGGGCACGTTTGCTTTCTGGCAGGACACAGCCTTCACACAAACCACAGCAGACACAAGCACTAAGAATGGATTCACACAGTCACGGAGGCTGAATGTTACCATTAGTGGGACACCACCAAATACAGAAGATACCCTGTCTTAAAAATCTTTTTCAGTGCAGAAGCAGAGGATAATGACAAGAAACCTTTAGGGAATATCACCATTTCCATAGCTTGTGATGCTAATTAGAGTCATTATCAGAAAGTCTAAAAAGTTCTGCCTAGTTTTTGTTCTCCGCTCATGGTGGCTGAGCTATGAGATGAACTCAAGGTGCAGTAACAATGCTAAGCAAAAAAAACTCCTCAAATCCTAAAGCCCATTTATTTTCAAACACTACTAGCTAGTTTCTATAATAGCTCAAAAAGCTTTTTCCTGTGTACATACACACACATAATCCAAGATATATTATTTTCTAGAAAACTCATATCCTTTGAATGCACAGCAAAAGCAGAGCAGCTTCCTGTTAATGGGATTTGTTCATTGATTCTGCATTTTTTTTTTTAGATTTAGCTCCTTTTCCTCTCACCTCTTTCACCATCATTAATATGAAGAGATTTCCAAAGATTATCTGTGAAGACTCATGTTCAACAAAACCGTCCACTCGCCTGCAAGAACACATAATTCTTTGCTGATCTAGTTTTGGACTGCTTTTATCCCCAAAACTTTAATGAAATTAAAAGAATGCCTCCTAAATCATTCAGTGCTCTAGCTACATGGTGTTCATATGGCCCAAGGCTGGATCCAAGGGTTTATTCCAGTTTACACTTCTAAGGAAGTCGGGTGTGCTGAGGAGGGTCTGTGATCCATTGTCAGCACGACAACACAGGACACGCACATTCTGTACTCTGCTGGAGCACTTCCATTAGAAAGATTAACAAAATCAGGGAGGTCAGAGAACTGTTTTAGTACTTAAACAACAAATTAAACAGAGTGCTGGAGCTGGCACTGCACACACAAATGCTGCCCACTCACCCAGAGTCTCTGGTCACCGTTTCCCACTCACCATGGAGCCCCATCCAAAGCAGAGGCGGAGCACCTGCCTTGCCAACTCACACATTACAGCAGATTGCCTGCTGATTACACCTTTCCTCTTCCAGAAAATGATTCCAAACAAATAAGGCATAGAATTTGCCTGCAACAGCTTCCACAAACAGTAAAAACTTCAAATAAAAACACAGGTTGGGAAGCCTGGCCGGATGAGAAGTCTCTTCCTCTCCTGGTGCACTTTTATATACATCAAAAGCTCTTCTCACAGACTCTTGACATGTTAAATGAGAAGTATTTAACTGTCTACATTATCCTACCTCTTTTATTTTGAGTACCTCAATGCCCCTGTAGTGATGAGGGAATCTTCTTTTTTTCCTGTAAATTTTTTATTAGGCACCTCCTAATCTCTAAATATTTAAAGCTTTATTTGTTTGACACACTGAATTAATTGACTATTAATACAAAACCTCCCACAAAGAAGCTGCAGATATAGTACCTCAAGCTGTGATTTCTTCACTTCTCACAGCCCAAGGCCTCGATTCTTCAATTACACACATTTATCTGTACTGTGGTGAAGAATCCCAATGGGACGACTCACACTAGTGAAGTTAATCACATTTGTGAAGATCCAAGTCCCGTAGTTCTGGCTTGGGACTGCATTTGGATGAGACATCTTTAGGGAACTGAGATCTGAAGAAAGCAGCACGAGCGGTGCAGTGTTTGATTCCTCTTATAAATAATGTGTGATAAACCTGAAGGCAAAGGTGTTCTTGTACCTGAAACTCAGACTGGGGAATTCCCAGAGATGGTTCACACCCACAGCCCCACCAACGGCTTCCTGACTGACACAAGAACACTGCAAACCTGGATGACTCCATCTGTCCACCTGTAAAATCAGGGGAATTTACAGGGATAAATAGGACAAAAACTCTGGGGTGAATAATTTAAAGACATCTCCACTGCGATTTTTCAATCTTTATATGAATCCAATGGAAGTGATTATGAACTGTTTAATATCAAAGAATGAAAGCCCCCATGAGAAGCTATGAATCCAAAACTGTGAACCCAGCAGTCCTACCTTAATTAATCCCACAGTCCTAGCAAGCTTAGTGCATTATATCTCCTAATACATTCAAAATCAAGCATCCCAGCATCCTTGGACAATGCTATATCAGTACAGTATATATTACTATACTAGACCCAGTATATTTAAGAAGTTAACTGGGCCATAAAGTTTATTGTGATTACTGAGTGCTCTTGTGAATTCAGTGCACTTAAGCCTTTTTGTCTTTGTAGCATAAAGAGGGAAAAGGCTTTTACCTGTCACTTACCCACACTCCTGGCCTGTTGTTTCAGCACCCACGCACAGCTTTGGGGCAGCCTGCAGGGCTCAGCCCAGGAGGAGGGTGGTGGGAGCAGGGAGCAGTAAGGAGCACACAGGCCTGATCACTCAGGACATCCAAACCCACTGGAGATGCTGAACGTGGGGAGGTGAAGGCTGCAAGAGGAACCTGTGGCCCTGAGCAGCACCAGAGAGCACCGACAGCTCACATGGGTCAGGCTGAGCAGGACTTTGTGCCCTTCACACCACGACCTCAGGCCTGCCTGGTAATGTATCTGTTCTCCAGCAAGTTTTAGCAGATTTTAACCTGTGCTCTGTGATTGTTCCCAATGTCTATTGGCAGAGGGCTCACAGAAGTCACCCTTTCCCCCCCAGCTCCAGAAACAGCAGCTCCTCTACACCAGTGCTCCCCCAGGTCAGCAGGGAGCCTGGGTGCTCACCACTGCCATTCCCACACAGCCAGCCCCGTGTTACTGTGGGAAATGTGAGCACGGGAATGCTCCTCACCACCACAGCTTTGGCTGAGGGACAGCACCACATCTTCCAGCCAGACTTCACCCCGTGTAGGCTTCAACTCCTGCCCTCCACACAGAATGCCCTTACACACCTTCAGACACTCCTGGCCCTGAAGAGTGTGGGCCCCAGCACAGGCAGCCTGCAGTGCTCATCATTAATTAAACTCCTTTCTGCTCCAATTTTGCTGCTCACACATTCACTTCCTCCATCCCAGAGACACAGAAACATGTTCTGAGTGTCATCAATCTGTAACTGGGCCAAACTGGCTATTTAGGAATAATCAAATTAATGCGAATGCTAATGAACAGCAAACCTCAGTTCATGCACATGTCACAGGAACAAAAATACTGAAAGAGGAGGCAAATTTAAAAAAAAAAAATCATCAAAGTTTAGGTTAGGTCTTAGAACGAGGAAGCTTTTCCATATTCTATTTATGAACAAAAAAATATTTTCATTGATGGTGTTTTAAGCCACGTAGCACCACTCTGCCAGTGTTACTGCAACTTCACCACAACCAAGAGCAAATGGGATCCTTTGGAGTTTGTTATTAATCAGACATAGATCAAAAAATTCTTAAACACAAATTCAGCAATTCAAGGAAAGCAAACTGACTTAATGAGAGTAAAGTTATTACACGGCCCTGATGTTTTTTGAGCCTTTCCACACTAATGCTTATCCAGGACAGAGTAGTTTTACTCCACAAGCTTCTAACAGAGTCTGATTTGACAGTACTCTGAATGTCATTTCTAATACGGAGTGCTGCTCCTAGAAATCACAGATCTTTAAAAGCGGGCGTGAGGTGTAAATTGATATTCTTGTCTCAGAGCATTGAGAATAACTTTTAGTAATAACTGCTGCTAATAAACAACATCTTTTCTAGGTGAAATCTATTTCCATTGCTTTTTAGGCACCACTGAACTGTATTTCGGTATGGGATTTGGGGAGTTTAATATATATGTAATGCTGGCTGGGATTATAATAAAGTTGTTACAGTTTTAATGCTGGAAGGAAAAAAATGGCTTAATTCTTTACTGTAGTCAGCTAGCCTGGTTTACAGAATGCAGTAAGAAATTACCACCACATCAACACTTACAAAAACAAAGCCAAAGTTCTTTAAACTGTCAATTTAAGAATATGTGGAGCCTCTGTGATACAGACATGAGACCTGGCCACATGGTACACAGTCAAGCTTTAAAGAATAACTCCATTAAATCTGCAGACATGTTTTCTTCTGTTGGTGATTAATTTTTCCCTACCCCCAAGGGGAACTAATGGGAAACCTCTTTAATTATTACAAGATATTCAAAACTATATTACAGTATCACTATGTGAATATAGCACAGATTTAGATGACAACACTCTCCAGGTTGGTAAAATACAATATTTCAGAAAAATAAAACTTATTAGAATACGTTATCACCAAGCCTGGTCATCCAGGTTATGTTTGCAACTCTGCTGCTGGTTTAAGGTGGGACTTCCAGCAAAACAGTTACATCTGTTTCCCCATTTGTAATTGGCAGCTACCAAAATGTCTCTTCCTCATACAACTGAGGACACACAGAATCAAGTCAAGCTGTGGTGCAGGAGTCAAAGACATGCCACAAAGAAAGCTGCATTGTGGATTAACTCTTCTGTTTGTAAAGTGCAGGGAATCAACAGCATGGACAAAACATGAGCCCTTGGAAAAAGATAGAGTGAGAGCAGAATGTCTTGCACTAAGGTTATGTATTTAACAGTTTTACATGAAATATTCATATATAAAAACTTTTTAAGTGCTTTTCTCCAATTTAAAAATCTAAAGAATTCAAAAATAAGGCATTCAATATTTGAAAAAGTACAATTTACAAAATGTGTATATTCTGTCATGAAAACTCCACACCAACATTATACACTTGGAAAAAAAAAATACAAACAGGATATATTACAAATTTACGTAGCAATAACTTAGTTCTTACCATGCAATAAAAAGGACGTTAATTGAGATACACAGGCTTTTAGCTTTCCCTAAACTGAAGGGCTTAATTTTGTTTGCAAATGAGTTTTTATGCAAATTCATAGAACTGTGGCACTTGAAATTTCTGGTAGCCTTTCTATTGAGAGTTAAATTGTACATAATGATTATGAGGATGGAGAGTAACACAGCAGCTGTTACGAATCATTCCAACTTTGTTCGACAATAGCTGAAACTCTTTTCTCATATTCACGCTTGTTCTCCTGGTAAAGTTGTGCTGCCTGACTGTTTGCTGGACTGTTTGGATTGGGTTCATCAAGCAGAGACTGGAAAAAGGGAAGAATATATTATGAGAGAAACCAACACATTTAAATTGGGAAAAAAAAAATCAACTTATTTTCAAGTCAAATGTGTTCCAGAGGCGTACACAACTCAGAAGGGCCCAGTTGAAAAAAGCTCATGGTTAGGCACCCCTAATTATATTACTGAACCTCAAATTACACCCTGCCTAAGCATCAGTGCTGCACACTCTAGCAGCTTCACAAACCAGAGGTAGTTAGTGCTAGTCAGCGCTCCAGAGCTAACTGACTATTTGGTAATTACATTACTACTGTCATTCAGCACTCAAGAGCAGCTTAAGATGTCTCCTATGAAACATCACTGTTGAAAAATTAGAACAATCACACGGGAGCACAGGAACTGTGCATTTCCACTGGGCCAGGTGATTTTTACTTATTCCAAGTAGTGTGTTTCAGCACTATTGTCCCTTTGAGGGCTTCAAAGTAAAGTTAAATGTTTCAAACACAAGGCAAATTTCTGCATCTGATACCCTATTTTGAATAAAAATAGTTAAAAATGAACACAAACCAGCAACTGCTTCACTGGGCTAAAATATATATAATGGCAGTTTTGTAGCTCAGAATTAGTAATTATGTAGCATCTTTGCCTTTATTTAATCTAAAATGTACTGCTTAGCTCATAAGCATTTGAAGCTCCCCTTGATACAGACACCTGGCTATCCCCATCAGAGCTGTGAATTCTGGAATAGAGACCAACAATAACATAACTATTTGCCAAAACAGATGCAAAGTTACCTGAATTGAAGTTAAAATAGATGAAACATCATATGTCGGACTCCAGCGATTCTGAAGAATATCTAAACATATGCTGCCATCTGCATACACTGTAAATACAACACAGATATCACTTAGAAACTGTCAGATTTATGGCACTGTTCAAGGCAGAGTTATTGTTCCAATTCAGTCTGTGCTTAGATTAATGCTCTAGGAAAGAGGACAGCAGTTTGTCTCACCATCTTCTGTGCCTCGACACTTACTTTGAAGATTTATTACTCCAATTAAAAGAACATCTAAGAGGGAAAAGCAGGAAGGTCTGAAGATGATGGCATTAGCACAGGAAGGGGCAGACTTGGTGAACTGCTCCTCCAGCGTGACTGACCCATGCTGGCACAGGGGAGAGGCCTCCCAGAGAGCAGCAAGGAGTGGAAGCACTCACAGCCATCACACCCTCAACACTGACAGCTCTTGCCCCATTTTCACACACCCTGCACTCACTATGAGACAGTAGAAAATATGCAAAAGTGCCTGAAATCCTAATTTTGTCTGGATACTATCAGTCTTAATGGAATTCACACAAACTCGAGACTCACTGCTCAAACTTCTACACTCCTGTTCTCCAGCTTGTTCCCAACAAATTGCAAACCTCGTGGCAGAGGCAAACTGGCCTGCACAGTAAGTGAAGCATAATTTCTACAGAGGAGCAACAGGCAGGGCTTTTTAGCTGCTTGTGTGTACTCAGCAAAACCAGTAAGTGCTGGGGGAGGAAGCACAGTACACTCTGATAGCTGCCCTCATCGCTGAGTTTGGGTCAGACTCCTCCTCTATGACTAAGCAGCCTCATTTTCTTCCCTGTGCTAGTCCTGGTTGGCACAGAACACCAGACAAAAGCAGGGACTCGGGTGAAACCTCACCTGGCAGGAAAAAGGAACACTTGGCTCCATGGGATCCCTGCAGCTCACGAGGTGGCTGCACAGACACGGCTGCTGTTCAATGGAGGGGGCAGGAATCTGCAGCCAGAGCTGCCTCTGTAAACCAACCTAAGTGCAGCTGCTGCTGGAAATACTCACAGCTTTGCTACTGAGGCTACACACTGACTGCACGAGGCAGAGAGCTGATTCTTAAGAGCACCATAATTCTTAATTCCTCATCAAGCAGTTGCTGTCTGAGACATCTACTTAGGAGATGGCAATGAAGAGAGATTAAGCATTCTGAAACTTCAGAGAATGCATGACCACACTGTAATATTTAATGAGTATTACAGCTAAATAAAGATGGTTTACTCACCATTTGGATGGAACATTTTTGATAAAAACCTAACAGTTGGAGGCTTATTTGGATATTCTTCGGAAAATTCTATTACTAGTTTAAAAGTACCTGTCCAAACAAAGATATAGACAATCAGGTAACTAATAACAAAAAAACATATCCAGGAACATAGACAACAAATTTATATGCTACATGATCAGTATTTCTCCTCACCATTATATAAACAACACAGAATCTGATTGCTTTCCATATCTTTCAAGTGATAATGGAACTATGGAACTACTGCTTAGAGTAATAAACCCAGGAGCAATTGGGAAGGAGCTTGGAGACTCCCTGTAAACACGGCAAAGGCAGCCATATCCAACGTTATCCCACTTTTCCATGACCCAGTATGCTGGGTCCATGGACTTGGGTGACTTTAAGGCGTTTCATTAAGAAGGCATTGTGGTGCCAGCAAAGAAACACTGGAATTTCATCATCAGCAATCTCAGTCTTTGGAGCCCACAACTGATTCACTGAAAACCTTTGTTATGGATCAGTGAATAATTTACTGTAACTGCTCCAACCCAACACAGAGAAAAACCCATCTGCTGCCAATTACTGCAATAATACTACAATTATTAAACTCATTATTCCTCATATGCCTAAGGGAGGTTCATTACACACTAGCTTTCATGTTTATGTACAAATTTGAGATTCCCTCAACCTCACTGAGTTCTATATTGAGAACAACTCAAGGTTTTTCACCTGTTCTTCATTAGGAGAACAGCGATGAATCAAACATGCCAAAAAGATGAAACAAGAAAGGCTCTTTGTTGAGCTCAGCTTACAGAGATGTGCAAACACACCTGGCAGTGTCAGGCCAATGTATGAAAAACCCTTGATAGAAGCATTGCCTCGAAGCTTTCTAACCAACCACGAGCCAGCATGACAAGACACTGCTTAAATCAAGATACATTTTTATAGCAAACAAGCCTCACTCCTTCACTCGCTAGGTTTGTTTCAAATCATGCACAGATAGCACCTATTATTTTTCAAAAGTAGAACAATGTTAATAATGGCAACATTTACTAGAATGACAAAGGATACAAAAGTTAGCAACTTACCATCTTCAAAAGGCGTCCCTTCTGGCCTGAAAGGTTTTAAAAAGAAACTCCAGTTAAAAGTGATCATTAAGTACAGTGGGATCACTCCACACAGGCACAATAAATGCATTATCTTCTTTCTCATCCTCTCCAAGATACAGGTAGAAGCAATAATTTAAGTGCTTAGAGAAGCCTCCATAGGTAACCTCTGAGGGCTCTGCTGTATCCAAGACACTTCCCACAGTCACTCTGAGATACCTACTGTCAACATCCCAAGCAGTACATATGCCCTTAGTGACTAGACTGGAACAAACTCAGTTTTACAAAAAGAAAATTAAGCTACCTCCTCTTCCACAGGATACATAATGTAACATCCCAGACAGATCCTGTGCCTTGTCCTACTGGGATTCAATCCAATTACTAATACATCTGGATTTAATAGCTGAGAACACGTGGCACTTATGTATTTTAAGGAGGAATCCTGCTTTTTCATAACACAGTATAACCTATTTATTACGCCACATGCAAGCTTTATTAAAAAAACTGAACAAATTTTGAATTTAATTTTTTGCTTCCTAACCACTGTTTTCTGTGAAAAGATATCCTTGCCATAATGCTTGACCATTTTTTAAGTTTACTAACTTTCCATACATGAAACAAGAGAATAACTGTAAAAACAATCATGAGGTTGTTATATTTAGCCCTCTGATAGCGAATTGCATAGGGACCAAAAATTCTTACCCGAATATAACGGCATTCCATTGCATTATATTATTCTCAGATGGTGCACCACTGACACCCACAGGAGGGTCTTCTTGCAATCTAAGAATTACAAACACAGAATGACAAGTCATATATAGGAAATACTTCCACCTGCAGATGTAATTTACCAGTAATACCCACATTTGGTAAATATTTCCTCATTCCGGATCAGAGAATACACAAAGCATTACATGCAGATTATCAGCCCTCTGAAAGACAGCCCTACAAGGTAACGCACATCAAGATTCCCTCATGTTTTACACTGAGGCACGAGGGCACAGCAGGTCTGATTAAGTGTTCGGGGAGCAAAGGATTAACTGTAAGAATAACTTATAGCACCACAGACAGCTGGGATTTACGGTGCCACACTGTGAACTATGAGAGCAATTGCTGCTGGCTGCCACAGCGAAGAAAAAACAAGCTGCAGCCACGACCCAGAGCTGAAACCCAGGCAGTGACACGCACACCGAGCTCCCTGCTGGGGCTCAAGGCACGGGACTTTCAGAGGAGCTTTTCCTGCACACCCAGATCCCTGCACGAGAAGGGGCTAAATTTGGTGTAAGCCTGTTTCCACTGACAAGCTGATTGCTTCAAAAGGGAGCAAAGGGGAAAGCACCTGTGTGCCGCTACTCCCTCTTGCCAGTCCCACAAATGTGTTTATCTCTAAAGCAATTACAGGAACATTTGAAATTATTTTTAGTTCTTTAATCCTTGGGACTAGGGAAAAGCATGTTACTTACTGAGAGCTTCACAAACTTGAAGCAGAAATGTGCAGTGCAGCCAAAGGGCCGGATCCAGCTGCCCCCATTAAGGGTCAGCAGACCCTGACCAACGCACGCCAGAGGGCTCCAATCAATCCCCCTCAGGGACAGCTCCCACTCCTCCCACCTGCTCTGCCTCCAGAGACGTGCCAGAGTAAGGAAAATGCAGTGACTGCCCTTGTCTCACCAACAGCTCTGGAGTGTTACCATATCACAGCACACTTACAAACAACTCGCTACAAAATGCTCTGCAGACCAAGGGACAAATCCTAACCAGATGCTGCGTGCACACACAGACTGACAGAGAGCTGTGAGCAGCACAGCCAGGCAATCCTCCCTGCACCTGCAGTGCCTCAGCCTGGGGGAGCTCCCAAGTGCTGTCCAAGGATGCTGAGCAGCTCTGCTGCCCTACAGAGCAGCCCAGAGGCTGCAGAGAGCCCCCCGGCGCTCTGTGCTTCCATCCCCGCTCCTGGAGCGCACACAGCGCAGTCAGCTGAGCCCCAACAGCAGAAACCACCGACTATTTTGGTCAGGGAAAGCAGGAACAGGACTGCTTCCTCCGTGACAGCCAGGCTGCAGGCCAGCAGCAGCGCCTCAGCATTAGCCTGGCAAGTGCATCTGGGAGAGGAGTTTGGTTTTTAGATCAACTTCAAAGCACGTGTGCACCCTACTTGTCACAGGGTCTAACTACAGAAAGGATCTGGCAAGGATGGCAAATAGACTAATCCTGAAGGTCCTAAGCAGTAGGGAAAATGTACTCCCTTTTTATCAGCAAAATAAATAAATAAATAGCCTTTTATCCCTTTTGGTTTATTCCAACAAATCAGAGGAGGTAAGAAATCTTCTCTCTTCACTGCTCCTGACAACCATAGCATGCGAAAGGAGTTTATATTTAATTAAGTGAATCAGAGTTCACAGCAGACCGTCTGTTTTTCCAGTATGAAGTGCAAGTAACATAAAAAAAAAATGTAACTTGAAGCACAAAAACCAGAGTAAAACTAAAACGGACACGGAAAAGTTACATAAGTTTTGGAATATCAAAGTTGCAATATATATGACATACAGATTTGATTTATCTACTTGGTTACATTTTTCCACAGCTTCAGAGACTTCTCTCCAGCCTTAACTTCAAAATTATCAAACCAGTCCTTGTGGGAATATAAAGGCATAAAACCCACATCTGACTGCAACCTTGAGACATTAACTAGCCAGCCTGAAGAAAAAAAAAAATTAAAAAAATCACTGGTTCATCTGTGTAACCAAATACAATAAAAAGTCCGAATATCCTGTTTTGATTTGAACGGGAATCGAGCAACACCCACTTAACAAACACCAACACTCACCCAGCGGCAGGGGAGGGCTCCGCTTCCCAAAAACCTCCCACTGCCTCCAGATTCACGAATCAGCCTTTGGTCGCTGCTGCTTTACGTGCAGCCACGTAAAGCAACTACAATACACGTCAAGTGTTTACCGATGTGTTTTCAGGGGCTGGTAGAACAGAGCGATGCTAAAAAAAGACACTCTCAAAGCTGACTCACCTCCAGCTACTCCGGAGCGACCCAGTCCGGAGAACTCCTCCCGAAACTCCTACAGGGGACCCCCACCCCTCTCCACACTCGACGTGTCAGACTGGAAATCATTTCTGCCAGAGTCTGGGGCTCGGTCATTAACATTTAAAAGAGAGCAGCTAATAACTGCTCCTTTAGCAGCTCGCGTGTGTTACACAAGATTCCCCCACGACTGCAAACTTTAAACACGGCATCGTAAAAACATTCCAAAGGCCTTTTCGGTTCTTACAGCAGCCGAGCGAAGCGTTTCGCTGGTTTTCAGCGCTTCGCTTCCAGGCGCCCGTCACCACAAACGCCGCATTTCCAGGGAGCCCCCGGGCCCCGGCAGAGCTCCGGGCTGTGCCCGAGGACGGGCCAGGGCCTGGCAGCCCCGCGTCCCCCCGGCCGGCCGNATCAGGCTCTGCCTGGAGCTCGGTCAGCGTGGAGTCAGGCTCAGCTGTGCCCTCAGCTGCCGTGGTGCTGGTCCTTCTACGCCGAGTGGGTACAAACTTCCGGAACATCTGCCAGAGAACAAATGGCAGGGAAGAGAGGAAATGTTCCATGGCCTGCTTCCAGCGTGGTGCTCGGCCAAGCGGGGACAGCAGGCCCAGCCCAGGTGGGGCTGGCTGCAGGTACCTTCAGCGCTCGGCGGAAGCGACCACGAGTGGGTTCCTGCTCTTGTGTCCGGTCCATGGCTGCACCTGGTGAAGAGCAAACACAGCCAGAGCTGAGGGGCTGCGCGAGAGGCCGGAAAACACAGCCCAGCCCTGCGCTCCCCAGGCAGGGACAGCTCCGGAATGGCCCAGGGGAGGGAGCACGGGCAGTGTGGGGGCAGCCCTGGGCCCTCTGCTGTCCTGTCCATGGCCATGTCCCCAGGGAATGGGATGGGATGGGATGGGATGGGATAGGGGAAAGCGAATAGGGGAAAGGGGAAAGGGAAAGGGGAAAGGGAAAGGGGAAAGGAATAGGGAAAAGGGAAAGGAGAGAGCCCAGGATGGGATCAGACTGCCGGGAAAGTGTCTGGACAGAGCCTGGGACGGCACTGCTGTACTGGGACGGCACTGCTATACCGGGATGTCACTGCTATACCGGGCTGTCACTGCTATACCGGGATGTCACTGCTATACTGGGATGTCACTGCTGTACC
>VWZN01001192.1:965305-976811 GCA_013396955.1 Regulus satrapa | reverse complement strand
AAAAAAAAAAAATTGAAAGGAAGGCCGAGCTAGCAAATCCTCAAAAAATACATAATAATTTTCTATTTTAAATGACCAGCTGGATCTGATGCCAGCCTGTCTGGATCATGTTCCTTCCATGTTGTTCTGCTGGCTGAGATGGTTTGGGGTAAATACTCTCATTGCTGAACTCTGATTCCTCACCTGTGAAGTGGTATTGACTTTACAAAGTCCACTGAGAACTACTGATGGAAAATGTTATTCTAGAGTTGGTAATAAAATATGCTTTTCATACAAAATACCAGTGTCTGAACTATTTTAGAAGTGAGCTGATTGTGTTCAGATCTAAGCAATTATCAGGTTTTAGAAGGGTGGTCAGAGAAGACCAGATAATCAGCTAATCTCTGCTGTTAAACGCTTTGGCCCTGGGAAATTAGAAATTCTTTCCTGTATGCTGTATGCCTCCCTCCACTCTGCAGAGTTAGCAATAGGATATCACGGAAAGAGGAAATCCTAACACAAGCAGAAACCTCTTTGCTGGAAGAAAACTGAGGTGGGGGGGAAGGTTCTTTTGTGAGTAAAGTGGAAATAACAATACAGCAATAATCTGTTGCACTCAGTGATTCAGTGAAGGCACGTCCAGACCACAGAGTCACCCACAGGCTGTGCAAGAGGCACTGTCACACCTGCCATGCTGCTCTGGGAGTTCTGCTCTTTGCCACAAGTTTCGATCTATTTGGGTTTAATTATTTTCTGCAGAGGAGCTGATAATAAAATTTTCAGTACTTTATTGCCTATCAGGGTAAATGTTTAAGAAAAACAACACAGTTGCTTGACTGCAGAAGTGTATTTTCCAAGTGGAAAACCTGATTTTCAACAAATGTGTCAGGGAAAGAGCACCTTACCTTACCTGCACCATGCATTATTTTGGAGGGTTTCTAACATTTCCTTTCTAGTTGGCTTGGGGTGTTACAGACAGATCCAACAGGGGAAAAGCTGCACCAGCTGTTGGAAAGAAAATAGTTATTTTCCTCGTGAAAGTTTTTTGAACTCATTGGTTAATTCTGTCCTTTGTTCTGTTACATAGGGAGCTTATGCAGGCTGTGATGAGACAAAATTACATCAGATATACAAACATCCTCTCAAAATTCAGGACTCGTATCTCCCCTGGAGTCCCTTGAATACAGCTGCTAATTATCTCATGGAATGTGTTCTGCTGCGGTTTGAAGAGCACCAATATGATGCCAAAGGAGGGACTGCTCACTAAAACCATGGGCACTAAAACCATGGGCTTGCTTAAATGGCGTGAATATTTCTCCAAACCAGGAGTCCTTTTCAAGGGGAGGAAGGATGAGGTTATGGTTAAAGTAGGGGAATGACAAAGAGCCAGAGCAAGAGCCATTCCTCAAATGAGATCTAGAGGAGAAGTTTAGGGAAGACAGAGAACACAGGGAAAGGGAGTGATATAAGTCATCCAGTGGTAGGCAAAGATTTGAGCACCACGGATCAGGTTCCCTGGCAAAGGCTGCTGCCATTTAAAACCATGCTCTGCTTGTTCTGAGGGAGGTGAGGTGTGTTCTGTTCTGAAACCACTAACCATCCTGCTTGCCATTTCCTTACAGCAGGCAGAGAAGCCTCAGTACATTCAGTAGTTGAATACTGAAAATTTGAAAACCTGAGATCTTGGTGACAGATAAATATGTTCAGTTAATAAACATATTATTCTTTCAAGGCCTGGGGGCAAATGCAGCATTACTGAAGACGGAAACAATTTGGTTGATATCACTGGAGCTGAACACACTTAAGCCAGAATGAGACATAAATGCTCATATAATCCCTTGTGACCTCTCAATTATTCCCACGCAGCTAACAGTGATTTCACAGATCCCACTGATGGGAAGCATAATATAAACTTTCTCTGCTATGTGTGCTTGTCCCTTTAACTTCTTTACTCAGTAATCACCAAGGCAAGTTCTTCTGTAGGATATTTTAGCTGGAATTGAGGGTTGTGGCACAGACACTTGAGCCCATTGTGAGCCTTTGTGTTCTATCTAGTACTATTTTCCCTGATGATTTCATCCCTATCCTAGTGACTGGTTATCAGAGGAGTAGCCTTTGTATGCAGGAGACAATGTATTGATTGCTAGCCATGGTGAGCTGTGTGGGAGATGGGTATTACGTATCTACAGCTGGAGCTTGCTGAGTAAAGAATCACTAGCACGAGACATTTGCTGTAGCTTTCCATAGATAAAAACATCTCAGGAATAAAATAGAAATTTCTCAAAGTGTAGCTAACACAAGTTTCACTCAAATATTTGCAGTTAAATAGAAATATTTTAGGAGATCTAGGGAAATCTAGCAGTGTCCACTGCTGTATATAATACTCATTCATCTACTTTTGCATTTTATTTTTCTGTCTTAACTATAAAAATTAAAACCCCTGTCTCAACAGAAATAAGGAAGTTTGTTTTCTGAACTTTTGAAATTGTTTGTTATCTCCTGGGTAGCATCTTGATTCCTGGAACTGGCAAGATAGTCACTGTTTTTCACCAGTATCAATGTTTGGTTTGGATTGTCTGCCTTAAATATACTTCTGAAATCCTGTCAAACCTAACCCCTCTTGTTACACCATTCTTAATATTAGCACAGCTGGATTGTGCTTCTTGGTATCTACTCTTATTTTAAACGCATGCAGACAGATTATATTGTCCCCCTTTGCTGCCACATAAAATCTACAGGTGAACAGCCAAAAAAAGGTTCAATGTAGGGTGGCATGTGAAATGTACTGGCAAGAAGAAACACCCTTTTCTAGCTGGGTTGGTCATATGATTGGTATTTGGCAGGGAGTCACAGCATGACTCAGTGAAATCTTTTCAACAGTGTAGCTGCTCATATAGTAAACATTCCCAAGCACTAGACTGTAGAGTTTTATTTCACTCAAGTAAAATCCCATTATATTAAATTATAAGATGAAGACATTGCCTACATTAAAATAATGGATGCAGCTCTTCAAGTTCTCTCCAACTGTTCTACCCTTTAATTACAAAGCCAAAAAAGCACAATTCACAATCACATGATAAAAAAGGGAAGTAGAAGGGATTTGGATGCACAGGGACTACCAGCATCTGCTACATACATGGTCTCACTTCACGAGATGCTGTACTTTGCTGGTAGCACCTCTACTTTTAAAATACATATTAGTGGTTTCAGGTGGATACATTCAGCTACTCCCTCACCTAGAAATTTTATTGTCCAGTGCTGTGGTTCTAACATCTTACACAGAGCTGCTTTTCAGACTAAGGGAAATTACCTTTGTTTCTGCAAGACATTGAACACAGCAGAATCTCCTGAGACAAGTGAAAAGCCATGTTAGACATGCTCTCTGTCAGTACTTTTTTAGAGGGGCTACCCTCTCTACAAGGAATGTGTATATGTGTATGTATATTTCTTCTGGATTATGTGTAGAAAGCATTAACATTAAAGCAGATGAACAAAATGCAAGTATTTGCATTCAGTAACACTGCCCAGAAGCTTTTTCACAGACGTAATAATGAACTTGTTTCCCTAATATGACTTTTAAGATACCTTCTACTTTGAAGAAAGTGTATTTCAGTTTAGAAAATCTGCTCATATAACTAGCAAAATTAATAGTAGGTGTAACACATCACAGAAGAGAAAGTGGGAGTTGAAATGGCCTTGAAGATCTTAAAACAGATACGAGAGACATCCTCCCCTGTCTCCTGATCTGTTCACCAGCCCATGGTGCCTCCTGCTATACTGGTTTCATAGTACAGAGTGAGAACAGGAGTTATTTTCTTTAACACAGAAGTGCATTAAATAGTCCCATAAAACCAGAATAACTTGTTTTGGAAGAAGTCAGCCCTATCTCAAGGCTACTGTAATGTACACACCTTTATTGTGGAAATTCTTTCACTTAGGATACTAATTACACATGAGTAATTCTTGGTTGATTTTGGTACATTTCACGACTGTCTTCAGTTGGATACTGTCAAAAAAAATAGAGCTGTAGGACCTATGCCAGTGAAGCTTTTCTGCCTACTAGAAGAAAAAATATGAGTGATTTTCTGCTGTAATAGATAAGATTTGTTAAAGGAAGTGTAACTATAATCAGGACAGAGAGGGCCAATTATGAAAAGTTACATTGAAGGACTTCATATAGGAACAGCTCCATCACAAGAATGGTCCATTTAACTGCTGTGCTGTTGAGAATAACTTGTATTGTATCTGGTGTCTGGAAGGTCATGTTTCTGGAATAAGTATTTTTCTGAGGAGGTTCAGATGGATTTTTTTAAAGAATATTTTTGATAGTAATATTTGAATCAAAATTAAACTTGCTGGGCAGTGCCCCACAGCATGAGCCCAGTGATTCCGTGCTGGGTAGCCTCCCTCATGAAGCTGGAAACTCCCTCTCATTCTGCACGGCTGAGATCAGTCACTGCAGAGGCAGGCCCTGATGGCTTCTCACTCATTTAGTCTTGAATCTGTGGATGCATTCCCTGTTGAACTGAAAAATTCTAAGTGCTCGAGTTAATGACAGTTTCCTGAAACCAGTTCTTCTCTCTGATAATACAGCTGATAATATTATATAACTACAGAGTAATTATTCCTCCAGTGAAAACAACGGTCATAACTTCATTGATCTTTTCAGTTTGTAACCTGAGGAGGAAAACCACACTGGTTAAGTGTACAAATGAACATTATGCCTGTGCTAGATACGTACATCTGACAGTAAATCTCTGTGTGCCCCAGCAGCAGGGTTAGTACTGACCCCTGCCTTTGAGCACAGCGAGAGTGAGCTCTGGGTGCCCTTGGTGCCCGGGAGGGACTCAGATGTTACTCAGCTCAGGCTGAGGGTGCACTCGGGCAGCCCAGCACAAAACAGCTTTTAACCTGAGAATTTGTAGGGTTTGTTAGTTTGGGCATCCAACAGCCAGGTGTGAATAGCACCTGCATGACAAACCTGCGGTTCAGTGCAGGGGTGATGGGGCTAATGAGGAAAGTTACTCTGCCAAAGAGCTCAGCAGTTGCTGCTGATGCTGTAATGCATCACTAAGGATGGCAGGTGCTCCCTCAGTGAGTTCCCAGTTCAAGCTGAAATGCCTGGAATTTTGGCCTTACCATCTATCTACTGCTGAGATTAACGTGTCACTCTTCATGGCCATTTCTCATTCTTTTGCCAAATCTGAGATTTGTATTAGTCAAATTTATAACAGTGTGGGTTTTTTTTTTATTTTTCATTCTATTTATCTTACGCAGAACTCCAGGGAGAAAAAAACAGTTTAAAATTACATTTTCAGAGCTCAGAAGTATTGTGGATCATTTGGCTGATCCAAGTCAGTAAAACTGAAAAGGGAGAAAAAAGGAAGTTATGGACAGGAAAAGGGATAGAGGAAAAGAACAGTAATCAGGAAGAATAAATGTGAAAATGATATTGATCAAGGAGGGAGGTCACAGCATACAGCGAAATAGAAGATGAAAAACCAAAATTCATTATTCAAATAGAATAAATCAGGTTTTGTTGTTATTGTGATCACATGGAGAGCAGGGGAGCTTGTTACAGCTGAAGGGAGGTATCTGATATTCTCAGGATTGATCACTACCTCTTTCCAGTATTTTTCATCCTTCTCAAATCACATGGATTGATGGATATGATGAAGAAAGGTGAAAGGTGACACAGCTCATGGCTGGAGGGATAAATGGTCTTAATTACTAAAAACGGAGACAGTACTTTGTGAATGAACACAGTGTTACTAATGAGAAAGCTCCGGTTTATCAAGTGCAGTTCTATCCACCTGGAGTCATTCTATTTCTAAGTAATTTACCAGTGTTATTACATTTTGCATGTTTATATATTTACTATTATTACACTCGCAAATATTTGGACTGTCATTGATTTGGAATGACCAGCAGTTTCTGCTTAGGCAATTGACCTAAGGATGCTTGTGACTACAACACAGGACTCTAATTCCAAAGCTCAGGCAGTCTACACATTTTGATATTAATTAATATCTTTGTTTTGATTAATATTAAAATGGCTCATCAAAAAAAAAGAAGAGACAGTTCTATCTAGACTCTGTATAAGCCAGATACAGTATTGCAAATAATTTCAGGTTGCTACAGCATGTTCTTCCACTCCACACTTAAAATAAACTTTTTGGTGAGAACACTGTTATGTAAGGCTGCAAACAATAAGAATTATCCAACTTGCCACCTATTTTTAATACCTAAGATGGAAGGCACTGAAATTCTGAATGAGAATATTGAAAGAGCAAAGCACAGCAGTGAACCCACCTATTACAATTAGATCTGATTCAGTATTAGGTTAAAAATAAGGTCAGGTTCTTATTTGTAACTAGCTATTACTAATAATACACTTGTTAACCACAGTGAAGCAAAATCAGGATCTAAGGGTGCCTGTGCCTTCTCCTTTAGCACACAGACAAAGAGATTTCAGAAGAAAATTTCCCTCCCCAGGCTCTCTCTTCAGAGGAAACATTTAAGCAGCAGCCAGCACTGCTTGGAACTGGGCTTGGGAGCTGATAATGGGCTGGAGGGCAAGGCAGCAGTGTAGCCAAACCATCCTTAGCAGGTTGTGTGGACCTGTTTGGTCACACAAGACACCCGAGACATCTGCAAACCAACATAGATATCATACTAACATGCACAGCATTAATATGTTAATCATAATTAACATAATTATCAAGTCACGGGTACTCCCCAGCTGAGTACTCCCCATGCTTCCTTCACTGCAAGACAGTGGCAGTGCTATGAAAGGAACATACATCCTCTGGGCAGGAAAGTAAGGGAGCAATAACTCAAATTTTCTTGCTGCAATTCTTTTTTGCAGCCTTTCTATAGCGTAACTGCTTGGCCCAACTCGAGGTCATTATGACAGTAACTGTAACATAATATTAACTGATAAATAAATATCTGGAAAAGAAAGGGAAAAAAAAAAAAAAAGAAGCCACAATATGCAGAGAATCTCCTTCATTCACCTGAGAAAACAGGTACAGAATGGCTCCAACAGTGAAATGCTGCCCGGCTGAAGTGTAACAGAATCTCCAGGACCAGACAAGAGGCACAGAGTAAAGGTAAGAATGGCTGAAGTGCACAGTGAACTACTTTGCAAGGGCACAGTTAAAGAGTAGAAATATTATTATAAAATTAAACAAAATGTCACCTGGATTTCTAGCAGACTCATTCTAAGGAAAACTATCCTCATTATGGCCCTGAAGCCTCCTCCAGCTACATTAGCCAGCTGCCTTCTTTTGGATAAATTACTACATTTTGCCATAATTCTGTGGATCAAGATGAGAAAATACATCCAGTGAGATTTTATCCATAATTTGGATGTTGCACTGTGTTTGAGATTTTACAGAAGTGAGCAGTTCAGCCCCTTGCTAAGATGTTGCAGCTTAAAAAACCCACGTCTAACAAATCCTGCATTTTTCCTATTCCTAAAGCCATCCATCTGAAAGCCAGAAGCGGTGGTTTCTCCGTTGGATATTGGCACAAAAAGCAAAGATATATATCTAACCCAGGAAACATTGTGTAGGAATTGTCCATACAAGGCATGAGGGATGTGCCAGCTTTGTGCCACTTACAAAAAACGCACTTGGGATCACATTATCTCCATGACAACTGCTTGTACGTATTAATAATTTGTTGTGTTCTTAAACACAGCTTATGGGAAGGTCTGAATAATAGGAGTTTTTCCAAAGAAAGCACTTGTAACGCAAGCTGTGCTGTTCAGAGCGTTACACCAGCAATCAGCAAGATTAAAGCCTCGCAGCATGAGCTTAGCAGGACATTTCACAGATGCTTATGTTATCTGTTTAAAAGGAAGGAATTTAAGGATGGGCCCAAGTATCTATTGAACTGGGGTCTCTACTGTCGACTCTCAATGCTTCTGTCACGCTTGGAAAGTGAGTTTGTTTCAGTATCTGTTTCCTCACCGGGCTGAAATCATGTATCGGTCCATCTGGCGATAAAGTGATGGTATTTGTCCTGGCTGAGATGGTGTTTGTCAAGTATTCTAGAGATTTAAACTGGTAGGAGGAAGGTGGCCCTGTGTTCAGATGCACAAGGCTGTACCCATTGCCCCCGTGCTCCTGCCCGGCCAGGCTGGACACAGAGAGTTCAGTGCCACATTGCAGAGAGAGAGCAGGACATACAATATTTGCAAAATATTAAGCCCCTAACATTGGAGAATCAGCACTCTATTCCTAGCTTTTTAAAAAGACTCTTGACTATGAAATATCTGTAACCATAGTGATTTGAAAATGTGATTTTCATGGTTACTCTGTAATTTCTTCTTTCAGTAAGACACTGCACTTCCTGCATTATCTACAACACGAGGGTGAATGATGAACTAGCAGATTTCAGTAATATGTTTTGTGGTATACAAGGTGGTTAATAATGAGATTCCATCTTTTACAGGAGCCATTCAGTTGAAGTGAGTGGGCCTCTGTTGACAGAGGTACTACTGATGTCACTGTTTTTGTCATGTACTATCTGGACTCCGAAATTAGTCAAATATACTGAAAGAGTGTTTGTTTGTGGTGATGTAACAAATACCTGATGTAAATGTGTTCTGTTTTTCTTTCGGTCTTTTGCAATGGTTCTACTTAAGATGTCAGGCTTATCTGATTTAATGGGACACAAACCCTATATTTTATCCAGTAGGGCCAGTATCTGAATATACAAGAGATTACATGATGTGTACTTCTGAATTTATTTGATCAGAAGTCCCCTTCCTCGTAGAGGCAGCTGACTTCCACACTAAGGAATCAGTCTCTATATTCTTTGCTTACAGAAATACATTAATCAAAGTTGGCAGCCCTACATCTCAAGGTGGCAGTTCATTCTTACACTGTTGTGTAGCCTTTAGATTGTATAGTGTAGTCTTTATGTTGTATTGCATAGACCTTTAATTCTGCATTTAGTATTAAAACACCATAGCAACAGACATTTTGGACATGCATTGATGGATAATTTAGAATCACTAAAATATTCAGAGAGAGTCAAGTGTGAAGAAAACTAATTTACGTGTTCCTTACTCTACAATGCTAAATTGACAATACGTTGTGTAGTTGGATGGTGTGATATAAATCTTTATTTAAACACTGATGCCTCCTAGTACAATGGAAATGTTGGTGTTACTGATAAGATTACTGCAATTGCTAACACCCTCACCCATGAGTTTGAGATTCATTTCAGAGCAGTACAGAATCAGCTGGCACTACCTGAATAACCTAGAGGGGGATGCGTGAAAAGGCGAGTGCAGTCAGCCTGACCAGTTCACCTCTCTGCAGAATGCCACACGTGTGACGCACGGGTCTCTGACCGTGCTAGCACAGCAGTGTGGCCTCCAAAACCCTGACTCACCGGGGCAGCCACACCCAGACAGCTCCTTAGGTACAGAGCGCACACACGCCTGGCATAGAGTCACATACTAAATACGATTGACTACTGCCATCTCACAGGTTACAGGTTAATCTTACTGTGTATCTGAAGCCCTGACAGACACCCAATTTATGCAACACAGCACGTATCCTTTCATTATTATGTTCTCCTTTGAAGGCTCAGATAAATATCTGAGAAAAGCAGCTGCGATTCTCTAAACTATTGATTGTCATTCTCAAGTCAGAGGGAGGAAGGAGATCTGATTTCTGACCCACATACAGACAATTCCAAAGAGTATGAGGATAAAATACAGAGCCCATGCTTGGGATGGAAATGGAAACCAAAGCTTTCCCCTTCTCCCTCTGAGTGTCCAGATAAATGAATCCTGAGTTTCCTTTGCAGAGTCCTGAATTCTCCTACAGTGAGTGGCACTACGGCTTCAGCTTTCAGCAGCAAGCAGGGAGTTGCGCATCACCTGCCCCTTCCCCTTCCCAGGTGGAGTTTGTCTGAAAAAGAGCTGTGACTGACTCTTTTCAAACAACTCTTCCTTTCTTTACCACTGTGCTCCCGGGAACCATCGCAACTGCTCTGAAGACAGCAGGGACTGTTAACCCGGGAGGTGTCCAGGTGTCTGATCTGCACTAGTGGGAAGAAACGTAGATGGTTTGCGGTGTGATTCTCGAACATGTAACTATGCCAGAAAGTCAACGGTGATTAAAGAAAATAAATTTTAGCTTGGCAAATTACACAAGAGTTGTTACTGCTTCATATTCTTCGCATATATTTGCTCAAGACTATTTTGGGAAGATGTGCTACAGAGGGAATTCTTGAAACCAATCACTTCTCGATGAATGGTACTTTTCCTTCTACAAAACCAAGGTCATCTGAAGACGGGAACCTGTGTAAGAACAGCCAAATTATTTTGGAAGATAAACAAAAACTAAGTCAGGCAATTCAAAACAACTGATGTCTGGCATGGGAGTATGACACCAAGAAACCGAGACTGACCCATGAAAGCAAACATTCCTTACTCCTTGCTCACCATGGAATTCCTAATTTCCTTCAACAGGAGGCAAAGAATTTAACAAGTCAGACTCTGTATTAGGCAAGTGATGACCAAGGCAATTAACACAAATTAACTAGGAAAAGTCATTGTGCCCTCTTGAAATTAACAGATCAATATTTTATCAACACTTTGATCGATTTAAGTGAAAAAATATTTCTTTTTAAAACTGATCATTTCATGCCTTTTGTAAGTTATTTAAGGGGATTTTCCCTCTATAATTTAAGGTGTAGATTTCAATAAAATACATAATTCATTAGAAATTGTTTCTGCGTATTTCCTATGTTCTTCTTCATTGCAACTTATCTGTGTCTTACTGACATATTTTCCCTTAGGTAGCAAGTGTCTGAGTACAATAAGTTAGCTGAGGTCACCGCGAGGTTCCTGAAAAAATACCATCTTCCTGAACGTTTCCTGAAAGGTCCACCACCAATTTCCTTCACTCAACACTTACACTGTACTTCACGCATTACTTCCGTCTAAAAAGGTCATAATAAACTCCGCGCTTCCAAGAACTCTTACAGTATAAATCGTTTTAAAGAAATGCAGCGCAGCCTTCTTAATCTAAGCACTACCTGGTGGTACAACTCAGAGGTATTGAAAGGCTTTATTTCAAGGTACCCAAGGCCAGTACGTGCCCTGCGCTTCCCTGCTCTGGGCCGCCCGCGGGACAGAACTGCTGGGGGGACCTGTGGGCATCGCCCGCTCCCACCCCCGGCCAGGGCCGTGTCACTGCACGGACCACACGGGAACGTCTCCGGAGAGGAGAACTCCATGCCCTCCCTGGGCGGTCCGCTCCAGTGCTCTGCTACCCATCATGTAAAATTCTTTCTCCTGCGGAGTTGGAAGGTTTTTGTGTTTTAGTTTAGGGCGAGTGCTCCTCGTCCCGTCACTGCGAAGAGCCTGGCACCAACCTCTTGGCACCCGCCTTAGAGATACCTATGTGCGTTAACTGCGGGGAGAACCACGAACCCTGCGGAGCCGCACAAAGCCCCGGGGCACATCGCCCCCCCAGCCCGCAGCAGGCGCTCGGCAGGC
>VWZN01001192.1:940324-964961 GCA_013396955.1 Regulus satrapa | reverse complement strand
GGGCCGGGCGAGCCGCGGCCCCTCGGCTGTGCCGGAGCCTCGGCCCCGCCTCCCGCCCGCTCCGCGCCTCCTAAAATGGCGCCGCGGCCGCGATGGATCCTCGGGAAAGACCCCCGAGAGACCCCCCCCGCTTAAAATGGCAAATCGGCCCCCAGGAGCGGGAGGTATCACAATGGAAATAAAAGCTTGCGGTAAGCGCTTGGAAATTACGCGCGGTAAAGTGTTGCTCCTTTGATTTCTTTCTTTTTTTTTGTATTTTTCGTGATATGAATAAGCACAGGCACGTTTATAACTAATTAAAGGGTGAATTAGCTTTGGGTTTTTACAAGGCCCTGGGTTTCACAAAATTCACAGAATAAACATTCGAGATCCTATAACATCTTTTTATGGTGATGGTTTGAAAATGTTGAGACGTGAACGTTACAGAGCAATGTGTTGATCGAGACATTCATAGCTTAGAAAGGCTGTAAAGGCAACCTGGGACAGATGGCATTTTGGAAATGCAGGAAAATTTTGTTCTGGTAGCATCCAGAGGCATTTTCCAGTTAAATTCTAATCCTGGCTGTAACTTAATAGCTGAGGGTTGTTGTTGGTTTTATTTTTTCTTTTTTTAATTACTGGTGGTTTTATCTATTCCTATATTTCTAGACTGAAAGATGGAATATATGTGATTTTTTAGATATTAAAAATTAGGTACTCGATATTAAGGAATACATGAAGTTATGGATGTACTGGCTTCTAAAGAAGCCTGTGTACTTGCCACGGAAAGTACGTGGAATATTTTAAAATTGGTGTAATTCTTTGAAGCACTACATCGGGTTATTTTGGAAGCAAATTGTTTCCAGAGGACTGTCAATGAACTTGACGAAGAACTTGCAGTGCTTTTGGCCAGACGGGCTCTTGCTCCAGTACTGATTTCAGTTCACTTGTATTCCAGCAACTCAACACTGTTTCCATTTGACCCAGGCTGGGTATTTTAAAGGGTGTTGCAAGCAAGTAGCAATGTCACTGCCTGGCTATTTCCATGCATGTCCAGTGAGAGCAGAGTCCAGCTTTTTCCTTGTGTTGCTTTATGTGAGAGGCAAGTATTTCACTTGCCATCGTTTATAAACTGATGGGTCCCCCAGGAGTGGTGAGGATGGCCCCATCCTGTGGGGCTGTGTGGTAACTTGCAGGACCACGAGGGATGTATAATGTGCAAAAAGCTTTCAGTGTACTGAGGATTTGGGTTCACTGAGAAGCAGGCATACCACTAGAAATTCCTTACAGAAAATACAGTAGTCCCAGTCATCAGTGTTGCACAAGATGGCATTTTTGTTTTTTCCCAGTGAATAATAGAAGTGAGCTGTATTTATGGATAAATGTGTAATGCTCATCACCAAGATAATGGTAAAGGAAAAAAAGACTGACTGTGACTGACTACTGCGTGTTGAGCTGAGAAACCATGAGAATGTGGAAGAGAAACATGCCATTCACAATATTATTTAGAGCAGCCTTCACGTTGGGTGGCTGTGAGCTGTGTGGCGTGGCAGTTGTGCCTGGTGTGTGGTCAGCACTGTGCAGAGTTCAGCCACGGGGCTGGTGATGTTAAGGAAAGTTGATTTGTTGCTGATAACTACAGGTGGATTGACTTGGACTTTCTGCTAAGAGTAGTTAGGTTTCTTTGTGGTTGCTGATGCACGGAATTGGAAGTAGGCCCTTGAAGCGTGAGGTTTTTTTTGTCTCTGCTGTGTTCATGGGGTGAGAGCTCAGTTCTGCACCTTCCTGCTGAGGGACAGCACCTGCTTTAATGTGTTTCCACGTTCCCAGCACTGACTCTCAGAAACCTCACTTGGTTGTGCTTTGTTTGGACTGTCGAAGTAGTTTTGTGGATGTAATCACATCAGAAGGCTGTTTTTCCATGAATACCTTAAGGGACAGTGTCAAATTCAGCTATTGTTCTGAAAAACAGATAAAGACCCTATGATGTATAAGCTTTGTTCTTCACCACATTGAATCGCAGTTAGGGCTAGTTAAAATTAGCAATTTTTTTAAAAATTTAGGGGTTTTTCCCAGATAACACTGTTTGATTGGATGATCTCCATGACAAGTATTTCTTGATCTGCTGGGGCTTCATGTGTGCAGATTGGTGCCTGTCTATTACGAATAAGCCTCAGGGCTCTCTTGTATTTCAGTACTGCTACCTGAAGAACAGAACAGCTTTTCACGAACATGATAATTGCGTGGCCATTTGTGCATCTCGGTTACTTTCTAGGTATCTTTCACCGAGCTTGTATCTTTAACTGAGCCTGGTTACCTGGGTGATGGTGGTGCTGGGAACTGGGCAGAAACATCTTCCAAGTCTAGAAGTAATTTGTAACCATGAATAATACATTATACTTTCACAAATGATTTGAAATAATCAACCTCTGAGTAGCAATTAAATTATTCCAGGCTTAGTACGTGCTGTGTGTTTAATGTTCCATCAGTCGAGTGACCCATTGTGTGTGCTTTGCTTCAGCATTTCAGAAGTGCAAGTTCTAAAGAAGTGGTCAAAATTTACCCAGTCCAGTTACTGTTACATGTCAGCAGAGTTTGTGCTGTTAGTGCTGAATTGTTTATTGGCAGAGGTGAAAGGAAGTCCTTTATTGCCAGGTGAGAGTTTTTCCACTGACCATTTTGAATGAAAGGATGCTGGTTTAGAGTTTCTTTCCCATACATTGTGAGAGTGGAGGGAAATGGTCTTGTCTCCTCCGTGTATAAATGCCTTTTATCTCAGGAGCTGGGGGTGTGGTCCATTGCTCAGGAAGGTGGGATGACAGTCTAAAATTGCACAAAGGAATGAGGTGAATTTTTTGCATAGGGTTTAATTTTGTTTTTGCAGAAGGTATTTAGTGCAGGTGGAGGCAGAGGTGTCAGAGCCACTCCCTCAAAAACACTGCGCCATAATTTAGTGAGTTTGAGTGTGGTGGCATCTCCAGTTTTTGGAGAGAGAGAAGACTCTTTGGTCATAGATACTGTGTAGAGCATTGCTTGAGTTGCTGGTAAAATACCTTTGAATGGATAATGCTGCTAGCCGAAATATTTTAAAGTGAAGGGCTGATACTGGTAAAGGCACTCAAGAAACCCCGATTGAAGGTTTGACTCCTTGTTTTGATTTGTAACAATGATGTTGGTTACATTTGCCTTTTTTTTTTTTTTTTTAATTTGGTGCCATTGCTAATTTTTGTAGTGTAAATGTATTTCGGGGCTGTTCTCTGGTATGTACCTTGTTCATGGTGTAGATTTCTAATATTTTTTCCTGTTATGGAATTTTCACTTTAACACCCAATCTTCCAAGTCAGATGTTCTCCAACCAAATGTGCTTATGCCCACTGCAGCTGTGTGAGTTGCACAAACTCATTTAGCATATTTCAAGCGATTTAATTCTGAGAGGACCAGTATGTTTCTGCTGAAGCTTTCTTTTGGGTCAAAAAGAACCTGTGCAATCAAAGTTCAGTTCCTCTAACGCATAGAAGTCACATGCTCAGTGGATCTCACTCCTGTGTTTTAGGCTGGGTCGTCTCCCAAGTTCTTTTTCAGACAGAGGCACATGTTCCCTTCTGCTTCCTATGCTGTTCAGGAGTTGCCTTTCTTAGCTGATTGTTTTTGGCCAGAAGTGGATGTTTTAAACTGCTTCCAGCTGCATTTGCAAGGGCTTTTCCATTACCTAGCTTTTGCATTCCCATATCCATCGTGTATCGCTAACTGATCTTCGGACCAAGGCGATTGTGAAAATTACCGTTCCTGTCTGAACTTGCTGTAAATCAGCCAAGAAACCGTGACAGAATTCCCCGGTAGTGAGGGTATGGTGTGTCCTGTGCAGTGGGCTGTGCCTTGGGCAGCCTCTGCGTCCCTGCAGCCCAGCCCTGGCATCGGGGGAATGTGCAGCATTGCAGTTCTGCCTGGCACTGCTCTGCCTGCTGCCCTCTGGAGCAAGGCAACTGCTGCCAGCGCCGGGAGGGCCCCCAGTACTGCTGAGGCCCTCGAGACCAGGGGGGGTTTAGGGCTCCAGGGGTGGTTTAGGGCTCCTTTGCTGCTTTGTTGAACATACCCAGGGATCAAGTCACTGATGGGGCCAAGTAGTTACACCTTCTGTCTCTGAAGAGTTACAAATGCAGTGTACAAACCCTTTTGTACCATTGAAGTGACTGTGTTTTAGATTATTCTGGAACACTTAAAAAATAATTTCATGCCCAGTGTTCTGATTTGCTGGTTTGTGGGTTTTTTTTTTGGTGGTGGTGATTTAGGTTTTTTGTTTGTTTGGGATTTTTTGGGAAAAAAAAGGAAGTTGTATCTTTTCACAGAAGGCATTTAAAGTGTCAACCTCTGCAGCCTTCTCACTTAGTCCAAGCTTACATACAACATATTGATATGCATATAAAAGTTTATCTTGAATGTGCCATCAGCAGCTTTTTTTTTTCCCCCTGTGGTTTTTGTTTGTTTGTTTGCTTTTTCAATTCTAGTAAATTCTGTAGAAATTGAGTTGTGCTAGCAGTGAGATGTTTGGTTTTGGCTCTTTGTTTTTGCCACATTAGTTGCGGATCAAGTTAGGAGTGCAAGATACTTGTGTTGTTTTGGGTATAGCTTAAGCAGGAAGCACTGGTAAGTCAGAGCAAGTTCCTCCTTGAGTTCTGCCAGCTTGAGGCTGCAAGACTGATGTCCTCTTCTAAATCTGCCTGTGTTGAGGCTGTTGCCTCCTCAGCTGTGATGACAGCGCTGCTCTGTGATCCCTTCTGGGCCATTTTCAGTTACTCTCCTGGGCTGCCTTGCCCAGCACAAAACCCAGACCTGTCTGGCTGTGTCTGGAAGGAGTTCACAAGGTCTCGTGCAACAGATCTGTATGAGGGGAAGGAATCACAGGGGCAGGCACTAAATTTTCATTCTTGCTTAGGAACCCTTAAACACTACACCTGTATTCAGTAATGCTGTTGTTAAGTTCTTTTTCTTGAGGTAGTAGATATTAAACTGGAAAAAAAAATATTCCTGACTAAAGAATGAATAGTGGAGCTCAGTCAGTAGCCAGGTGTCCAATATTTCTGCTGAGTATTTTGAACATGCCTTCCATTCCATTGCTGGCTGGCTGGTTCTAAACTCTTTGAGTTTTGACATGCTGTCCTCGAGCTGGTGTCCTGTAGCCTGACTGTGCCAAGCTGTGTTGGAGTTACTGGAGCAAAAGGGTTGAGAACTTTCTGAGTTCACTGTATGAAGCTGGCCTGGTTGATACCAGGCACAACTAGTTTGGGAGTAGGTTTAGCCTGTTTCTTTTCTTAACAACTTGAATGATTCAAAATGAATACAGCTTTTTCTACAGAGAGCACTGAGAACCATTCCTGTAAGGGGTCAGCTTCCTTCATTGCTGTGTTTCTTGGAACTCCCATGAGGCAAAGAAGGCATAAAGGCTCCTGAGTTACTTGGTTGCTTAGGTTTTTTAGAAAAGTTTTTTAGAGATTTTTTTTTTAAATTTAAAGTTTAAGATATTAAGATCTTTTGTATGAAACAAAATAATGACACTGAGTTCTTTCAGAAGATCCTCTTCCTATCCCCACTGCTCTTGTCAACTACTGATTGATAAATAGCCTTTCCCCCTTCTCCCAGATTTGCCTCTGAGGGCAAGAACACTTACCAGTTACTCCGAGTGTGAGTGTGTCTTTTCAAATGGAAATGTTGAGGGGACTATCAAGGTTTCCAATGGTGTCACTCCTTACTTCTGTAATACAAAGGAAGAGAGGGTTATTTGGCAGACATTTGCTGCTTGCATGCTTTCTTATAGACCTAGAATTGACAGGTGATAAAGGAAAGTGGTTGTCTTATTTTAATCTTACAGCAGTCCTGGCATTGGGGTTGCTCTTTTGGTTAATATCTTGTATATGAACTGGTGTCTCTTCTCACCAAACAGAAGAGATTAGAAATGAAGGTGTAGATGCTAGTCACAAATCCAGAGAGAAAGCAGATGCATCATCTTCTATCCTGGCAAAAGAGTATTTTGCTGCTCAGTATTTCTACGTGTATGGATGGAAATCCTGGTTTTACTTACATTGGAAAACTAAATAATTAAATGTTAGTGGGGAGCTTTGTATTTTGATTTTGTTCCTACCTGTAAATTCACACTGAACTCCTTGGTGGAATGCAAAGTTCAGCACACATCAGTTTCCCGTTTGTGCCATGTGTAATCTGACTGCCATGCCTCCTTCACAGGAGGGGGTTATTGGAACCTTCATTTATCCAGTTTTGTTTAAAATGTCAGACAGTGAATGAGAACACCTTTTGCTTGAAAAAAGAAGCCCATCTTTTGTCTGAACCTGCTTTCTTTGTGCCGCATGTAAGGAGTGGGGGGAAATCTTTACATTGAAAGGCATTGACTCCGCAGAAGAACTGCTGACTGTAAAGGATGACTTTGCTTGGAACTGAAATCTTTTTCAGGCCACGATGTTTGAACAGCTAAAACCAGCATTCATCCCAATTAGCTGGTCACCTTTAGTCACATCCTGTGCACCTTGGTGACAGGAAATTATGGGTGTGGTTGAAGTCTTCAGTCTCATCAAAATATCTGTATGGTAACTACAAATAACTATTTATTGGTTACCGTGGATGCTTCTCATTGCTCACTTTACTGGACAGCAGGTGTGAACTCTGCCAAGAATGACACCTTACCACCTGCAACCACGACTCTGGGGCTGTGTTGCCTAATTAAAAGAATGGTTCTATTTTCTTTACTGAGGTAGTAGTGGTAGTCTCTTCACCAGTGCTCCATAGTGCTGCTTCAAGCATCGATTTGCAATTCTGCACAGACACAGTGATGTTTGGTGTTTTGTTTGGGTCTTGTTATTTTCTTTGATGTGTCCCCGAGGTTTTCAGGGTAG
The DNA here is from genome assembly GCA_013396955.1 of Regulus satrapa. NCBI lineage: Eukaryota > Metazoa > Chordata > Aves > Passeriformes > Regulidae > Regulus > Regulus satrapa. Next base: position 958,080 of record VWZN01001192.1, on the reverse strand, counting down.
ATAATTGGGCTGAGTTGTCAGAGCTCATGCTAGAATGTAAGGACCTAAGAAGGGGTCGGAATAATTAAGAAACATCTGGTATATTCTGGAAACACAGAAGAATTTGGGTACAGATTAATTCAGAGGATTTTGCAGAAATGGACCACTGGAAATTTCTGTTAGACAAAGTTGATGATGTACACTGCTCATGAGGGAAACTTGCTTATCCTCAGCACAGAGTGAGTTGAGGAGGTAAAATGGTTGGATTATGGCTTTTGTGGCACTCGACTCTGAGCCTTTATTTGTGGCATATAGGATAAAAATACTTGGAGGAGGTAGGGGAAATAAGAGATACATCTGCATGAATACAACCTGTGCATCTTATTAAATAAACTGAGGATTGAAAATCGTGTAGCAGTGACTTTAATAGTCATCTTTTCAAAATTCTTATCCATGGCAGTTCATGCCCTTGGGTCTTGTACTGTCTTAAAACAGTGAAGCTGATCTTTGTGTTTTAAGAACAGCGTTTAGCAGAGATGTGCTTTTTAAACAGAGCCACCAAAGCAGCTTGGTGCTGTTCAGATGGGCCTTCAGATGATGTGCAGCAGGCCAGGAATGGCTTAATTCTTAAGTAAGAGGTTGTGCTTTTATGCTGTGCTACTCTTTTTATAGTAAAGTGAAAATCGGTTGTTTTCTTGCGTGTTTAAACCAATATTGGTTTTATTCTTGTTGAGTTTTGGGATTGTGCAAGTTTTCTCTTTACAGTGAAATGGCTGAGTAAGCCAGTATCAAGTCAGAATGAATTCCAGTCACAATGACTAAGCTGAAATGTATTTGGTATGTGCTTTTTGTTTGAACTTTGAGATTGTTCTGAGTAAAATATGTGACTTTCCACCTCAGCAGTAATGTTTATAACAGCATTGCACTTGGTTCCTCTTATATTCTTCTTGTGTAACTATATCTCACAGCTCTGTGTTTTTCTGTCTTTGACTTCATTAGTAATTGTCTGTAAAATTAGCATTTATCAACTTGAAGTGTTCTTTCCATCTTTGCAGTCTTGTTCTGTATGTGTTTGCACTTTTTTGAATTCCCAGGGCGTAGTGCTGAAAAAATAATTAAACTGATTCAGAGGCAGGGTTTTAGGACTGTAGTATAGTAGCTTGTTGATAACAAGATTTTGCTTAAGTATCCTGCACCACAGGAGTTTGACTTGTGATATTCTACTGTGTAAAAAGATTAATTAAGTGTTGGAGGTGGAGAGAAGTTCCAGGCTGTCTTAATAGTAGCAATTGTTAAGAACTGGAAAAAAGCAGAAATACAAAAGAATTAATAGGTGCTGAAGAAAATTTGTTTCTGAATTTTATCATTGCTTTTCCTGATGATGGGCAGTGAAGGCTGGATGTTTCAAAATCCTTCGTTGTTGCACTATTATCCTTTGTGGCAGTGGGTCCCGGGCTGTTTGAAGTTCAGGGGGTGGTGTGCGTGTCTTTCCTAGTTCTCCTTTGTCAGGTTGGATCAAGGAGTTTTCTGCCTTCTGCTGCAGGATGCTGAAGAGTGCTCTACCCTTTCTCTCCCTGAGGAAGTGGAGGAGAGCTGCTGGTGGGAAGCCCAGTTGTTGGGGGGATGGATGAGAAGGGGAGGGAGTTGTGTGACGTGGTGGGTGAGCAGCACCATCGAGAATCAATAAAAAGAGGGAGTGGAACCAGGTGGAGTTGCTGTGTGAGATCCAGTACAAGGTCAGGGGCACAGATACTGCAGGGGCTGTACTCGTGATCACTTACCTTTGTGAGATTGTAGTATTAAATTGCACTGGTGTCAGACCAATTTATGTTTGTATTGTGTTACAGTAGATTAAAAGTTGGTTTTTTACCTTGTCATAGGAATTCATTTATTGTACAAGTTGGGATATAGTAGACTTGTTGGTGGCTTCTTTTCAGGATGTTATTTTTTCTCCCTTCAGCTCTGCTGAAGCTATTTTATAGAGCCAAGTAATGTTTAAGCACTTGCATATGTGCCACTTCTAATACTGTGGGACATAAGACTGTAAATGAAATAAACTGTTCATAACACAGTGTTGCATGGAACTGGTTTTAGAACATGGAAACGTTGGAATCCCTGCACCAGCATTCCTCCACTGCAGGATTTAAATCGAGGTTGCCGTTTTGCAAGCTGACCTGGAACAGTCTTTTTCCATCAGAGTAGCTGTCTGACTTCTCTGCGTGTTTGGTCATGTGCGTATCTGAGTGATTTAATATTTCAGAAACCGAGGAAGCAACAACTCAGTTGCTGAGAACTCTGCCATTCTCAGCACAAATGCTTGCATACCTTTGATGAAAAATAAATGCTACGTTCTTTGTGCAGTGCTTCAAGTGTGTTGAGAAAATCCAGTGGTAGAAACATTCTGATTAAAGAGTCGGTTTTTTAATGTCCAAGTGCTGTAAGCATCTGTGAGGTTCTGTCAAAAGGAGAACTAAGCTGGCTAATGCTTCTGGATGTAAGAGAGTATTAGAAGAGGCTGAGGTTGTTAAAACACCTTCAAAACATCCGGTGAGCATCACTGCATTAAAATTAACTCCGGGCTTAAAATAAAGGCTGTCTTAAAATAAATCTGCACTTTTAGCACCGACCACAAGCCAGGAATGTGACCTATCTTTAGTACTGGGCACAGTGCAAGTGGAAACTGTCATATGAGACTCACTTTTGATGCAAATATGTCTGCAGAATGGCATCTACAGCTTTGTGTTGTGCAGGGTGCTTAGCCGTGCTAATGTTGAATTCAATTCAAAACGTTGAATTTCCATCGTTAAACTCAGGTGTTGTTTGAAGTGGTGACCGTGGTGGAGCCAGGGTGATGCATGGGACAGTGACACCACTTTTGGGTGGGAGTGTCAGCCACTGTCTTGTAGACAACTTGGGTTATAGAATAGAATATGGTTTTAATATATTCTCTTGTAATTGAGGTGATGAGGTAAAAAAGGATCCTTCTTGAATAGGAGCATCGACTCTTGAAAAACAGGGAAGTCTTAGTAGATGGGAACTAGTAAACTTGTTACTATTTATATTTCTAATGCCTTCTTGATTTAGCAAATCATCCTGGCATGTGTCTGGTGACTGTTCTGAGAACAAACTGTAACAACTGTCTTGCATTATTTCAAAATTACCTTTCTGATGCTATATTTAGCCTCTGCGTCTTCATACAAATTACCTTTGTCTGCAATTTTTATATACACAATTTTTTTGGGGAAAAAATAGTGATGACAAAAGATCTTACCCGGCTTTGGTTTATGAAGACACAACTTGGTGTTATCAGTTCGTGTTTAATCACAAAACTTGTTGAGAACTTGCACAGGTGATGACCTGCTCTGTCATAGCTGGTAGCAGTGGATGTTTGCTCTCATTCATGCAGGACTCCCTGCCTTTTGCAGGTGGGTCAAGGATGTTTGTACAGCCGAGTGTTTTGACCATGTCTGAATTTGGGCTTTTGGAGGTAGGATGTTGGCAGGATTTTTAGATTTAATTTTTGAAAATACTTAAACTTGTCAGTTTCAGTACTGATGATCATTGTTCTGTGGTTTGCAGAACCATTTTTGTAGAAAGTGTGAAGTTTTACTTAAGCTACTGTCCTCAAGGAGGAAAAAAAGCCAGGCAATTACTAATGACTAAATAGGGGCTTCATAAAATGAAATGCTCTTTTAAGATAAACAGCATTTAAATAAAGCTAAACTTTCACCTCAGGTGCTTCAGAGAAGGAAGGGACAAGGCCTCCTAAAGAGAGCAGGTAGCAGAGTTGGAAGTGGTGTAGAGCAAGCTTTGGATAAAACAGCTCTTCATAAACAATCTCACCAATTATGTGCTTTTTTTGCTTTATAGGCTAAAGAAATTTTGACAAAAGAATCCAACGTACAAGAAGTGCGATGTCCGGTCACAGTCTGTGGAGATGTCCATGGACAATTTCACGATCTCATGGAACTTTTCAGAATTGGAGGCAAATCACCAGACACAAACTATTTGTTTATGGGGGACTATGTTGACAGAGGATATTACTCAGTTGAAACAGTCACATTGCTTGTAGCTCTTAAGGTAACTTCTCTTCTATAAACTCTATCATTACTATGCTGACTACTCTTAATATCTGTTATGATTTTCACTGCACTGGCATTGGATGTATTGAAACTGATTCCTTGGCTGTCTTAGTTTACTAAGTCACTTCTTAAAAAAATGATTGTAAAAATGTTCAGGTGGAAGACTTTATCTAAAATGAGTGTTGATTTTTTACTAGCCTAAGTATCAATGTTTAAGAATTTGCTTGGAGAGATCAGCATAGTGCACAGGTGTAATGAAGTCCACTAGTAATAATAAATACAATTTGTAATTAATCTCAAAAGTATTCGGCAGTTGAAGATTTGAATAAATTATTCCTTTTTCTTGACCTCAAAGGCTATAATTGAATCTTCAGAATGGTTTGGTTTTAATTGCTTTATTGATGTGCGATGGCAGGGATTGAGGAGTGCAAATTCTGTTCTGGGGAAGAGTTGCTCAGGGATGTGCTAAAATAAAACTTTCTGTTCAGGTCCGTTACCGTGAACGTATCACAATTCTTCGAGGGAACCATGAAAGCAGGCAAATCACACAAGTTTATGGCTTCTACGATGAATGTTTAAGGAAATATGGAAATGCAAATGTTTGGAAATACTTTACAGACCTTTTTGATTACCTGCCTCTAACTGCCTTGGTGGATGGCCAGGTATGTTGACATTTGATAAAGTTGAATGGTTTTGATTGTAAAGGGAGCTCTTAACGCTGCATTCTGTCAGCCCTCATCTATAAAAGAATCTCGTGCTGATTTTTTTTTTTGGAGCTGTTTTAAAACTGCACTGATCAATGAAAATAAACTGCATGTTTCTTAACTCTTGCAGATTTTTTGTCTACATGGTGGCCTCTCTCCATCTATAGATACACTGGATCACATCAGAGCACTTGATCGCTTGCAGGAAGTTCCCCATGAGGTACTGAGAAATAATTTTCTAAGCCAATGACAGTGATGATTCAGCATGTATTGGGGGGTTAAGTTCACAGGCTGAAAATGAAATTCAGATCAACTTAGCAATATTAAAATGCCTGTCTTCCTGTTCTGGATTTTTTAAAGGAAAAATGAGGGGCATGTCCTTGGTCAAAAAAGGAAACATATTAAGTCTCAAGGAGTTGAGCAGGGGCGGTGCAAGTGCAAGTTTCTGGAGGTTTTGTTTGGTTTTGATTCTTTACACTTCACCTCTGAACCATCATCTGCGTCTCTTACAGGGTCCGATGTGTGACTTGCTATGGTCAGATCCAGATGATCGCGGTGGCTGGGGAATTTCTCCTCGAGGTGCAGGCTACACATTTGGACAGGATATTTCAGAAACCTTTAACCATGCTAACGGCCTTACATTGGTTTCAAGAGCTCATCAGTTGGTAATGGAGGTGAGCAGGACAGCCTGTGTGCTCCAACTTTGGGTCGTGTCCTTGGTCCATTTATCCCATGCTCTGTGTCAGAAATGTGCCTATGCTGCTGTGACAGGTGATGATCCAGCTGAGAGTCTTCCAGAAACTGGACCTTGACAGTATTCACGTGCTACCAAAGGAGCTTGACAGTGAAGTAACCTTTATTTTGGCCTTGCTTTCCTGAAAATTTACAGTAATATCCCAAACCAGGCTTTGGTATTAGATGTATTGCATTTTTGTATAGATAAAAAAAGGTTTTTAAATGTCTCTTGGAAAAAAGGTGTCATTTTTCTTTTTAGCCTGTATGTGTGCTTCTGTTCTTGGTCTCTAGTTATTCCTAGCAGTTCAGATTCTTAAATGTGTGTCTGGACTCTGCTTTTGGTGATCACAGTTGAAGGTTCAGAGTAAATTGTGTACTTCAGAATTGCCGTTTCAATTATTTTGTGCTAATGCAATTATTAATTTTTTTTTAATATCTAGCTCATATTTGTTAGTAGGGAAGCAACCCTCCTATGAAGGCCAACATTAATTTTTACCCTTTTTCTCTGCAGAAGAGAAAAAAAGATACAGCCTTAAGCTTATTTAAAGTAAACCCTACAGCTGCCACTTAGGGCTGTGTGTGTTAAAAGGTTGGTTTGTAGTCAGGTAGTTACATGGGGTACATTAACTTGGTTGTCATACTTATTTTTTCCTTCCTCTCCAGGGGTACAACTGGTGCCATGATCGGAATGTAGTAACAATTTTCAGTGCTCCAAACTATTGTTACCGTTGTGGCAACCAGGCTGCAATTATGGAACTTGATGATACTCTAAAATACTCCTTGTAAGTATGTTAAAAAATGAGAATTATGTTGCCTGTGATTGGGGTTTTTCCCCTCTCTAAGCTTTTGGGAGGTGAAGTAAGTGTGGAATTGTTGGGTTAGTCACATTTAAAGTCTTGGAGTTAAGCCTCTGGAACAGTTGCTCTTGAGATCTTCTCTGTCAGATTAAAGGGAGCCTCCTCCTTTTTGTTTTGTGTAACTACCTGGGTTTTAATGACTGGCTCTGTGATTTGAGAGCAGGAGCAGTCTGTCACAGCTGAGGTGATTCATTCCTGTCTGTCTCCGGCAGGAGACTTTTGGAATCTTTGAGTTCTTCAGGTGTTGGGATGTCAGCTTTTTGAATGATATTTCTAATTAACTACTACAGTAACAGTGTTACTAGTAAATAAGGAAAGAGTGAACTGCCCTCTTTGATGGTAACCAGAGACTTTAACTTTCTGATAGATAGTAATGTTCAGCCAGTTTGAGTCTTAAAGCAAAAATTAAATTCTTTCCACACACCTTCATGGTAAGAAGAATTTTAAAACATGATGGTTAAAAGTAATACTAATAGGAGTTGGAAGAGCTGGAACACTTGTTCTAGAGTACTTAATTTGCAGAGACTCACCTGTGTCAAAGCTGTGCTCCTGCAGTTGGAGGCTAGCACAGCTGCAGGGAGCTGTGCTGTGTTCTCACTGGTGCCTGTGCTCTTCAGTTTGCAGTTTGACCCGGCGCCGCGTCGAGGTGAGCCGCATGTTACTCGCCGCACCCCAGACTACTTCCTGTAAAGAGATTTTACACCTGTACAGTATTGCCATGAACCATATGTTGACCTAAAGGAAATGGGAAGAGCAACAGTAACTCCAAAGTGTCAGAAAATATTTACCATTCAAACTTTGTTTTCACATGGACCAAAAGACGTGCCATATTCAATACAAAGCCTCTTGTCATCAACAACTGTGACCACTTTAGAATGAACCAGTTCATTGCATGCTGAAGCAACATTGTTGGTCAAGAAACCAGTTTCTGGCATAGCGCTATTTGTAGTTACTTTTGCTTTCTCTGAGAGACTGCAAATAATAAGATGTAGACATTAACACCTCGTGAATACATTTAACTTTCCATTTAGCTATAGCTTTATTCAGCATGACTGTAGATAAGGGTAGCAGCAAACAATCATTGAAGCTTAAAGAACATTTTTAAAATAAGTACCAAGGCCTCATATTTGTTCTGAAACAGTTTGTTTGTTTTATTTTCAGGGAATACTGTTTAATTTAATTGTATTGATTTTTTTTTTTTTTTTTTTTTTGTCTGCACTCAATTCCCTTTTCCACTCTGCCCTACCATATTGTCCCTTGTAATTGTCCAAGGATAGTGAATTACTTTGAACAGAACTGTTTTTTTCTGTAAAACAATGTTACTGCAGGACAGAGCTGCAGTGTTTTTCATAATAAACTTGTGAACTAAGTATGGAAAAATGTCAAAATCTAATTGCATCTCAGGTCAACTGTGGTTTAATAAACTAACATGTAGCTGGATGGGTTTTATAAACTTGCATAGAAATTTCCACCTTATAAATAACTGAAACTGAAGTGATTTGGAGTGTGCTGGAAAACTCTGACCTTTTGAATTCTGTCCCAGGAAGGTGCCTGGGCCTGTGTCTCATAGCTGAGAACAGCTTGCTTGTTACTCACATGTTGCTCTTTCCTTCTTGGTGCTCTACTGAAATACTCAGAAATGGAAGAATACAGGTTCACTTAACTGATTGCGTGTGGCTTTATTTCAAGTGTAAATCTAAGTTTGAGTCATTTACAATGTAGGTGCTAATACTTAAAATCATTTTTCTGAAAAACTAAGAATAAAACCACTTTTGTAAATATTAAAGGAAACAACTTGAAGTTTAGTGCTACGTGTATTTGCCCAGGCTTCTATTCTGAAAAACAGTGGCTGTGGTTTATTTTAACTTCGGTTTAAATATTTCCTTTCTGCTAACTTCTTCAGAATTTGAACCCCAATTTGATGATTTGATTGTATTGATTTTTTTAAATGTTATGCCTTCCTAAGGCCTTGTCTGTGAAACTTCTTGGATACATCTAAATGATGTACCTGGCTGTTGACTTAATAGAAGGACTCTTAATATTCATATTGTTTGAGACTAAGTTTCTTGGGCACAATGTCAATTCTGTAATAATGTGCAGGTTTGTTTTTTACACTGCTTGTTTCTAAGAGAACACAAAGAAATTTTGCAAATGTCCAACTCACCTGGTGGTTTAGTCCTAGAGATGCTTTTTGGTGGTGCTTTCTTGCTTTTCTGAAAAGCTGGAGGACCACTTAATTCTTTAACTTGCAAAGAAGATGCTGCATTTCATCAAGCATTACTTCATCCCCTTTCAGCAAGGCTCAAGTTTGGTTGCTTTTCTTTCAGCAAAATTTGAGCCTTGTCCTGTAGGTTGGGTTCCAAATGGCTTCTGGAGAGCTCAGTCTGCTGTAGTTTGATCTCTTACAGGAAGAAGTGCATGCTAAAAATAAGTGCATCTGAAGTGGCTTTTTTTAGTATATTGGGAGCTTTTGCTTTGATCACTATTAAAAAAATCCTTTGCTGTAGAGAGTAGTTCACGTTCCATTCCTGTCGCTTGTCTCCCTCGGTGTTTGTGTAGATGGGATTTGTGCTTTCACTGACACCATTCCTTCAAGAGGAATGACTTTGCCCTATTTTCTGCTTTCCTTGTTGCTTTAATTGGCGTGACTCATCTGCTCTGGTGGCGAGCAGTCCTTTCCTTGCTTCAGTTTCTGTACACAAATCCAAGTGGTTGTTAGTAAAGTCCACGGACAATGTTGGAGTCGCTCCAGTTGTTGTGCTTTCCTCTATAATGACGCTGTGATGGTCTGTGTGAAGATTCCAGTGAGAAAACCATATTGTGAAGAAAAAATGCCATTGCTGTGATGGAGCACTAATCAGCTGAACCCATATTTGGAAGATGCAAGAGAAGAAATGACGATGTAGATGATTGGGGTTTGATTTATTGGTAGCTGATTGATTAGTTCACCTGCACAGAACTTCCTTTACTTCAGCCTGTGAAGCTGGTGGCTGCGGAGAAATGAGCAGGTTTTGGAGATCACTGGAAATTCCTCCATCTCGACACTGCCTGTTGCATTCCATTAAATACAAAAGGGACGCACAGCTGGAAATCCCATATTGGTGGTTCAGTCTTTCAGTGGAAATGTCACACCCCGTTCTTCAGAGGGTAGGGCTGACATTGGGGTTTTGGTCATCAGAAGAGAGTTGGGAAGGAAATTACACTTTTCCATGAGCTGTTATTTCTCTTTTTTTCTTCTTTATCAGAACTTGGATAGAGGCAGGAGAATATTAATGGACAAAGGTGGAGGGTTTTGAGCTTTCCATATTTTGTAAAGTAAAGTGAGCACCCTCAAGTGCTGCAGGCCTGTTTTGAACAAAGAGCCCATTAAATCAAAAACAAGAGACAAAAATACTTATTATATACATACAGAGGTGTATGGATTTGCCACATTTTTTTTCCCCCTTCACCCTCTTTCTGCCTCTTTCCACCCTGTGCTTTGTTCCTCTGCTTCACAGATCCCTGGAGTTTGGGGCTGGCTGCTGCCCAGTCCCTGCTGTCGCTGCCCAAGCTGCCACTGCAGAGGAATGTTTGCCCAAGGTACCCGGTGTGTGTCACTGTTTCTCGTGCTCATTTCGATTGTTTCCACCTGCTGACACTACACCCTCAGTATCTGTCTACGTGCTTGGGCAGTGATACCTCCTTTAATTCAGATAATGCCCTGGCAAGACAATGGATGCATGGGAGAGTGCAGAGAGCTTCACCTCCCCCTCTTTCTGAATGGTAACAACAAATTCTGCCCTGTGAAAAAGGTTGTGAGGGGACATCCTGCCCTTGGAAGCTGTGATATTTTACTTGCCTGTGCCTTGGTCCAGTTCCTGTCAAAAGCTCTAGCAACAGAAAAAACTGCTGAGAGGTGTCAATACCTACTACTCCATGTTCCATGGGATTTATTTTGATTTTATAATAGTAAACAGAAGCACTGGGTCCTTTTTAGAAAGCAATTGTGCTTCAAGAGCCTTGGGACTAAGTCTTTGACTGTTTAAAAATTTATCCTGGCTCTTAAAGGTAACTGAATTCCTCCTGTACAAGACAAAAACCAAACCTATGAAAGTGCTGGGTTTATTTTGGGCCTTTTCCCATACTTCAATAAACTTTTCTCCCTCTAACCTCCTCATTTCCTTAGTAATACTGGAGTGCAGTTCCTGCTCTTGGAGGAGCTGTGACATTGGGAGAGGGCTGAAGAATAACTACTCTTGTTCATTCAGGAAAAATGGTTCTAAGAAGGTTCAAGTGTGATCACGATTTTGAATTTCAAATTAAATGCTGCTCCCAATTCAGTGAGTTGAAGGTGTGCCTCCACTCTCATTCCCCCCTTACGCACCTGTTCCACAGTCACTTATTGCTCTAATTGCTGCTTGTTTTGTCTGGATGCAGAGCACTCCTGGAAACTCATCATGTGTTTTTAAGGGTTGCCGTGTAGGTTAGAGCAAATTTTGCCTGAGAAATGGCTTTTTAAACGTTCCTTGTTTTTTGCAACCATACTCACGGTTTGTATGGGCTCGGATTTTTGGAGCAAAATGTCTTCAAGCAGTGATTTTTGAAGCCTTGTGGAAGGCATTGGATGCCTTCTGTGTGCTACAGCAATCGTAACACAAAAGTATTGGTGTTCTGCAAGTTCTTCTGTGAGAAGGCTGGAAACAGGTAAAGTGTTAAGTAAAAATCACACTGAACTGTGTAGAAATCTTTCAGTACCCATGAACACACCAACAAAACCCTGCAGAGTCAGCAGTTCATGAGTCAGCCCTCTGTGGTTTTACAAAAAGTTATTTTGGTGCTCTAATTCATTTGGCTGTACTCCTCTTGGAAGGGAATAAAGGCAGGCTGCTTCCTTGAGCAAGGGACCAGAGTGCTCTGGCATATGGACAGGGAAAAAGGGCTGAAACAACAGTTTTGGTTTGGAATTAAGCAGTGCTGCATGTTTTAGCCTTTTAAAACCTGTGCTGGAGCTTTAAAGCTTTATTCTTTAAGATGGGTTGAACTACTGATCTCTTAATTACTCTCTGGTAACAGAATTTTGGCATGGAGATTGAAATGATTGCTGCTGGTATAAATCATGTATAAAACATTAGTTGCTAGTAGTACCTGGGACTGGTGATGGAAGAGGAGCGAGCAGTGTGATCAGAAGAGGTCGGTGAGAACTTGCAGGAAAGTGATTTTGAGGGGAACACTCCATTTTGCACCTACTTGTATCATTGCACAAGGTTGTATAAATTAAACTAAATCTTTGCTTTTGGTTGTCTTGACTTCCATATGCATCTTCCTCAGTAGATTTTCCCCAAACACATCTGGGTTTTTGAATCCACCGTTCTTTTGGTTTGTTTTTGTTGCTTTAGTTTTTAATTTCAATAAATCTATAAACTGTTTTCCAGCTGATGCATTTAAAACCGAAAGTGCTGAACTGTAAAAGAGGAGTGTCCTGTTTACATTGATAATTGCAGGATCGATTGGGCTGAAAGGCTTTAGCCTGGCTCCCAACTGCCTTTATTTTTCAGGAGTTTGAGAAAATACACATCCAAATCCAGCCTAACCCTATAGACCTTGCTGTGAAAAACCTTCTTTATTGTGGCCATCAGTGCAGGAGTCAGCAGTGATGGCTGCTCTGTTCTGCTAATTTATTTTATAAGGAAAATGCAGGGGGGTGCTTGGCTGGAGAAGCCCTGCCGGGAGTATCCTATGGTGGGTGTTTCATTCCACGCTTGACCCACTTTTCAGGCAGCTCTGCTCCTTTTCCACTGCTGTGTTTGTCCTCAGGGAAGAGGAACAGCCGGCTGCTGCTGGAGCAGGGACAATGCCCAGGGGAGGGGGTGCTCCAGCTCCCTGGGAGAGAGAAAGGCTGGTGATGGGTTCTATTTGTCTGATCAGGAGTTTATCCAGCTTTGGCTCAGCCATCTCAAAATGTTATTGGACTGTCCCTGTCTCCCCTGGAATCTCTTTAAAAAATGCTTTGAATGCATTTACAAATGCTGACTTCTCAAACACACTGTATTTATTCCCATGGACTTTGAAACCTCAAAGCAGCTGCTCATTATCATCTGTGCTGTCAGAACCAGCCCAGAATCTGCTTTTAGGACTTTGAACGGCTCCAGCATTGGAGACCAGCACCAGGCAGCCCTGTAAAGCTAACCCAGTTCTCTTCCCCTCGTGCTTATATCAAGGATATTTACAGTTTTATACGTTATACCACCGAAGGTCGTTCTCAAGGCCACCTACAGAAATTTCGTGCGATTTTCCTTTTGCCGGCACGCCCGGGAGCGCACCTCTCCGGGGCTCGCTGCGCTCGGAGCGAGCCCCGGCGCCACCGCGTGGCACTGCCCGGCGCACCGGCCCCGTGAGCCGCCCCGCTCCGGCCGGCAGCGCTCGCACACCGCCCCTAACGGGGGACCCCCCCAGCAGCCCGAGGATCCGCGCTGGGCTCCTCCGCAGGGCTCCAGAGGATGGCGGGGAAAATTGGTACAAAAAGCACTGTTTAAATGTGGGGAGGTGGAGTGAGGGTGAGATTTGGAAATAGGTGCTGCGAATAGGTTTGAGGTAGGTATTTCTATTTTCAGTCTTCCTCCACTTCATCTTCAATTTTTTAAACTATCTCAAATCCCCGCTGTTATGTAAGGGGAATGGGAGCGCTGTTAGAAGAAGAAATAGAAACTGATCAGAAATTTCACTTGGTGTCTGCTCGACATGTCGGTCCATTGGTGTCTACTCCGCCCTCAGAGTCCCCGCCTGCCATGCTGTGTCTAGCTCTAGGATCCCCAGTATCAAAGGGACATGGACCTGCTGGAGCAAGGTAGAGGAGGCCCTGGAGATACTACAGGAGCCCCTCTGCTCTGGAGCCAGGCTGGGAGAGCTGGAGGTGTTCATCTGGAGAAGGCTCCAGGGAGACCCGAGAGCCCGTTCCAGTCACTAAAGGACTGGTGAGAGCCTTGGGACAGGGGCCTGGAGCGACAGGACAAGGGGGAGTGGCTTTAAACTGAGAGAGAGCAGGACTAGATTGGATGTTGGGAAGAAATTCTTGCCTATGAGCGTGGCGAGTCCCTGGCACAGGTTGCCCAGAGAAGCTGTGGCTGCCCCAGGATCCCTGGAAGTTTCCAAGGCCAGGCTGCATGGGACCTTGAGGAATTTGGTGTAGTCCACAGCAGAGGGTTGGAACTGGATGAGCTTTAAGATCCCTGCCAGCCCAAACCATTCTAGGACCCTCTGATTCTCTGACCTGGACTCTCACCCAAGTGCTGGGCTCTGCCACCCACCATATCCCTGCCAGGGGTACAACCTGTATGAAAAGTGATGCCTTCTCAAGAATGCTGCTTTACATTTTGATGAAGTGGAAATGCAATAATTAGCTTTTTATATAATTAGCTTTTTCAGACTTGTACTGAAAACAAGAGTTTCCTCTTGTGCTGCTGCATTGCTCCAAGACTGCCTTAAAAAATAGTGGGCCAGGCCTTTGAGCTTGGCAGTGTCTTTCTACCATCTCTCTCACATGAATAATTTTGAGGTTTTCTGGTTTTACATTCAACCAGTCAGTTCAATTGTTTTCAAACTTGATGTGGCTGCTTGTTTTAAAAAATGTTCCTCATCTTTTGTATTCCTGAAGAAAAGGATGATTTTTGCAGCAAGTCTCATTCTCTCCTACATGTAGATTAGGTTCTTTTTCAGATTGCTTCCGTGGTCATACCTGGCTCTCTCCCTGGCTTCTTCTCTCTGGTTCAGTGAATCCAGGATGAGTTCTGTGGATTTTTCCAACTTTTTGATGGAACAAAGCTGAGCTCTTTCAAGCTTTATTGTCATTAGATTTTGACAAGTCCACATCATATTTGTATTGATAAATAATCCGTGTGCTATCTCCATAGTCTCTAAATCACCACCAGCAGCTAAAAAAAAAAAAATCCTGTTTCTCTGTCAGAGTGGGATGCAAAGTGCTCTGAAGAGTGGGGGGCACATTCATTTTTGTCTGAGAGAAACATCCAAGAAGGGAATCTAAGGCTGTGGAGCAGATGCAGGGCTGTGTCCAGGAGGACAGCACGTTAAACCCTCCTCCCCTGCGGCCGCGTGGCTGCTCAGCTGGCTGTGCCTGCAGCCCAGGGATGCTGTGAGTATGTAGGTCAGAGCTCTTCTGGATCTGATTAAGCATTAAATCAAGCCCAGTTGCTCCAATCTTTTCAGGTATTTACTTTGGTCTTAAGCTGTTCCTTTCCTCCTCCATGCTCTCAGTGGTCAAAGGCCCTTAACTGCAATGTACCTGTGGCCGATGCATGGTGTGATTCTCTGCACCCAGGGAAGCAATGCTCATCTTTAGGATTATTTGCACTGCAATCGTTACCTAGATGCAGAACAATTGAAATCAGGCCATCCCTTTTTTCAGCAATCTTGTTCTTTGCCTCGCAGCTTTACCAGGGGTGGGGTTTTTTGCCATGAATACTGACTCACTCCCAGGACTTGGGCTATCGCTGCCGCAGCAGCTGCTTTTTCACAACAGATAACGGGAAGCATCTGGAGTGGCTGGGGAGGTTCATTGTGCGATATCTGGGGCACAGAGGGAGGTGCTGTCGTGTGATTATAGCGTATCTGTGACAGCCATCTGCCTCTTTTTGGGGTGTGGGGTGTTTTTGCTGTTATAACTTTCCCAGACTTCGAATTCAACAGTAGAATTCAAAGTCCACTGAGGATGGAATTTTCTCCTTTGGAAAGTTGTAGAGAGCTACACCAAGTATAAAGCTCATCAGCATAATCAGTATAATTTTGAATTAAATTTACCCACACCTATAATTAAGGATGGAATTTAGCTTTCTGCCTGTTCCTAGATTCCATTAGGTTTGTCTTGTGTTGAGAGCAAACCCCATCCCCCCTTTGCTGAGCCTGATTTGCAGTCTCTGAGCTTGTGCTTGCTGGTCACAAGCCAAATCAGAAACCTTGGTCTTTGGCAACATTGGAAAAGGCGATTTAGAATTTGTAGATATGTTTTTCACTGGCCACCTTCTGTTACTGTCTGATTCTCTAAACCGAGGAGTTTTAATACAAGTAAAACAAATAATTTAAGGAAAATAAAGGCAGTGGGTTTTAGTGCACTGAATGTGATTCTTACCACTGGAGTATGAGATGGTGTGACTGAGGAAGAAAGAGGTAAATGCAATGCTGGTACAATCAGAAAGTCACGTTGGAGGCTACACACTCTCTCTATATGAGATACATATAAATTAAAAATGAAAATTAGGTCCCACTCAATGGTGAACAAATGTAGTTATCAATACCAGGATCTCTGAGGAACTTCTGTTGGTGTCCAAGTCTGCTGTCAGGCATCACCTGGTCCCCCTGGCTGCTCACTCACCTCTTAGGAAGAGTTCCAGGGGAGCACACGGTCCAGAAGCACACAGTAATCCCGGCTGGAAGGGACCAGACGTGACCTGGATCCACCTGCAAAGTCACATCAGGTTGCTCAGAGTTGTATTCAAGTCTGCTCTGACTAACAAGCTGCTCAGCATCCTAAAGCCCATGGAACAAGATTCCCAAGTCAGGCAATTGCCTCCAACAGTTCTTTGGAATTTACAGAGAAGCCTGTTCTAAGTGATATGCTCTGATGTGGAACAGCCTGGCTCTCAACTGAGCTCTAGGAGGCCCTTCCTGGCTGAGAATGTATTTGAGTCTTCCATCTCTCCAGAGAATCAGCCCAGACCAACAAGGTATTTAATATTAAATACTTTTCTAATTGCAGTCTTACTTGTTATGTGAGATAGATACTGGCACGGGTTGCCCAGAGAGGCTGTGGCTGTCCCACTCCTCAAAGTGTCCAAGGCCAGGTTGGACAGGGCTTGGAGCAACCTGGGACAGTGGAAGGTGTCCCTGGCCATGGCAGGGAGCTGGGACCAGACGAGCTTTAAGGTCTCTTCCAGCCCTTAACATTCTAGGATTCTATGTCTACTCTCAGATGGAAGGCAAGGGAGCAAAGAATACTTAACAAATCATTGGCTTGGCTAAGCCAACTGAGCAAAACAAGATTCTCAACTAAGAAATTCTGAATCCTGGGAACATTCTGCATGTTAGAAGATATTTTCCAGCGGGTCTGGCTGTCATTTGTTCCCTAACTGTGGGGTGCACAGCCTGGAACTCTCTGGGACCCCAAGAGAAGGGGAACCTGTGACTTACCACAGAATCATTAAGGTTGGAAAACATCTCTGAGATTAGCAAGTCCAACCCTCAAATGATCGGCCCCTTGTCAACCAGAGCAGAGCACTCAGTGCCACGTTCGGTTGTTTCTTGAACACCTCCACAGATGGTGACTCCACCACCATGCCAATTCTTGACAAACCCTTTCAGGGAAGAAATCCTTGCTGATGTCCAGCCTGAACCTCCCCTGGTGCTGCCTGAGACCATAAGTGATGCTGTATGCTGCAGTGTGGTGCTGTTGCAGATATTAATGTGCTTACAGGCACCCTGGCTGTGTCTGCATTGGAGTGATGTGAAAACGTGCTTTTTGGTTCTGAAAACATTTTTCTTTAGGATTGGAAGTGAAAGAAATTGTCAGAATCCTGCGTTGTCACCATGTAAATATCTTGCCTACTTGAAAACCATTTTGCCATGGAGAGCTGACACAAAACAGCAGCAGAGCATCAAGCCCATGCTGTGAAAGCACAACACAGTGTCCCGGACACAGCGACGTGAGGGGTCACATCCTGCCCTTCATCACAATGCAAAACCCTTCACTAACCTTTTTTTTCCCCCTGAAAACCCAGTACCTGTTGCTTTCTATCACACACTGGTGATCTTTCAGCCGTCACCCGTGCTGGGTGCAGTGCTCAGGTGGGGCTGTGCTAACAGAGAGGCCTGGGCTGTGTTTTGGGTGCTCTGCCCTTGCAGAGCTGGTGTCTGGAGATGCTTTAAAGGGCTGAGCTGGAGCTGCCTGGAATTCCCAGCGGCATCCAGGTCAGATCCGATGTTCTGTGAGCACCACTCAGACCTAACTCCATTCCCGGCTCCATGGAAAGTCCCGCATGGACTTCCCCTTGAGGAAGGCTGTCTGATGTTGGAACAATTTTAAACTAGCCGGTTGTTCACTGTTGTTTTTCAGCTAAAATGTCTTCTGCCGCTGGAGCAACCCCTGACGATGAGGTTCCAATGTGTTTACCTGCGGGAAGCCTCCACAGATACTCGCAGCATCACCTCGCTTATCCCGAGCCCTCGGCTTTTCTCCCCCTGAAGGAAAACCTGCTACGTGGGTGTTGTGAGGCGAGCCCGGGTTACCCTGAACGACCGATTTCAGCACACGACCTGCCGGCCGGGCCCGCTGGAGGGCACCGAGCGCCCTCCCCGTCACGGGAGCCCCGCGCTGCTCTCAGGAGGCGGCCCGGACCCGGCTGGGCCCGTCCCCC
>VWZN01001192.1:926152-939605 GCA_013396955.1 Regulus satrapa | reverse complement strand
CCCCCCACCCCCTTATTTTCTAGGAAACTAGGAGTTCTGTGGTGTAAAAAGATAAGGAAATTCGGATGAAGTTCTGATAATGTTGTCAGTTGTAAGGCAGTAATTTAACTTCGTTCTACCTGTTTCAGACCCTCAGCAATAACTAAAGGCCCTGTTAGGAGCGGGTTTGGGTGAGAGGAGGGAAATGCCCTCGCTGGGGCTCCCCTGGCTGAGGCAGCATCCCTGCCTGAAGGGCTCTGCTGTGCAGCATTATGTAAGCCCAGGCACAGGGAGGCTGGCGATGGAGCTGGGTTTGTTCTGGAGTGCTCCCAGGCAGTCACTGCAAGAACAGATGCATTACATTTCAAATGATTGCCTTACAGCACTTTTCCCGGAACATCGCTCAAACTGCTAACCCAGAGCTGTGCTGTAACCTGGATTTTGGTTCTGTGCACGTGTGTGTGTGTGTGTATATATATATATTTATATGTTTGTTTATATATTTATGTACTTGTACCTTTGGAACAATCGTGACTGTGTTCCTCCAGAACACCCATCTTAATTAGAAGTAGCACTGTCATATAGGGTTACGTTGCTGTGTAAACATTAACTGGCTGCTCATTGCCAAATGGAAATTAAAGCAATGAGGACTCGAGGCTGGTGTGAGCTGCTTATTAACACGTGTTGGCCCAACCTCCCTTGACCTGGGTTTGCACAGGGCTGTCAGGCCTGGCCACACTATGCTGATGAGCTTTCAGAAAGAGATAATGCAAGTTCCCTTCAAGTGGTCCAGTTAATTAACTGGTAGTAGCACAAGTACTGCTCCGAGGAACTAATGTGTGAGGCGTGTAAGCTTGGTGGGGGAAGAACGTTCGAAAATTAATTGAAGTTCTTTGTTCTCAGAGCTGTTCACGGTAGTTGCAGGCTGTGCAAACACATGCTTGAGTGATCTTGAAGCAGGTAACTCGAGGATTTAAAAAAAAAAAAAAGGGAAACTCTTGCAGTGGTTTGCTGCTAACAAATACATTGAGTGGTAAAGGAGCTTACAGCGCCTCCTACTAGCTGGTTGAGAACAAATTTATTAAATTGGTGTGGCCAGATGTTGTATTTATAGTGTCCTTTGGCTGGCTCAATGCAGTGATACCCCCACGGTCTGCATGTGTAGTTTCAGATAGAAGCTGTAATCTCCTGGCTGCTGTGTTTTGGGCTTTCCTTCTGGGTTTAAGTTGTTACATATCCGTAATGATGCTTTCTTTTAAAATTTGATTATGTTTCTGCTAATGATATCTTTCAAGCCGGCTGCCTCTTTATTGTAGGTCTTGCTCCAGTTTGTTTGAGGAACTTTGTTGAAGTGCATGGTTGTAGCAGATGCTAACGAAGTACTGATCTTGCTTCCTGCTTTGCAAGAGCAGTAGTGAGTGCTCAAGGCCTTCCTTGTAAGAGTTTGTTGCTTTTTAATCTCTTCAGAAAACCAAACACTTTTCTGGAGGGAGCCTTTGATCCCGAGTAACCTGGTCTGCTTAACTCTGCTTGGAGCAGGCGAGGCTGGACTAGGCTCTGCCTGGGGGAATTCCTTCCAATCTCACTGTTATGGTTCTGTTCCAGAGGCTGTCATTTGAAAAGTGCTTTTGAGATCTGACATTATTTGAGCAGTTGGAGCGATTGGCAGTTGTTTGATTTGAAGGCAAGTTTTGGAAGTGTTGAAAATCTTCTCAAGAGTAAGGTAGCTGTAGGGTTCTACTGAAGAAAAAACAAAACAAACAGGAAACCCACTATTGACTAATCTGTGTGTTTTATGCTTTCAAATTAAGAAAAAAAGCTTATGAATTAGTGTTTGAATTCAGTCAATCCTTGTTTCTTAAGGTGTAGGATTAATTAATTTAGGGCTGTTGATTCAAGGAGTGAATAATCTGAGTGCACCTTAAGTGGTATTGGGTTATCTGCTGTTGGGAAGAAACAAATTTCAGCAGTAAAAGTGATGCACATCCTTGAGTCAGCTGAGCTTGCAACATCTGCTGGATATTGTGTGGAAATAATCGCCCTTCTCTTGTAGATGCCTTCAATCAAACTGCAGAGTTCAGATGGAGAAATCTTCGAAGTTGATGTGGAAATTGCAAAGCAGTCTGTGACTATCAAGACTATGCTGGAAGGTAAGAGTGTGAGACCCTGAGGAAGCATCTTGGACAGGAATGGAGACAAGGAAACAGAACATTAATAATATTTAAAGCTTCTTTTTTTTTTTTTGATCACATAAACCAGTCTTAGAATGTAAATATCACTTGTATGAAGTGGGAGATGGTAAATGAATGCAATAAAGAGCTGAAGTTCAACCTGTATTGTGAGCTTGTGAATGCTGTTAAATTATTTGGGATAAATACTGAGGTCTGATCTCCTGCTGACATAAATTTGAAACAAAAGAACTCGTGGCGGGGGAGGGGAAATCTGCCAGATGGCTGGGATACAGAGCAAACTGTCTAATCCCTCTAGTGCAAATCTCATTGTTTACTGGTGGACTTTTTCCTAGTTTTTGAATGTATTAATGAATTAGCTTAGAAACAGTTATTTCCCTACATGTAGTTAATATTATGCTCTTGCTTGCATGTAAATCTTTGTTTGGTTGTGGCACTTTATAAGAACAGTAAAAATAAGGTTGAGTTATGTCAGGCATTGAACTCTGCTGTGAATAAGATGCTGTTGAACATGGCTGGCAAACACTAACAGGAAATGGAATGCATTAGGGTGCACAATTCTCAGTTTTCTCCTGCAGGAGCTGTGTCACTGCTGGTGGTTTAGTGACACTCAGCTGGAGATAGAGCAAAGTTCTTCATGGGAAGTGTAAGCTGGGCACCATAAACTTGCCTCTCCAACCTGGGAGAGCAGCAGCCTGCTAGTGCAGGTGAAAAGG
This sequence comes from Regulus satrapa, assembly GCA_013396955.1. Taxonomy (NCBI): domain Eukaryota; kingdom Metazoa; phylum Chordata; class Aves; order Passeriformes; family Regulidae; genus Regulus; species Regulus satrapa. Next base: position 936,721 of record VWZN01001192.1, on the reverse strand, counting down.
CATTTTTGGTGCAGGTGCCTGAGCATCAGTTACTGCTCCGTGTGTTGGGTGCTGCAGCTGAGAGGGGAGGAGCTGAAAGTTTGGGTTGGACAGAGAACCGTGGGACCACCAATGAAATATCAATGTTCTGCTAACGGATGCAGTTGCTGGTTCAGAGGCGATGAGTCAAGCGGAGTTGATTAAACTTCAGATATTGCTTGAATTATTTCAGGATTATTTCAGTACCTTTTAATGGCAGCGTTTCAGTTGGGAATCTGTGGAGTCATTTCAAACCAAAAAGTAGTGTTAATTAGCATCCCGCTGATAACAACAGTAGTGGGCTGGTCTAAATACAGAAGTATGTGTTTTTTATCACATACAAATTTGAGGATTGATGATGGTCATATATTCTTAAAATTTCGGTTCCTTGGTGATGCAGAATTGGCTCATCTGTGCATGTAATGAGTGAAGGTCTGCATTGTTACTCAGTTACATAACTAATTACAAGATGTCTTTGACAGCTAGGGTGTCATCCAACTGTTACCATTTGGGTAATAAAAAAAGCACATTTTCTAATCCAAGATGGCTAATGTGGTATTTGTTCTGTGTATCAAGTTGAAACTTCAATGATATTTTTCTCCGAATTTTTACATTTATTCCTTGATCATGTCAAGGGGACAAATCCAAATCTCTGGAGCATGCTGACAAGCTTTTAAAAGAAGGATTGTTGGAGGCATGCTTTTAAAATGATTTTTTGATGGAACGATTTGTGCTGCTCTCTTGCCATGTGAACTTCTTCAGCTGGTACAGGGTCAGTACAAGTGATTCAGAGCCTGAGAGCAGCACTTCTGTGGCTGCAGCATTTCCTGCTCATGCAGAGGACATGACACGGTGTCTATTTTCCACAGTAGATTAGAATTTTTATTTGATCATAAATGGAATGGGAGCCCTCAGTGAGAACTTGTGGGTTGAAACTGTGTAAGTGGTAAAAATACACAAATGTTTGTCAGATTGTTCAGCAACTGAATTAATATTCAGATCCAGAACACTGATTTAGCAAGTGACTGCTTAGCTGATGGTTTATAGATGCTCTCATTCGATCAAGGCAGCCTTATCAACCACTTAGCCTCACAACCTAAGATGTATAATGCAGCCATAGCTCCACAAAGCCTTCCAAAAGCTCCTGACTTCACAGTTTAGAGGTCCTTTGCTACCAATCATTCAGCCTCAGTGTTGTCAAAATAATGAAGAATTGGTGAAGCATCTCAGTTCAGTAAATGGTTTTGCCTGCTGATTGCTCAGTCATCTTTCCCTTTTTAGATTTGGGAATGGATGATGAAGGTGATGATGACCCAGTCCCTCTCCCAAATGTTAATGCAGCAATCTTAAAAAAGGTAAGATGATGAAAGTGGTTATCTTGCATGGCAGTAAAGAAATATGAAATTCATCTTGGAGTTGGGTATTTTGATCTGTTAGTTTAGAAATATTTTTTATGTGTTACCAAATCAAAGTGCATGGACACGGGCACGTGGGCTGAGGCTGGCAGGTGGGTAATGGCAGAGCACGTCCAGGGGTGGCCTGGAGCAAAAGCTGGAAGCCAGATGAGCTTCCTGAGGAAGCGGTGCTGGGCATCTGCACACTGGCATTTCATGGTGTTAAAGCACTGCTTTTGCTCGGGCTCTGTGAACTGAGGTGGCTGTTCATGGGATGCAAATGTTTGGAGAAAGGATTAAGGGACAGGCAGTGGTGAGAGTGAGTGGCAGTGCTTAAGAGATATTTGGTGGTATATAAAATCATGAACAGACACTGGTCGTTGGGTCAAGGGAGAAAAGTGTAGTTGTGTGGTGTCCAAGATTCTTTGTGTTCAAATAGAAAGAATAGTGCCAAAGTACTACTACGCCAAACTACTGTGCTGGTTGTGGGGTAAATATAGTGTTAGGAATTGTTTCCTAGTGAACAGACACATAAATAACTTAAACTTGTGAAGGCTCTTGGGTTGGTGAAATGGAACAGGACTTTGCTTGCAGTAGATCCCTGCTCTTTTGATTTGTCTGGGTCATGAGATTGCCTGTTCCCAAGCTGAAAAAACAAAACCAACCCCAAACCAACACTAATGGCAAACTTGCTGGCTGAACTTTGTACTGGGGTGAGCGTGACCTGCTGGTAGCTGTTGCCACTCTGCACTAGTCCCCTGTGTAGTGGTCTGCTTAATGTAAAGTGTTTCTGCAAACAGATTAAATACAGCAAAATGAGGTTTAGGTTTTCTTTGTACAGCCCATGTACATTAGCACAGGGACTTTTTACTTTATAGGACCAGCAGCTAGCTTTTAAGATTAAGTAATTAATGTGCTACTAACTCACTTGAGATTTCTGAAAACTATTGTATTCTGGGATTGGGGATCAGTTGTTCTAAAATGAAAATATTGGGGATTTGGGCATGCTCATACAGGATTTTAATGTTAGTCTAGAGAAAATGAAGTGAGCTTATAGTTGGGTTTTAATGGGAGAATCACTTGTATAAAACTTTAATATCAAAACCATAATTAGGTGATTCAGTGGTGCACCCATCACAAGGATGATCCACCTCCTCCTGAGGATGATGAGAACAAAGAAAAGAGAACAGATGACATCCCTGTGTGGGATCAAGAGTTTCTGAAAGTAGACCAAGGAACACTTTTTGAACTTATCCTGGTGAGTGTCCTCAAGGAGTGCAAAGGCTGTGCCTGTGAAGTGAAGCTCTGCTGTGCACTTGAGAAATAAAAGCCTTTATGCTTCTTGAGTTATTTTCTTTGGAAGGGGGGACGTGGGAAGGGCAGGTGGTTCTGGTAAATATTGGCTGAAATTGCTGAGGGTGTTGGAATGCTTGTTAGTCTAATGCTGGCATTAATCTATAATCAATCAATATTGTTTTCTAAATAGCACTGTCTTTTATTCTCGTGGCTCTCAAGTTCAAGTTGAGGGCTTAGTACTAGTTACAGAGTTTTGGAGATCTGTATAAAAATGAAAATCTAACTTTGACTGTTAAATTTGTACCTTGTATGGACCTGTGAGCCATCATTACTTGCCTTGGCTAATTAATTGGACTGCAACACTGAAGATCTTGGGTGTTTGCAGACTTCTGGAAGCTCTTTGTAAAAGGCAGAGCAGGAAGAGTGTTTTTCATGGTACAAATGACTACCTTCTGTTTGGCAAATGAGTTTTAGGACTGTCCCTTGAAGGCTCTAGCTAGAAGCTCCTCAAAGTGAAGATCATCTGTTTGCATACAGTATTCTAAAATTTCACTGTAAACTTCCGTAGTGCATCTACAGAGGCAGAATATTGATATGGAGGTTTTAAATCTGAAAACTCTTACAGGCTGCAAATTACTTGGACATCAAAGGTTTGCTGGATGTTACATGCAAGACAGTGGCAAACATGATCAAGGGGAAAACTCCAGAAGAAATTCGCAAGACATTCAATATTAAGAATGACTTCACTGAAGAGGAAGAAGCACAGGTACTTGATCTGGGTTTAAGTATAATTTAGCTGGCTGTTTCTGCTGAATTACTGTGTGGTGCCTCATAACTCAATTTGTGATGCAACAGACTTGTTACCAGTAAATGTAAACTAATGCATCAGCTCCTCATCATTGGGGTGCTACTAGCAGAAGACTTTTTGGTGTCTACCATGCTTGCAGCCCGTTACCTGAAAAGGTCCAAAACAAAGTGTATTGATTTTTCTAGTTCCAACGTGTCTAATAAGGAAGCATGTAGGATTGTTTGTGGCAGTCTTAGTTGGCTGGCCTGGAGCTGTAGTGGCAATGTGGAAGATATATTGCTGCCTGTGGCTGGAAAGGTAAATTTGGGTTCTCTAAGTAACAAATGCATTGGTCTTAAAACTTGACCAACAAATCAACTGTAAAATGGCAGGCTTGGGGAAAAAGCAGAGCAAGATGCTTTGGTTTCAATACAAGGCAATGAGTTGTAGACTTGGGTATTTTTCAGTGCTATGTCACGAAACAAACAGCTTAGACTGAAACGATTACATTTGTTTTCCTTGGTTGGAACATTTCAGATTTGATGCAACTTAGGCATGATAAACCTGGCTTACATTGATAAACAGGCCAGTTTGGATGATGGACTTCATCATTTCAAAATCTGTGTGAAAAATTAAAGCTGCTCCAAGTTTGTTTCCCTGCAGTAAATAATGCTGAATGCTTATGGGTATTTACAGCATACTAACAGTTCAACTGCTCTTCCAGGTACGCAAAGAGAACCAGTGGTGTGAAGAGAAATGAAGTATTGTGCCTGACACTCGAACACTGTAAGGATTGTTCCAAATACTAGTTGCACTGCCCTGTTCATAATTGTTAATATTAGACAAATGCAGCAGCAAATGAAGTTGTGTTAGCAGGATGTTGTTCCCTTTGCATGTGTAGTGGTTTTTTTTTCAGTACAGATCTAGATCTCTGAGTTTTTACTAGTGTAATTGGATGTCTTTTTACTTTGCAATGAATAAAACTGAACTAAGTGTGGATTCTGTATGGGAAGTAGCACTTAAGGTTATAATTTTCATTACACTTTTAATCTGTTGAAGTCCAGTTATAGTGCTAAGGATTGACTCTGTTGTAAATAAAAACATCCATGACTTCTTCCTCAAGAAGAGCAAAACACATATATTTACAGGGTATTGATAACTTCAGAAAGAGAAACAAACCAGAATGTGTCTTGGGGAACTAGATAATATAAAAAAGTTACTGGATTTCTTACAAAAACATTGTGGAAAATTAAGTGTTACTTAAAGCTATATAATTTTCAAGATGGTTCTTGTCCTGCATTTAAAAAAAAAATTAAATATTTGACCACTTTCTTGTCCTTTTAGTCTTGCCTTATAGACTAGTGAAATTGTGATTTAGAACTAAACAAGCTCCTGACAGTTAAATTTCAATACTTCAGCCATGTCTTGAAGACCTGCCTCTAGGTAATAGCAAATAAAGTGTGTTGCTTTATGCACAGGATGGATGTGTTTTTATACATGTTGCTGTTTAAAGTGGAATCCAGATTTGACCAAAAATGACTGGCATTACCAAAGTTAATATTATTGACCTGTGCATGCCATTAGTGGCTGGTTTTTAGGCAGTTTTAAAGACCCTTGTGATGTAGCTCTTGGAAACATGTTTTCATGTGTCCACAGGAAATCTTATGCCTCTGTATGTGATACTTCAGCTTGTAGAGACTTAATTATTGCATACAAAGCTAATGCAATATCAAGCTTAACTTCTTCGGACAAAGCCACTTGCAACTAGTTAAACAGTAACTGGTTCTCTGATTTTTTTTTTTTAATTTTATTTTTTTTAAACAGTTCCCTTATAGGGAGTAGGGGATGGTTGTGTGGTAGATCTTTGAGGTGTGCTCTTAGCTTGTATTGCATTCCATTCTCTGTATAAACCTTAGAGTAGAATGAACCTTAATAAACATACTTATCTCACTTGAAATATTGGTGTTTCACTTCTGGATTAATAAAGGGCTTTTAAACTTTTGTTTGCAAATGGTACTAGTTATTTGGAGCTAGACAATTTTACTGTCACTTATTACTGAGTGTAGAAATAATAGCACTGTGGCAGTGGTTAATTGAAATAAAGCAGATGTAAATTTTTTTAAAATTACTAGTCAGACACAGTGGGCACCTTTGAGATGAAGTTGAGTGTTGGTTAAATACCCAGAGATATTTTTTGATGGCTTACCAAGATTACCTAAACTTTGGATGTAACCATTATGGAAGCATTCAGAATTTGCTCTAAAGCAGCGTTCAGACCCATGCTTTAGAGACAACTGCTCCTCACATCTGGTTGCTCAGGAGGTTGCAGGGCCTGCTTTTGTGCTGCTGTGCATTATGTTGGGAGCATAAAATATTCCACTGCTACACTTGGACATGCTGAAGCCTTTCCAGCAGCTTGTATTGCAAACAATGCACCTCAGTTTTGAGGTGCTACTAGAGGAAATGTGATGTCATTTCTGTGGCTATGTTTGTAGTTAATGGTTCTTACAAGAAATAAATCCATCTTGTGTGCAGCGTTCCGGAGTACCCTTGTGCCCCTCGGCGTGCTGTGGCTAATGCAGAGTCCTGGTGTGTGTGTGTTTGGTGGCACAGGCTCTGTAAATCCCTCTGGGCGCTTGTCACCAGTGTCACTGTCTGTCAGCAGCCTCCCACCATTCCTTGTCACGGTCTGACACAATGCCTTGCACCATTCCTCACGCTGCTTTGGGGCGAGGGAAGGACAAAGACACCGTTTATCTTCCTCACTGCACTGCTCCAACCGTGCAGTGCCTGCATAACCACACCTGGGATAAAACGTGGTGAGTGTGAGAGCAGCTGGCCCGAAGCCCGAGCTGTGCTGCTCAGGGGTGCAGGGCTGCAGCCCCAGGTTGTGACGCTTGGCTCTTGGCACTGAGGGCACCTGTAGAGGAGCTGCTCTGTCTGCTCAAGGTATTGTGCAGCTTTGGCAGATTTGTAACATTCTCACTCGTCTTGGTAGTTAGGATTGCTTGCAACTTACTTTCTCTAATTGAAATTCCCCGGTAGTACTGACTCAGATTTCAGCCAGATTCCAATTCTGTAGCTGCCTGGCAGGGATGGCAGCAGGGAAAGGCTTGAATCTCTCAGTTGTCTTACCCACTCCAGTAACCCTGTGCTCAGCTGCAGAGAAGGGCACTGGGGAGGAGCTGAGAGTTTAGGCTGGCTGTGCCTGCTGCCTGGGCTCCTTGCTGTGTACTCTCAGCAGAAGAAACTGATTTCCCACTGTTAAACTTTCTGTTACTGTTTAACTTGTACGGTGCTTCCCTAATTTTTTTTTTTTTTAAAGTCAGTGCATGATCAGGGATCAGGCTTCTCTTGGATAAAAGGATTAAATGTGAGGGTAGGGAGAAGGAAGGCTGGGTGCCAGTAGGAGTTGCAGAAAAAAACCCTTGGCTTACTATTTCAGTCTTACCTTTTGAAAGTTATTGGTGGTTATTCTTAAAAACTATTCAAACATACAAGTACTGAAGAGAAAAAAACCAAAAGCAAGCAGGAATCCTCTTGAATGCTAAGAAATAGTTACTTAAGAGTTTGATAACATTATAACTTCCAGTGGCTTCTTTTGAACAGCCAGTCTGGCAATTACTTTATTTATAAAGCTATAAACATACTTTGAACATAAAAGCCAAAAAATACAAACTCAGTGAAGTAAAAAAATTACAACAAATGATGGATAGTCATTGGACAAATGAAGGTACAGCTGCAAAACATTTATCCCTGCTACATACATACAGTGGTTTTGCGTGTTCTAATGAAGTGGTACTTCCATGACTTCTACATTCAGACTGATTCCAGGAATTCAAATATGTATTTCAGGAAGAGTTAAAACTGCTGTAAAATAACTAGAAAAAAAATTCTTGTTGAGATAGAGACTTTAGGGTAAGGTCTTCCTTCTATTAAAAAAGAATATTAACACAAAATAGCAACACTTCATTATGGCAGTTCTAAAGACACTTTTTTTTTTTTTGGTATTAATAATTTTATTTTGGCATTCATCAGTAGCTGCGGGGCCATGGAACAGGAGTCAGTCATGCTGTTTCATCTTGGAAAAGGGGAGCATTTTCTGTGGAATAGAAATAATCATTTTCTCAGTTAGCCCAGTGCAAACCGAGTGCAGTGTGTCACAAGTGCCTGCTCTGGGTTTGTCCTGCAGTAGCTGCAAGCTGCTCTGGCCATAAACCTGCAGGTGTAGAGCAGAGCACAGGCAGAACAAGGCTGGGGGTGGGACTGCTCCAGCTCTGGGGCTCTGAAAACGCTCCTGTGCCACGAGGCACAGGGAGGGGCTCCTGGAGAGGGTGTCAGGTGGCACTGAGGAGCTTTTTCAGGAATCGTCGGAGTGACAGGGGTGAGAAGGGGCTGTAATGCAGATGAGCCTTTTGCTGGTCGAGGCAGGGACTCACAACACCAGGGAGGGGCCAGAGGAGCCTTGAAATAAGTGGCTGAAAGTCCCAGGGCATGAAATGAATGAGGGTTGGTCTGGGTGCCTCGGCCAGTTTAATACTGATCAGGACTTTCCCTGAAAATTCCTCTGGTGCTATTTAGGCACATCTGCTTTTTCTTTTCTACCTGCCTTTGCTTTGCTGCTCAGTTAACATCTGTCATCCAACCATGCTGGGTGTTAAGTTACAGCAGCCTCTGTCACCTGTGGTGTTTCCAGCAGGTGACACTTTTACAGCACCTTACAGCAGAAGGTCTCAAAGTGGCAAACGATGAGCTGAGACACAGCCATTTATAAAAGCTGGTTTTTTGTTTGTTTGTTTGAAAATCAAATTATTAGAGAGACCAGTGTCAGGTCTGGCAAGTCTACTGAGTTCCTCTGTTCAGCACTGGAACATGCTGTTGGCTAAGCTTGCTAAAATAATTTAAAAAGAGCAGATTGCATACTGAGCTAGTGCTGTGTAATTAACCCTCTGAGTGCAGTTAGTACACGAGTGTGTAATTGGCATTGGATCAGGTAATGCTACTTTTCTGAGGGTTAAAATGATTCAAACTTCAAAACGACTCTTTGCAAACTTGTCAGGTTTGTGCACATAGCTTTCTGTCAGTGCTTCTGAAGTTACATTTACACAGGAGAGAAATAAAGAAACAGGTTTAGATCTTCTAAACTAAAACCAGAAATAAAAAAATCTATACTACTATAAGCAGAACTGTCTAAATAAAGGGACTAAACACAAAGCTGCTCTACAGACTAGTTAGGTTTGGCTTTTTTTGTTGTTTTGTTTTTAAATTTTAAATCTTTGAGGCATAAACTTGGTTAAAAAGTTATGTTTAATCCAATGTAAAAAATTATTGTTTGTGTTTTTGCATTAAGAAAAAAATATAAAAATAGTTTGTACATTATAAAGGTTATCTTAAATTTCTTGCAGTTCTACAATAATATTACTACATAATTTGTATTACTCCAAAACCCATCTCTATCAAGTAGGAAAAAAATAGTGCCCCCTCTACCTCTGTGTGGTGTCATTTTTCTCTTCAGCAGTCTGGAATAGATTTCTTTCAAAGAGGAAAAAAATGTCTGCACTGCACTAGATTGTGGTCTCTGAGAAGACTGCAAACCTGAAGTAAATCCAGAATTTGGAAATATTTGGGATTTACATCAATTCACAGAGATCATAATCCATCCACAGTGGTTTTTGTTTATCAAACTCAAAATACAAATACAGTACCAGAAACTGGTAAACATTTTAAAGCTGGAGAGAATACATTAACATTTGGCATCGTCATTGGGGTGGAGAGAGAGTATTTTTTAAAAAGCTAGAAGTTTTTTTTTTTAAAAAGTTGTCCACTGAATCACGAAGAAGAGCATTCTTATCTCGTGGTGGGTATGTACAGACAGATGCCTACAGCTAGAGCAGGGCAGTGAGCACTGCTCTGCTGCCAGAGAGAGCAACCTCTCCCATCTGCTCAGGGAAAGGACCTGCTGGGCCAGCGTGGTGCTCCTCATCCCTGGGCTAGCGTGCTCCTGGCCCACTGGCCACTGTGCTGCTCATCCCTGGGCTAGCGTGCTCCTGGCCCACTGGCCACAGTGCTCCTCAGCCCTGGGCTAGCGTGCTCCTGGCCCACTGGCCAGCCTGCTGGCTCCCCACACGCCCTGCCCAGCTCGCCGCTGTGGAGGTGCAGAGCTCGATCAGAGCCTGCTTTCGGAGGCTTTGGCCAGTGTGTCTGGTGGGATTTGTGGCCATGCACATCTGCAGAGGACAATTCCTAGCAGCAGGGCAGACCCTGCCCTTCAGCAGCGGGTCCCTGCTCCTGTGCCCGGCTGGTCGCTCCTTTTCCTCTGCCTTGCTGTACAACCCTGGAATGGGACCTGTCTGCACAGAGACCTGTTACCTGCAAACAGCATCTTCCTGTTCTCAAACAAGAAGTTCAAAAAATTCACCTCACTGGTTTAAATATTTAATTTCTCTTTTACCCGGTCAGATCAGAATGCTGGCATCTCTACGTTTCCTTTTCAGACATGTGGGCTTTTAAAAAACGCTCCTATTCCAGCTTTTCCAGCTCCGTGGTGTAACGGCTATGAGAGATCTGTGAGTGACTACACTTTCAAGCAGCTCGGAGGGCAGGGAGTGGAAGCCAGGGTTAAACTGACAGCACCTACCACCTACAGCAGCAAGCTGGGGACGTGTGGCTCTGCTGCCTGCCACACTTGGAGATAATGAAGTAAAAACGCAACCAAAACCAAACCCCAAACAAACAAAAATAAAAGCATCACAGGGCAGGGACAAAAGGCTTGTTTACTCATCAGCACTTTAAATTTTGGCAAGTACTTTTTTTTTTTACCTTTTCTTTTGAAATTGCTTTTCTATCTTTATCACCCCTCCCCTCCAAAAAAGAACCAAACCCCAACCAAGTGAGTTTTCCATCATCCGTAAGTCATCCTGTCGCCAAACTTCGCCTGTTTTACATCGAGATGGGAATTTGGCTGGGCCTCTGGTCCTCGTCCAGGGGCGGCGGAACCAGGTGGGCGAGCGGAGTGCCCGGTGTGGCCAGCGGCTGGCCAGGGACTATGTCCCCGAGGAGGCGCGGCTGTAGGCG
>VWZN01001192.1:859429-926067 GCA_013396955.1 Regulus satrapa | reverse complement strand
AGTAACGGGGGCGTCCCGCGGAGCCGCCGCGCCCGCACCGCCAGGCGGCGCCCGCGGGCCGGGAGCGGGGCCCGCATGAGGGACACCGGGAGAGGAGGGCGCGAAACAGGAGTAAACATCAAAATGCGGCAATAAAAAATGAAAACAGGAAAAAAACACCCCAACGACAGCAACAGCAACGACAACCCCACAAAACAAGCGAACAAATCCACCAAGAAAACCCCAAAAATCCAAAATAGTAATACCCAATAGTAATACCCAATACTATAATCCATAATAGTAATTACCCAAAATAGTAATAATCGTCATCAAAGCCATGAAATGAAAACGATAATTAAAAAGCGAAACAATAAAATTTTAAAATAATAATATTATTAATAAAAAATACCCCAAGAAATAAACTATTTAAAAAAAAGTCCAACCCGTGAGGTCATTCCTCACCAGCCAGCACCCCGACTGCTCGCGTTCCGTGTGGGTGCCTGGCTCTCGCGAGTTCAGGATTAAAGCATTGCTCCCCACGGGTCCCCTCCCCACCTGCCAGAGCCCACGCAGGGCCCGTGGGACACTCGTGGGCGCTGGTGTCATGGGGAACATGTCAGCACCACTGTGCTTAGCACCGCCACGTTGTGCTCTGCTGGGACGCTGCTCTTCACACCAATCTCGGCTTTTCTCATCCCAAAATCTGAAGGCTCCAAGAACTCATTTCTGGCACTTTCCTAGCCTTGTGCACAGAATTATCTACTTAGAACCACTAACTGGTTTGGGTTGGAAGGGACCTTAAAGCTCATCCCGTTTCAACCTCCCTGTCATGGGCAGGGACACCTGCTATTACACCAGAGGTTGCTCCAAGTACCATCCAACCTGGCCTTAGCTCTCAGCTCTTCTTTTCTGCTCCGAGTTATCTCTGCATCTGAGTGTACTTCCCATTCATCCCCACCTCCAAGGACAACTCAGTAATACAGCTGAGCAGAAACGTGCTCAGCAACCATTCAGGAAAAAAGCAAGGAAATTGCCTGGGACTGGCTGGAGGGAGATGGATGGTCTGAGGGTGTCTGAGGTCCTGCTTTCAAAGTTGGAACAGTCCTGAGGCCTTCAGAGGACTTGTTGCTCCTTGGAGGGCACATCACCTTTAACCTGCTCACTCTGAGCTAAGGGAAAATCAGCCCTGACAGAGCTACCAACCACACTTCAGCCCATGGGATTCCCGGAGAGGAAATGCTTGTTTGACCTCCCCTTGGGAAGTGGAGCACAGGTACAAAATGCAAGGTGGGCAGACAATATGGAGAAAGATTTGGCATTTGAGTATGAATAGTCTTGCAGTGGTGACAGACTCAGTTCCATGCTTTCATTCTGTGGAATGTGACAGAGCTCACAGCTGATGGCTTTACTGACCCAAAGCAGTTTTTACAGGACAGCACCCATGGGGACGATTCTCCCTCAGCCCTGCTCTTCTAGAAAGAAATCTGCTGGGGCTGGAAAGGTCCTTAAGGCAGCAGCACCTGTCTTAGGTCACCAGCCTCCCTTTATCCCTCCTGGAAGGAACACTCAGGTTCCCCTCTTGTTTGGATGTTATGATTTGGAGGTATCAAAAATTGCAAGTCACACATTCTTGATGTAGCTGGGTTTGGCCACAATTCCTTCACATCCTGTGACAATTCTGTTCAGTATTTATCCTGAGTTCCAGGTGTCACCTTGTACATCCAGACTGTTTTAGCTACTCCTGGTTGTCCAGAGTCAGTCCCTCTCACTACCTTGTGCTCACTCTTTATTGAGCTGGTTTTCCTTCTCTCCATGTGACAGATCCCTCACGTCATCTGCCTTGGGTCCTTGAGCACCTCAGTACAGATCCTCAAACAAAAGAGCTCTCAAGATGTCACCTTAATAGTATTGAGGGGACAATTCCTCTGCTGGAGCCTTTACAGCTAAACCAGGTACAAGAACATCTCCCACCCAGCTCCTGCCTCATTTGAGGAGAACCATCAAATGGAGAGCTCACTAATGCGGGCACATACCTTTCTTTGATCTCCCTAATGAAAAACCAGACAGTGAGAATGTGTATTAACTAGTCCAGTATTAAACATGACTTGCACTGGATGTGAACAAGAGCAGTGCTATTACTGCTGTCAGTGCCATCGTTAGCCGTGCTGACCCAATTAATGCGATAGGAAACACGACAGCTCAGCTGAATGGAGTATTTAACTCGAGGGTATTTTCCATGGGTAGTAATTCCCCAGAGACAAACCCGAGGAGGAGCTGTGTTTCCCACAGACATCTTGGGAGTAGCTGCAGGATAGAGTTTCAATGACCTGTTTAAGATTACAGGAATGTGCCCATTGATTCATTGGATTTAAAGTAACAGGGGGGAAAAAAGCAGATGTGATACTGCAGACTGCAGATGACAGCCCAGTCCATGCTGAGGTGGGTGTAACACAGCTGAAGGGGTTTATCCTTCTCTAAGGGAACTTACCCCTCTCTCTGTAGGAATTACAGCACCCTGGAGTGTTTGTCCAGGGTATGGGGGAGGAGTGTGAAAGCTCTAGAGCAGGAACACCCAGCCTTAACCACTTGACCTCTCCTGTGGAGTGGAAATCCTCCTGAGGAAGTTGTTCTCCCCAGGTGAGCAGAGCACTCTGGAGAGGAGCCCCTGCGTGGCAGCAGTGCGTTAGTACGGGAATTGCAGAGCTCTGGCTGGCCAGGGCTGGGTTACACAGCTACACAAGAAGAGCATGCCAAGTGTCCAGGCACTCCAGCAGCCTGTGTTAATTGGGAAGCCGTGCAAAGCGGAAGCCGAGTTCAGAGCTGGAATGGAAGCAGAGGGAAGGTGGAAGAAGTGTCCATGGAAGAATGGAGCACTCAGCCTGGCAGCACAGCTGCAGGGGGCATGGGGCGCTCCAGCAGCCCCCTCTGGGCATTTGAGTATTAACAAGACACTAAGGGAGCTCTGTCTGGATTCTTAATCAATTAAAAAACGGTGCTTGATGACACGACCGAGGGAATAAAAGGCAAACAGGGAGCTTTGCTGTTGCTGTTGCGCTGAGGTGCAGGAGAGGAGCTTATGTGGGGCTCAGCCATAGGGTCTGGAGCTTGGGATGCAGCAAGGCCTGGACCAGACTTGGGTCGACTAAATTATTTTAGTCACTTCAAGCTGAAGCGAACACATCAAGCAGTGCTTCGCTTCCACCTTTTTCCTCAATGCATTGCTGTAGAACTGCAAATTGCAGACCTCTGTCCAAGCTCTGGCACCCAGATCCAGAAACTCCCTGGAGCTTTCTCTGCCTGACTACCTTTGCAGCCCCTCTGAGCCAGGCAGCACTTGGTGATGTGAACTTTACTACTGCCAGGCCAAATCCTTCTCTAGGAGCCTGAGGAGCATAGCGCTGCCCTGTTTTGCTGCTTGAGGCTGTCCCACCCCACTCATGGTGGGTACTGCAAAATTTAAGGCTCAGGAAGAGCTGGATCGTGGAATGCATGGTTAGCCCAGTATAAATAGGAGAAAGAAACCCATGAAATCCCCACTGCTGGCCCTAGGGTGCCACTAAGGTGATTGGAAAGCACTAATGGAGGAAAAAAATGACAGCCGTCAGGGTCACAGAGGTCTCCATCTGGAAATAAGCTTTTAAGACCAGGGAAGTCTATCAGCTGAGGAATATGTACAGCACTTAAACCAACACTGCCCCGGAAGGGATAAAAAACCCCAAGTACAGCCTGATCCTTGCAGCTCCGCAAACTCCTGAGGACGCCCAGAGCACAGCCCATCCCTGCGTGGCCAGAGCAGCCCCCGCTGGTGCCGGGACGGCTGCAGAAGCACACCTGGAGCTGAACCCACTGTCCCAGGAACACCCAGCAGCGAGGAGATGCCGATACACACCTGCACGGGCCGCACCAGTCCGTTTGTTGGTTGAGGCCAAAGCGAGCTCTGCATTTCTTAGGAGAGGCAGGATCTGAACACAGAAGCATGCGCGGCGGAGAATGGGCAAGGCAGAGGCACAAAGAGGAGGAGGAGCACGAGGAAGAAAAGAGGCAACATCATTTTAGCCACTTTAACACACGACTAACAGGCTACAATCCCATTACTTTCTGCTACAGAATAGCGCTGGCACCACCTGGAAAAAAGTGATCGTTAGGCAAATAATCAGTGATCACTGCTGGCAGCTGGAGGTGCTTTGGGAAACAGCTTTGAGAAACGTGGCAATTACAGGGAAATTCACAGCTCTTCAAATTTCTCAAGCCTGGGAAAGCTGCCAAATCCCGGAGGTGATGCCTGACTCCCGTACCTGCATCCTTCCCAGCTCCCTGCCTTCCCAGCGACTACGCGGGCTCGGGCTGCGCACGGAGAGAAGAGGAGGAAACGTTGCAGAAGCAGGCTGAAAGCAGAGTTAGCACCAAGGAGACCTAGGCCCACGTATTCCACTCTGCCCCCCTTCATACCCCTTCCAGTTTTAATGGAAAAGCTGTTCTCCATGGCCATTCCTAAAACGCTGCTCTTTTACTGTATAATTACAGGACTCATTAGGGTGAAGCGCTGTTTGCTTTCAGGCGCATCACGTTTTTCTCTGGTGTTGTAAATGAGATTGGAACAGCACATTTCTGTGCTGGATTCAGCCTCTCTCTTTCAGCCACCATCAATGTCTCGTTGTGTACAACCAGTAGTTGGTTTTCAATTCGTGACAGGCAAAATTATCGTTTTTGTATCACAACAGACAAGACATATATATCGGATATATAAAGATACACAATGCACTCTACATAAAGATCTAAAAGCTTGTATTCTTCTTATCAGACCCAGTACCGAATGAGATCAACAGTGTTAATTAAATTGAAGGTATTACTGGGACACATCTCTTGATAATGATTCCCTTTTAAATGAATATTTATTGGTACAGATAATATTAATTCCTGATATAGCACAAATACTTTATAAATCAGCACATGAATAGGCCTGGATGATGGGAATGTGCCTGTGACCAGCTGAAATCTGTCAAAAGGGCTTTTCTAATTGGCAGGGTGGTACAGGAAGGAGGGGTTTAGTAGGACTTTGCTTCAACTCTACATTACTTTGAAATGACAACCAAACTTGGAGTAGTCCCCTGAATGATCTTCGGTCCTGCCACTACGTTTCATCCCATACACAATATGGATGCATCTGAGAGGAGTTTTCTTAAGTTACTAACATCTGTAGCTCTGATGGGGACATTCACCTTGGATGTTTTCAACAGATAAAGTTTAGTAATAGTTTATATGAAGCTATTATACATTTGCCAAAATCCAGTCTTCTCAGTTTTCACACACTACCCATGTTCTAAATCAAACATGTCTATTACAAAAAATCACAGAAATGTTATTTTATCATGGCTTAAAAAAAATAATGAATGCGTATTTCTCTAGTTAAGCGCAGGAGAATAAAAGAAAACATGGTAAAAACCAGTAACTGCTTTGGATTCTCCCATCTGTGCAGGAGAGCAGGAACAGCTGCCAGGCTGCATGCACTTACCTGAGTTGGAATCTTGCTGCTTTTCCCGTGTTCGTCTCTTCTTTTTCCCCTAGGAAATCAAAGGAAAGGCTGTTACCTGTGCTCCAGAAAACCGAGGGTGCTGTGCAGAGTTTTTGGGGCTGACTGGCTCAGTCCATTCCAGGAGGAGATGAACTGGAAAAGGCTGCAAAGGGACGACTCAGGTTTATCCATGAGGGTGTCCCCTTCCCCTCCCCTCTTCCCATTCCAAGGCTCCTACGAAGTACCCTGGGAGGAACTCTCAAAGTGAAACCCAAACGTGTTTTTGTGCGCTTGCTATGGCTTCTGCGCAGCACAAATTCCTTCTGGGCTTGTGCCTTTTCTCAGGGATTAGCCCTCATTTCCAATACCCCCGGACCCAGCGCCACGGGCATTTTGCTCAGCACTTTGTGGGAGATCTGGGCATATTTAGAAACTGCAAGAAGCTCCAGAGGTGATGGCAGCCATGTCCCCACTCCTGCCCTGGCTGCTCCATCTTCTTCCCAACACGGTGCTCCCTGCTCTGGTGAGGAGTCCAGCACTATGCTGCAAACACAGCTAAGACCCTGATTTATGATACATCTGTGTGAGAATGTGTGAGGGAAAATGCTAGTGGATGTAAACCAGCTGTAATAAAGCCACTGCCTGTGCCTGCACTGCTCAGTACCTCTGCCAGCTCCCACCAGAACTCCTCAGCCCACTCTGATAAATCTCACCTAGGGATCCATCCATTATTGCTTTAATTAATGAGCTGATAATTTAATTAATAAGTTTACTGAGATTAATAGAATTAAACAAGATTTGCTGTATGCAATGGAGAGAATATGATCAACAGCTGATGCTCCTGTCATACTCTTATTCCTCCTCCTTATGTTTCTAAAAAGTACTTGGTCCATTTTAGAACCTTCCCTATTTCCAAAATGTGCTTTAATGTGGAGCCTTATACCCAAACTGAAAGTGGTTCTTGATATTCCCTGATTCTAAATGAGACAATTTTAGGAAATCCCCAAAAATTTATTTTTAAATAATACTAATCTATTTCAGTGCTTTTACAGTTCTGGACTTTTTACAGTTCTCATTCTTCTTTCACTAATAGAAAAGTCCTATTTTATCCTCAAACTGCCTCTCTGATTCACAAGATGCAGCACCTCCCCTTGTCCCCTAATGAGCTGATTAATGAGGGCACAGCAGCATGGGAGCAAATCTGGCTGTGTGGTGCAGGCAGCTCCCAGGGCTGCCTTTGACCCGTGACTTCTTGTATGACTTTTTGTGGTTTGAGTGAAGGTGGAAAGCTCTGAGCTGTGGTAAGCTTTTTCTTCAGTGGGGGAGTGACTATTTCCTGCCTGATATCCTTATCACGTGCTGCACAAGTGACCTACATTCTTCCTCCTCCTCCTCCTCCCTGCTCAGCTTCGGAGAGAAAAGCATCTCTTCCAACAACCACAACACCCAAACCAGCTGGTTTACAGTGCTGGGAGGACCAGTATGCACTTCTGGAGTCCACCATCTATCTTCTGGAGAAAGGAGCAAGCCCTTGGTTCCCCAAGGAACCAGATTAAAATGATACAGGACTGGGATTTCCATGGAGGATGAACCTGGTCTCATGGAAGATGGTGCCATGCTCTCAGCAATGGTTGATGCCCTTCAGATGTGTGCATAATCCAAATGTGGGCTGGGGGCTTCCCATCACCTCTGCTTTTTCTGCATAATCTCTGCCTTCTGTTTGGGGGGTATTTGGGTCTGTTTACAGGTATTTTCTTGCCCTTGGTGGAGTTTTGTCATTCTGGAAGGAGGGCTGGAGTCAGTGTGGGAAGGTTGGGCATTCACTGTGCAGTTCCCAGGGGTAAGAAAGTGCCTGTGAGGGAAATGATGGAGATACGTGGATGGAACATCTGAAGACTTATGTGTGCTTTGCTACAGTTCACTAATGAGCTTGTTAGGCATGTAATATCAAAGCAGTCACGAAAGTCACAAGAAAAGACCCCTTACAAAAAGAGCCACTATTTAAATCACAGAATCATAGAATTATTTGGGTTGGAAGGGACCTCAAACACATCCTGTTGCAACCCCTGACATGAGCAGGGACACTTTCCACCAGACCAGGGTGCTCCAAGTCCTGTCCAAGTTGCCCTTGAACTTTCCAGGAATGGGGCATCCCCAGCTTCTCTGGGCATCCTGTGCCAAGGCCTCACCACCCTCACAGATACCTCAGCTGCTGGCCAAGATGCACAGAGGAGTTTGCTTCCATAAAATTATATTTCCAAACATACATCCACAACACTTAAAAGCTTCTCTTGTATGTGCTTGGACAATAGGCAAATAAATGCTTGTGGTTGCTGGGGGCTTTATCATTCATCCTTTATACAGGCAATAAGCCAAAAGGGTGTTCAAAATACTCCTGAAATATGAATTTCCATGGCTCTTGTGGTGCCAGGAATGGCACTGCCAGGACCATCCAGCCCCCCAGGCCATTCTGGGCCATGCCGTAGGCTGGGGTCCGAGCACGGTGGCACTCACGTAGTTGTCTCTGGCAGACCAGCCGGGGTAGAGCTGCATGTGGAGCTGCCGTTCCTTGCGAGCCAGTTCGTAGTACTTGGCTTGTTCCTCTCGGGACAGCGCGTGCCACTGCAAGGACAAAGAGCAGTGAAGCGTGGCCCTGCTGTCCCCTCCCATCCCAGCCCACCCCGGGCACCTGGGCCCTCCGTGTTTGTGGGGTGAGAGCAACAGGATTGGAAGCAGATGCTTGTTACATACTTAAGAGCAGCTGCAAGGGACAGAGATGTGGCACTGGGTGACGGCACTGGGCCCCGTGAGCTCTTACCCTCCTTC
Organism: Regulus satrapa; assembly: GCA_013396955.1. Taxonomy (NCBI): domain Eukaryota; kingdom Metazoa; phylum Chordata; class Aves; order Passeriformes; family Regulidae; genus Regulus; species Regulus satrapa. The sequence goes on along the minus strand of VWZN01001192.1, from coordinate 917,750 downwards.
CCAAGATCTGGTTGATGGCAGCGCTCTCTTTCAGGGTGCACTCGGCGATGACTTTCGCCCGCATTTCTTTCATATACAACATGAAAGCGTTCAGGGGCTTCTTAATAGTGGGCTTCTTGGCTTCCTTCTCTCTCTTTGGTTCTGGTTGAGGTTTCCTTGGTGGGACAAAAGGAGGGGCTGTCAGTATCAGAACCACCAGAAGACTCGACCCCAAAATAACCCCACAGCAGGAGCAGGTGGGGGCCCAAGATGTGCTCCTCAGATGCACGGCTCAGCGTTTATCCATCCTCCCCCCATTCGAGCACGGAGAGCGACACGTGAGATGTGTGCTGAGGTGCCGCTGAGCCGGCACTTCCCACTCACATGTTTCGGTCGTAGTGCTCCATCTCTTGCTTGCCGGAGTGGGGCACGATGGCGGGGTGCGGGATGCCGGTGGTGTGCATGCCAGAGCCCAGCATCAGCGGGTGAGTGAACCTGCAACAGAGAGCGGGTGAGCCGTGCCAGGAGGGCAGGCTGTGCTGCGGGTGCCGGGCAGCCGGGGCGGCGTCCCTCGGAGTGCGCTCGGACGTGGCGAAAGCAGACGGGAAGCGAGGACACGGAAAGCACGCAGGTGCTGCCAGGCTGGCGGGGCGGCGCCCACCGCCCCCGGGTCGCCCTCGTGGCACGGCCGGTCAAGCTGTGGGCACGTGGGTGGAAGGGATCCGGTGCCACAGCGAGGGAGCCCGCCTGCAGCAGGAGCCAGCCTGGCCGAGATCAAGGGCGCTTTCACCCAGCAGTTCCAGCTACTCAGTTCCCTGTTGTTGCAGTATCTCATTAGCACTGCAGACAGAACAACAAACTCAACCTGGGGTTTGGATGGGAGAGATTAGGACCACCCCACACCTTTCTTTCAACAGAAATAGACTAAGTCTGAACACGAACCCAAGTGCGACTCTAGGAGGTGCACCTTGCCTAAGCAATGCTCTCCACAACATGGGCTGAGATCACGAGAGGTCTCATTAGCTCTCAGGCTTCATTAGCTCTCTCTGGAGTTTTTGGAGAATAAAGCAAGCAAAGTCAGCTTTGCCAAGCTTGCCACTTTATGACTGAAGCTTGAGATGGCAGAATTGCCCATGGGAGATGAACTGTTCATTAGATATGCTGGCACGAAAAGAAAAGCTGTTTAATTTAATCCACCAGCACAGTCTGATCCTTATCTCACCAGGTGTACTTTCTCAGCTGCAGCAGTGCTGCAAAATCCACCCCAAAATCCTGCAGGCAGGAGCTCGGGAAGGCTGCTGGGGCACTTAGTGGGGAACCGTTAGCTCCTCTCGCCTTCACTTTCAGGGCTGTGCATGGGTGATACCTTGCGAGAAAGGAGGGCTGGCAGCACTCCCTCCCCTCTTCTGTAAAGCTAAGGGGCTCCATGGATCAAGGGATGCACAGATCAAGTGTTGTATGATCCAGGTTTCTGTGTGCCTAAGGGCTCGCATGAGCAAGGTTTGCATGGTTTTTCTGAAGGAAATCTCCACAAACAGCTATTCAAGACAACATGAAGCAGAAGCAAAAGCTGGTGTGACCGTGGCATCCCTACGGAGCCACAAGGGCTTTGCCCAGGAGCACACCTAGAAGAGCTGGGCTCTGTGGCTCCCATCCACAGGGGATGCATTTTGCTCACCTGAAGGCAGAAGCTGTGTTTATATCTCACAGAACTGACTTGTGCCAATGGGAGGGCAGCAAATCACTGTCCCCTCCTGTCCTGCTTTTAAAGCTGAGACCAAATAAACCAGATCCATCTCTGCAGAGCAAAGCGGTGGTGGCAGCAGGCACACATTCAGGATTAGGATCAGTGACACGGAGCAAAATCCTGAGCAATAGATTCCACCCCATTCTCCCAATGCTGAACTGAAGGCTGGAGTTCTGGACTCTCTTTAGAGTTCTGCAGAATAAAACCCAACCGTTGTGCATCCTTCATCCTCAATATTCCCCCGAGCACCCTTCGGACCAGACGCTGCCTAGAAGCGCCTTCTCTTCCCACGGCTGCCCTGGTGAGGGTGCAAGGCTGTCCCTGGGTGGCTGTGGTCTGCTGCAAGCTCCTGCTGCACAAACTGCAAGCTGCGCGACCAGCCGAGCTGCCCTGTCTCACGCAGCTCATACTCACCTGGAGAAAGAAGCCCCAGCAGAAAGCGCTGACGAATACGGCTGTCTAAATCCACATGACGGGAGCGGATAGACAGACTGGCTCTGCCTGGGATCAGGAAGAAAGAGTCTATAAAGTATCCACAGCTACGTGGTATTTCCTAAAGATACCCTTTGCTAACAGGACTCAGAGCACTGATGCCCCTGGTTGGGCGGACACTCCATGTCCCTTAGGCTTGAGTGGGCTTTGGATGCTATTTTGAAGAACCTGGCCCTTCCTACAAAGGCTGGAAGGAATTGGATCCAATTCTGAACCCCCTCTGGTACTGGTACTGACTAACGCTGCAGCTTGGAGTTTACCTGGTAACAATGCAAAGTGCAGAGGCGTGGTGAAAAATCAGATGTTGCTATTGCACAGAAGTTGCTCAAAAGAGCACAGTGTGACCAAAATACTAAGGCCCGCTCAGATTCTCTGTGTGGTCCATAAGAAGCTTCACCAGGAAGATAAATACGAGGAGAACTTCTTACTGTGCAGTGACCAAGCACTGGAACAGGTTGCTCAGAGAGGGTGTGGAGCCTCTCTCATTGGAGATATCCCAGGATTGTCTGGATGCAATCCTGTGCCATGTGCTCTGAACAACTCTGCTGGAGCAGTGAGCTTGGTCCAGATGACCCACTGTGGTCACTTCCAACTTTATCTACTCTGGGATGCTGTGATGCCCCAAGCATGGGAGACTCCTGAAGTCTGGAGAGAAAGTACCTACCACCCTGCCTTTGTGCTTCAGGAATGCTCTGATTTCCCCAGCACATCCTTTTAAGGGCACCCATTAGTTTTAAAGAAGCCAAAAGCACAGTCCTGCATTCTTTGTGAAAGCTGTTTCATACTGGGGACCAGGCATGTATCAGACCTGGGGCTGGAAATTATTTTTGAGATAGTAAAATAACTATGCAGGAAGTTCCTTGTTGTTCCCAGCAAGGGAACCCCCACATTTTCATATGGAAATAGCTCAAAAATACCTTGGCTTGTTCTGCAAACCTGCCAAAAGACGCTTCTAGCCTAAAACTGTAGATGGAAACTGAGATCATAGAATTACAGAATAGCTTAGCTTGGAAGGGACCTTAAAATCACAAAACGGTTTAAGCTGGAATGGTTTTGAGCTTAAAGTTCATCTCATTCCAATGCACCCCACCATGAGCAAGGACATCTTCCATGAGACCGGGTTGCTCCAAGCTCCATCCCACCTGGCCCTGAACACTTCCAGGGATGTTTCTGTGTAAGCACCCACAATGGGGTGCTTACAACTGTGCTGGTACTCACACTCCTCCGGCCAGGCTGCACAGAGCGGTACCTAAACCCAGGACCAGCTAAAATTTTCAGTTGTAATGATGAAAAAATCCACAATAAGTCTATTATCATTAAGTGTGGTGCTCTGTGAAGGACCCAAGCTCCTGGATGCCTGGGATTTTTTGGGGATAAAGACAAGTTTCTGCTCTGAAGAAGAATAATGACAGCGTGGCAGCAGCCAGACCCCTGAGCTATGCTGGGCAGGAAGGAGGCTCCCATTCCTGCTGCCGTGTATTGGCTTGACTGAAGTCTGGGGACTCTGTCTGCAGGAAAGGCAGCGGGGCTGTTTACACCTTGGCAGGCAGGAGCCCTCTCCGACCCCTCAGATGTCAGCAGGTATAAACACACCAACAAACAGCCAAGTGCTGCTGCTGCTGCACCGGGAAAGAGAAACAACCTTTGAAATTGGAGACGGCTGCCCCAGGGCCGAGAAAACACTTGGAGCTAAACCAGAAGCGACCCGTGTTACTCCAGAGGCTGGGATATTGGGATAGGAATGGAGGGGGGCACTTGCAGCTTCATCCGAAGTCCCTCTGACATACAAATTAAAGCAACTGCAAAATCAGTCCCTGATGGTTGGGAGTGCACGATTACAGCCCAGTATCATGGAATTACTGGTTTGGATTGGAAGGGACCTTAAAGTTCATCTCATTCCAAGCTCCTGCCATGGGCAGGGACAGCTTTCACTAGATCCAGCTGCTCCAAGCCCTGTCCAACCTGACCATGAACACCTCCAGGGATGGGGCAGCTGCAGTGTCTCTGGGCAACCTGTGCCAGGGCCCCACCACCCTCTGTGTAAAGAACTTCCTCCTAAGACCAGACTTCCATCTGGTCTAACTCTCCTCTTTTAATTCAAAACTTTTCTGCCTTGTCCTATCACTATGTGCCCAAATAAAAAGTCCCTCTCCCTCTTTTTTATAAGCTCCTTTTAGGTACAGGAAGGGGCTCTGAGGCCTCCCTGGAAACTTCTCCAGGCTGAATAACCCCAGCACTCTCAGCCTGTTTCCAGAGGATCACCTGGGATGGGAGGGTGGCTCAGTTAAAAGGCTGTGGGATGGTGCAGGAGAGGCTGCCATGGCACCACGGTGCTCGGCCCCAGGCACAGGTGAGTGACACGATTTGCAGGTTCCTGGCTAATGTTAACTGCCAGGCTTCCAGAAGCAAAACTCACTTGACTGGACTCTTGGAAGCTTTTATCTGACTGTCATCCCAGCTTAATTACAGAGACACTGATTGCAGCTCCTCCTCCTGAAGCACTCGGTGAGAACAAAACCAGTTTCTGCCCAGCTCCTGCCTGCCAGCTTGTGGAGGAAAAGTTGCTTCCCATGTGTGACTGCCTTGGCCTGGCAGCTGACTTGGTGGCACCAGCACAACCATGGCATCCTGTAATGGTGTGGGTTGGGAGGAACCTTAAAGATCATCCAGTTCCAATCCCTTGCCGTGGGCAGGGGCAGCTTCCTCTAAACCAGGTTGCTCAAGATCCCATCCAGCCTGGCCTTGAACACTTCCAGGGATGGGGCAGCCACAGCTTCTCTGGGATGCATCCCTGGCATGACCATCCCCAGCACACCCATCTCTGGCACACAGCCCCTGCTGCCTCATGGGGCAATGCTGCCAGGACCCTGCCAGGCTTCTGCACCCACCCCCAGCGGTGTGCTGGGCACTCCACAAGTGGGTCTGGGGCTCTTTCCATACATTTTGGACAAGGAAAAGAATTAGCAAAAGCTCCACACGTGCCTCAAGGTGCTGCTCTCTGCATCTTTGTTGCTTTACCATAGATGCTCTATTAGCCATTAACAAAGGCATCTGATGAGGCTGCAGGATGCCAAACCCCACAGATGCTGGAGCAGCTCTCAGCCATGAAAGCTCTCTCCACCACCGACTGGCCCACAAAATCTCCATAAAAAGCCAGACTGCTTTCCCTTCATGAGCCCAGAGCTGTCTGAACAGCATCATCCTAACCCAGGAGTGGACCTTCCATTTGACAAACAGGCTCCTTTCTCCTCTCTCCAACTATTTCTTTCATGTTACAGCACAGTCACCCCAGCCCTTGTTTGCCTTGAGGATGAATCACATCATATGAGGAGCTAAATCATCACCCAAGAGTAGCAGATTTAGCACAGAAGGCAAAATGTAATCTCTTTGAAGCCAGACTCTGTATCAAAGGCCTCATCCTCTGTTTCCTTGTGGTTAAATATCTGGAACATGAAATTCACAAACAAAACAAAGCAAAAGCTAACATTTTACTTCGTGTTTCAAGAAGCTTCCCCTTTCCCACTCTGCAATAGGTTCTTGTACCTGAAGCTCTCTGCTGGGCTTTGACAGGGTTTTATCCACCAGCACTGGTGGCATCTGGCCACTGTCCCTGTGATCACTTGCCCTGCACTTTCTCCTCATCCCAGCAACCCTGAATTGCCACCTGCAGCCACCACCTGCACCTCCCTGTCAGCCTCTGCTGAGGGATAAATATTAATCTGAGGAGTGATGATGCCCACATGGCAGCACCTCAGACCCGCTCTCTCAGTGTGCTCATGGTCACGGGGACAAAAGCCAGTGGCAATGACCACAGAGAACACACTGGTATATTTTTAACTTGTGTCCCCAGGGCAGGTCTACCAACAGGCTGTGCTCTGCAGGATGCTCTGCAGGGCTGGCCCACGCAGGGGGTACATTTTGGGAGTGCTCCAGCTCATGGTCTCTCCTTTCCCATGCCTGCCGGGGCAGTGGTTACCAACTGGCTGAGCTGTGGCCGGGCTGTGGCACCGGGGTTGCTTCCTGGCAGGTCTCTGCCATGATTTACCTCTTCCCCGTGTGTCAGATCCCAAGAAACACCATGGGCTGGCAGATGGAGCATCCCACGGGATTACTCCGTACTGGTGCCATCAGGGAAAGCACTGATTGTGCTGAGAAGTCCAGTGAGGGAGAAAATTACCTCCTACTCAAAAAAAGAGACTTTTGCTGTGATTAGGAGGAGCGGGTAGGAAGCTCTCTCTGGGTTCCCTAATCCACAGAGGCAGATGTAAAGCAGGAGGCAGTTTTGAATCGGGCAGGTTGTAACCCCTCTCCAGGGATGCCTCAGCCAGGACGAAGCCTTCAGCCTCTCCATGGGTCTGCTCCCACCTCCAAGACACAGCTAAATCCTCCTCCCTCTTCACACAGCACACAGGAGGGGTGAAGTTGGGGGAGGCACCGTGGAGGTGACAGAGAGTGGCCGCAGTGCTTGGCTCGGGCCCGTCCCCGTCCGGCGGGGCTGCGCAGGCCGAGCCCTCCTCACTCACCATCCCATCGACGGCGTGATCTGGCCCACTCCACCAGGGGGCAGGGGGTAGAAACCAGAGATGTCCGAGGTCTGGGAAGGACGGTGCACTCCTGGAAGAGGGAGAAGGAAAGGAGTTGAACCTGGGACTGCACTCCCTGGCTGACCCGGATCATTCCCAAGCCCTTGTCTGCTTCATCTACATACACTTGTGGACAGCTACATGAAGTAGCAATCTGCAAGTGGCAGGATGGTGTTTCCTGTGGTTTTCTCTGTGGGGATGTGGTGGGTCATCCACATTTCTGCAAAATCACAAGCATAAGGGGGGGCGGAGAAGGCATCTCGCTCCTGCACAAGCATCATAGCTGCTTCATGCTACCCTGGGGCCAAGCAGCACCATGCTTTGTAAGGACCTGGCAGACTCCAGGCATCCCTCTGTCTTTCCCAGAGAGCCCACTCAGGTGCTCAGTGGATGGTCAAAGTCATTCTTGTGCTCCCTCTCCACCAGTCATCTGCAGGACCCCCCGTGAGCAGGCAGTGGGGATGCTCCAGCAGGCATCACTTCCAACTTAATTTTAAGCAATTTGAGTTCAAAACAATTGTTCTGCGGCTCTGTGGGTGCCAAGGAACTATGGAGGTGGGTATGGTGCCAGCTGGGAATTCACCCTTTGCAGGGGGAATCCCTGTGCGATCTTCAAAGCCGCTGGCACGGGCAGCATGGCCAGGGGACACAGCTGCAGCATTGCTCCGTTCCTCTCTGGGCTGGAAAACATCCTGTGGTGCCTGGGGCTGCGGGTGGGACTCAGACAACCACGATGCTGCTGGAAAAAACAGCCTCCAGCTGACCTCTGGACTGGGAAACTAGAGGGGTGCTGGGGCTGAGCTCTGGCACAGCACGATGTAGTGATGGCTCAGACAAAAACTGGGAGCAGTGGCTGTCCTGGATGATAAATACACGGACTAAATTGGTGATAAGTTGCAAGCAGTTGCAACTGGATTTTTCTCCTAGGTGTATGAATGACACCTTATTAATCAGGAATGACACCAACCGATTCTAAGTATTTTCTTGGGAGTCAGCTAAAATAAATATGTAACTGACCTGGCAGGAATATATAACCTAGTATGAGATTTGCTTCAAGTGGGACTCAGTGGCCCATGGAGGTCAAACAACACCAGTCCTGCACAAAGCAGCTGATGGTACATCCTGAGATTTGCACCCCCAACAATACGAGTTGTGTAAGTCAGGGCACAAGTTATTCCTGCTGGCCCAGTGGTTGGGGCACCAGCCACTGACTCAGAATTCCTGCTCGTATTTCCTCATCTGTGTGTCCTTGGGCTACTGGGAGAAACTTTAAAGGGATGCTGGGAGAATGAGTATTAGAGTGACTCTGAAGCTCTCACGCTGGGTGAGAATGGGAGCTATTGCAGTGATGAAAACAGAGATGGGGCACATGGGGCACATCCAGGATGAACATGGAAGAAAACCCTGGCCCCAGCAGTGTAGGGATGGGGAATGGATGATCACAGCTGCACCTCAAAGGCAAGACCCAGCTGAGGACGATGGGCTGAACCTTTCCTTGCACAGCACGTGGGAGGGTCTCCAGGACAGAGAGACTCCCTGTGTCTGTAGAAGTACAGGCTAAATGGGAAGGGGAGACTGGGCAGTCCTGCACTGAGGGCACAGGTGGGCAGCCCAAGGACCCACCGCAGAGGTGAATGCTCAGGGACTGCTCCAGTGCCACTCGCAGCCTCCACTGAGGGATAGAGCCAGCTCTGCCCGTGCGTGAGCTGCTCTTGTATCACTTAAGGCTTCCCAGGCTGACAGTTCCCAGGATGCAGCTCACAGGGCTCTGAAGGGACAGAGCTTTGCCAGGTACAGCAAAGGCAGCGTGGGGGAAGGTGTGTTGGGTTGCTTTCCTGAGCATGTCCTCCCAGACTCAAACTCAGCCATTACCTGAACTTTTAGTACGTTTATTCTGTTAACTCTTCCTATTTTTCTGCTGATTTTATCATGCTCTGATGGCTGACAAGCAGCGTGCTGCCTGGAAGACAACCAGGACGTGCCAGGGTATCTCTTACACCAGAGCTAAATCCTACCCATCAGCACCCCGATGAGTCCAGAGTGTGACCTCCAGGTTCAGACCAGGGATTATTCAGTGGGTCCTCCAGCCAAGAACCCATTGTTGTATCAATTATGTTAACTTGGTGAAGCTGATGCCTCTGGGACAGCTTGGACCACTCCTGGGTGGAAGCCTTTGCCCAAATCACAACAGTTGGTTTTGTGCCTCAGTTTCGGCACTGGTTTCTAGGCTCTGAGGGAGCCTCCTTCCTGAATGCAGTTTGAAACAAAACTGTCAGTTTGCTTACTTTCCCATGAAATCAAGCCCAGGTTTGTGTAAAAGCCTGGCTAATCTGAACATATGTTCTTCATTATTGCAAGGTTGAGACAAGTTTGATTTTACACTCAGTTTGCCAAGAACCCACGAAGAATGATAGAAAGATGGACTGGAGTGAATTTCTCAACACATACCTGTATTTACAGTTTATTTTAGAGGGCTTAACCTCAAAATACTGTACTTTCCTCCACAGCCTTATAAGCCAATTGACACAGCCTGGGCTCACACAGGAACACAAAAAGCCAAACCAGGTGACAACCACATAACATGTGGCTACGGGGACACACATGTCACAATTCAGTCAACTATCAGATACTGTTTAGTCAAAATATTTCCTGTTTCAAGTATTTTTATTTTCTCAAAATGACAACCTGACAACAGTTTGGGTATGAGTCAAAGGAAAGATTACTTTCCATTTTCTGGTCGGCTCTTGTGCATTACCATGCAGACTCTGGTCTGGTCTCAAGGTGCAGGACAGCTTGTACAGAGAACTGAGCACACTCCATCAGCAGGGCTGGCACTTTTGCTATCAAACTGCTCACAGCCAGACCACAAAGCACTGCCAATAAGCTAAATAACCACCTGCTGCTAAGCCATGTCCCAGCTGACCAAAGGCCCTGATTCTTCTCATTGTTTTAGGACCAGAAAGGTGCCAGCCTCAGTGGTCCAGCTCTGTCCCCCTCCCAGCACACAGGTGCCAGTGCTGCCATTACCTTGTTTCTGGTTGATGTCGGCGGGCAGGTGGGGTGAGTGGGAGCCGTGGCTGAAATGGTCGTTGCTGTACGGGATGAGCGGGGTGAGCGGGTGCACTCCGTGGGACGGCTGCACCACGGGAACTTTGTTGGACTGCAAGACACAACGATGGAGAGGACTCAGAAATCATCAGGATCCACCCAGCAAGGAGGGCCAGTGCCCTCTGCAGTCTTGCTGTTGCCAGCAAGGCTGGGAGTAACTAAAAACACTACACAAACACTAAACAAATTACGGAACATACACTGCAGCATCGTGAAAAAAAAAAAAAAAAATATCCATAAAACAGGCAGGGGAAACAGCTGGAAATGATTTCTAGGATAAGTAGAAAACAGATCAAGCCATCATGAAGTTTTTAAAGTTCAGAATTTCTATTTAATTAATTTACAGTATGTTGTATGCTCCTAGCGTGTTACTCAATGCAAAAACTCTTGTTCTCTGTCGTGGACTACCACAGGGTCTAAATCTGGACCTTCACAGTGAATCCTTCATATTCACTGTGAAAGTCATGTTTGGGCTTTATTAATCAGGGCTGTCATGCAAAGACACACAGGATCACAGAATCTTTTCAACTGGAAAAGACTTTATAGAGGTCATAAAGTCCAACCATTAACCCAGCATTGCCAAGGCCACCATTTAACGCAGAGGGTAATGCCTCTGAAAACAGGACATGGTCACCAGTTAGCCCTTGGGCTGAAATCCCTGTTGGACTGAGCTCTAGTGCTGGAGAAGGACCAGAGGGAGCTGAGGTAACGCTGGAGATGCAAAAAATCCAGGAAAAGTAAGCAAAGAAAAATCTGTCTCCTCTTGTAGCTACTCCTGGTTCCACACAGCACGGCTGTCAGAGCCCAACACCTTGGAAAACCCTTTCTGGTGAACACAGGAAGTCCTCCTGCGTGTTGGAGCAGAGAGAGGGGAACTTGCTTGGGAGAGCTGCACAGCTGTAAGGAACACACACAGACACAGACACAGACACACACACACACACGCTGCCATCTACGCAGCCTCCTCGCCTCGAGCACCTCGTGCTGTTTCCTACATGCCCGGTTTCGCCCATGATTGCCTTTAAATCCAAACTGACTTCATCTTGGTGGTGGAATGTTAGGATCTGTCCCAGATAAATCCACAAAAAGAAACAGGACTAACAGCACTCCAAAAGAGGGTGAATTTGGGAACAGAGTAGGTCAGACAGCTCTCCAGGGGCTACGAGCTGGGCATGGCAGCCAGTTTTCATCAGTCTCACTGGGATGTCTACAGATGATTTGCTGTGTGACTTTTGACAAGCCATTTAGGATCCTTGGACTCAATTCACTGGTGCCTTTCATTTTGGTAATGATTTTGCTCAGGCAGAATGAGCAAAAAGCTTTGACTGGCTTTGGCAAAGGAGACACAGACACAGACGGTGACTCTGATCAACCTGTCCTGGACCTATCCCAGCTGCTCCAAGTGAACTGGGACGCTTGGGCAAGTCCTGTGTTTTGCATCCCTGCTCTGAGGAGGAAACCCATGAAGCGGAAAGAAAAACAGACTGATGGAGACGCTGCTTTACATCTGCCTTTCCCACAAAGGTTTGCTCATGCAAATAAAAACCAAGAGGCATGCAGGTTTGCATTTGAGAATGAACGAAAACCCTCATTCCTGATGCTTAACAGGTGTAGATTTACTGCATACAGTGGGGTACTGGGAATGTGATCCCCCTTCCCAGCACAAACTGGTGTGGTACAGGCACTCCTGTCCTGCAGCAGGGCCATGGGTTATGTGGTTTTCCCATCGAGAGCAGCACTGGGCTGGTTCCTGCTTAGTTAAACACATGTTTTTGGAGCTCTGAGCTTTTTCTATTCTTAGCCATGAAATGAGATGAAGAGCTTTTCAGTGATATTTCTAAAATTAGCTTTGGTTTAGCTTATTTAAGAGCCACAAAGCCTAAACGAGGGACATGCTTAGAGCTGTTCTAGGGGAAGGTGTCCCTGCCCATGGCAGGGGATTCGAAGGAGATCATTTTTAAGGTCCCTTCCAACCCAAACCATTCTGAGATTCAGTGGTTCAATGGTAACCTGGTGGTACAAGACTTGCAGCTCAATTACTCAGTTTTTCTTTCAGTTCAGAGGGAAAACAACATGCTGCACCAGTAAGGAGAGCTGGCTTCCCCATGACCTTTCTACATTTGCCCTTGTCTCGCTCAAAAACTTCTCTACTCCCTAAAAGATCTGGTGGGGAAGGATGGCCAGCAAGGAGACAAGAAAAAAATCTGTAAGGGGCTATTTATCCCCTCTTCCACTTCCTCCCTTAGAGAGTTACAGGAACCTATCTCCCAAAATGAAGGGAAGAAGGAAATGCTGCATAAAAATATGGAGAAATAGAGAAAACTCCGTGTTGATCCTGGTTCAAAGACTGCAGCTGCCAATGGTTGTGGCCTATGGCCATGACTGCAGCTACCAGCTACACTAAGAATGCATATGTGGCTTATAGAAATCCACATGCCAGAGAAACGATCAATTCCTCTTTCTTGCAAGGTCTAGGTTACGTTCCTGCAAATCAGCTGCAGCACGTGAACCCTGAAAAGGCTTTTCAAAGCCAGGACTTAGCAGCTGACAGTGTTATGCCACAAAATTAACCTGATGTAATGTTTTCTCCCAAGAGGATCGAACTGACATGAGGGCAGTGCTGTGGTGTTCTCTCAGAAGGTCCCCTGGGAGGACACCGGGTGCTGCTGGTCAGGACATCACAGGGGATGAGCTGTGGTTTGGTAAAGCATCTTATTTTGTCTCCTGGGTTTCAACACAGCCCAGAGCTGCAGTGACAGGGCTGCTCACTACCCACCCACCAAAAATAATTCTGCTGATGCCAAACATCATGGCCCCAACACCAATTTGTCACCTCCTGTCCTTCAGCAGCCACGGGGGGATGAGAAGGAGCTCCAGGGACAGCTTTGCTTCACCTCCTCCAGCACAACCCTTTGAGGACAGGTCAAGGAACGAGCCGTGCAGCCACGACCTCGTACAGAAATGAAGAGACACATCTACAGCAACCACAGAACGGTATTTCCAGAGGGGATGGAGCAGCAGGATGGAGTTTGCAAGCCTGGAGGGCTTCTCCCCCACTGTCAAATTTGCTAAATTGCAGCTCTGCCGAGTGCCCAGCTCCCCTGTGAGCACTGCCCTGCATGCTGGGCCAGCCATGGACGCTGCAGTGCATCCCCTCCAGCACCAGCCATCCCACCAACCCCCCTGCAAATGGCTGGAAAACCCAAGGCTGCTGAGGGAAGAAGATCCCTCCTTGAAGCTGAGATTGTGACTTTAATAACCGCAGTAATTGGAGGAGCAAAGAGAAAAGACAGTACCATTAATTATTAAGAAAGACTAATTGTTGGCAAGGCAAAATTAGACCTCCCCACTCATGCCTGGGTGTGTGATTCTGATGGAATCTCGAGGGCAGACAGAAAACTCTCTTTCCTCTGAGCACACGCAAACCCAGTGGATCCTGCACATGAGGATCACCCTCCCCACTGGAGTTCCAGTGTATTTTGGCTCCAAGATGCCTGATCAGGCTCAACACCCTTTGCCTTTGCTCCCATTCTCCATCACACATGCTCTGGCCACAGGCAGCACTGGGGTTATACAAGCTGCTGGGATGCTGCTGGTTGATACGAACTATAAATGAGGGGTTTCTAATAAAAATGTGGGGTTTTCACTAGAGAATGGTGTGGGATTATAATCAAATCTTTTCTGGAAAGCACCTCGTGTTAGCAAGTATTTGAATTAATTTTTTTAAAGAGTAGTCTATTTAGTCATTACATGCTAAAAATGAGTAGCTTTTCTTTGCTGGTTTGATGGAGGATTTTTCTGTTAAACTTTAAAGCTAACCTTAAAAAAATGTAGCACAGAAGGCCAAAAGTCAAAATTTGAGTGAAATGATCAAACTAAAAAATTTCCACAGCTGGTAAAACTCTGACTTTTAAACTCTAAAAATATTGTAGGGAATTTTTTTTTTTCTGCTTGGGTCAGTTTAGGAAAAGAAACAAATGAAAACAAAAAGAAAAGAAAAAAGAGGATGTTTCATAACCCAGCTGAACAAAGCAGTGGTCACACCTTGGTGCCCGGGGGGCTCCTGAGGATTCCAACATCCCACCAGTGCCGAGCTCCACCACTGCTTTTATGGGTGGGAATGACTTTAATTCATCTTCTGGTAGAAGACAATTCAGAACTAAAATAGTTTTAACTTGACTGTCCCTTCCAATAGTGAAAAGTGTTAAATCTCATGCTGTTAAATTTTCTTTGGGGATGGGACTTCAAGGGGTGCTGTGCCCCCCATGGAGGATGACAGGGTACTGCCTGCCTTGCACAAACCCCAGCTCCCAGAACACCGAGAGCCAAAACTGCTGGGAACCCTGCTCTGAGGGAGCCACTGTCCCTTCCAGGACGCACAGGAGCCTGCAGGGAGAGCAAAGTCCCTTAACTGCTTTGTGACCCTTGGAGCCAGGTGCCCCCATGACCCCGGCCGTGATGAGGGAAGGCTGGGAGCACCCTGGAGGGAGCAGGAGCCACCCCCAGAGCCCAGAGCACCTGGGTGCAGGAGCTGGTGGCCAGGGCGAGCACTGTGGTTTCCAGCCTCACTGGGGAGCTGAGCCACAGTCAGGTGAAATTACTCACATCACTTTCAAATTTCCCCACACTGCCAGCCCCAAAGACAAAGACATGAAGAGCCGTGGGCCAGCCCAGCCGTGGCCTGTGTGTAGCGAGGGGCCTGGCCAAGGGAAGGGAGCTGGGGCTGGCAGCTGCGCCGTGCTGGTGGCCACCCCACCGTGGCACAGGGGGGTTTTGGCAGTCCCAGCGCTGTGTGTCTGGCTGCTGGGAGCATCCCCCAGGGCTGCTCTCGGCTCAGATGCTGGGCTGAGCTCTGAGCAGGTCTCCGTGCTCCTCTGCCCTGCATGGGTGCCTGGGTGCAGCACAGGAGCCGTGGGCACAGTCCAGCCCCAGGTTGCCCCATATGTGTTTGCTTTGATGTCACTTCTCAGAGAGAGATGAGTCGACGTGTCGGCTATGAAAAACAAAACCTACCAAGGTTTGCTGATGCTGATTCAATGAGGAATTTATTCCTCTTCACTGCAAAATTAGTCATCATGCCACAGAAAGAAAGGCATAAGGTCAGGCTTGCACCAAGCATGCACTGCTGCTGGGGAAGCTACCTGTGACCGGGGGCACTGTGCCTTTTGCTCTTTATCCTCCAATCAATCCAAATTAGCAAATGATTAGGGATGTATCGGGGACATTAGTCCAGCTTGGATGAGGCCCTGGGCAACCTGTAGCGGAAGGTGTCTGCTCATGGTGGGTGGGTTAGAACTGGATGATCTCTAAGGTTCCTTCCTACCCAAACCACGCTGCGACTCTGTGGTATGATTAAGGACATTATTAGGCACATCCCACAGCAGCAGATGCCGGGAAGGCTTCCAGGAGGACTCCCAGGTGAACGCTGTCCCTTGGGGCACCGCGGACCCAGAGCCCATGACTCAGCCCAGCTCGCACACTCTAAGTTCTGGAAACACCTCCCAGCTCTGGGCTCCTGACCGTGTCAGCAGACATCTTCAGCCCTCCTTTCCCTGTGGTGTTACCCCAGGAGATGCTGTGATAAAAGATCCCCCCAAGTACCCACTGCAGACCGTTTTTGGCACTGACTGCCTGCACTGCGACCAGAGCCCTCGGCAGCCTGCGGGCAAAGGCAGCATTGACTCACTTCTCATCTCAGCACACCTTTTTTTTTTTTTTTTTTTTTCTCCCTTTTTTTTTTTTTTTCTTTTCTCACTTTTGCTGCAGTCCCAGCACCCCAGCCTGCTGCCGCAGAGGAAAGGAAACAGGGAAAGTTAAAGCTACCCATGCTCAGGCACTGCCCTCATTCAGCTGTGCACCCCCTCCAGAAGAGCCAAATTTTGGCTGCAGCAGCAGCAGCAACAGCAACAGCATCTTCCCGGCCACTGCCCAGGTCAAGCAGCATGGCTGCGGCACAGAGAGATTTGGATTTGGTTCTTACCCTCAGCGCCACCAGGGTTCCTCCAGAGACCTCATCTCTAAGACCAGAAGAGTCCCACAGCCCCATGCACCCCACCTCTGACCCCACCATCTACCCCATGGCCCTGACGTGCTCATGAGCAGCAGTCAGATGGAGAGGAAAGGAATAATTTGCAGTTATTAATTCTTGCATTAATTCTGCATATGAATTGCAACAAGGAGCTGATTGATTTAAGAGACAAATCCCACATACAGGCAAATACTGTGTTTGCTCAGGTTTTTATCCAAACATTGCCCTCATTCTGGTTTTTGTCCCTGCTCTCTACATTTTGTGGTTGATGGAGCATTGATTTCCTCAACTCTTCCCTTTCCCCGATTTCTTTCAGCTTCTTTAAAATCCAGCTCTGCTTTGAAAATGCTTTGAAAATGAGGCACCCGGGTAGCCCTGATCTTCGCTGTACCTTCCAGGGGAGGCGCTTGCCTCAGCGGCCAAACTCAGCTCCCCTGATCCTGATGCCCCCGTGACTGGGGTGTGCATCAGAGAACGAGTTCCCTGGCATTTCCCACCTTCTGTGTCCCAGCACTCAGAGGGGTGACCAAGCTCCAGACACGATGGGGACAAATCACAGAATCACAGAGTAGTTTGGGTTGGAAGGGACCTAAAAGAACATACAGTTACAACTCCCTGCCATGGGCACATATATTCCACCCACTTGACCATGTTGCTCAGGGTCCCTCCAACCTGGCCTTGAACATTTTCAGCAATGGGGGAAATACAGGGAAAGAACTTAAAAACCTTCCAAAATTTCTCAGTGGCCTTCCGTGCTGCTGCTGGTTTCTGGTTTTAAGCAATAATGGTTATTATTTTTCAGTCAAACTCTGCAGGGGAAACAAGCTGAGTTTTTCACCATTTACGGGCACAGGAAGAGCTGTTTCACTTCTCAAGTATTTATCTTCTAAGAGAAAGATGTAGGTGGTTCTTCCTGAAAATTTAAAAAAAGTTAAAAAAAAAAAAAGGCATGGAAAAATAAAGATGAAAAGTCCCTCCCAGAGACTGCTCTCTTAGGATGACAGGGGGCAAGTGTGGAGGCAGCTGCACCCCATACCAGAGAGGCAGAACCCCCAAAAATGAAATTTAGACATCACCACCCAGTGTTGACAGTTCCATTCAGCAGAAGAGCCACCTCCCTCCAGATGCCTCCTCAAACCTGCAGAAAGTGCCCCTATGCAATGCTTGCCTTGCTGGGGAAACGCTCCTGCTGCGACACTCAAAGCATCTGCTCACAAGGGGACAGCAACCCGCCCCCGGTCCTGATGTGCCACTGCCACAAAAGGCAGAGGTGACATTTGGCCTCATGGAACCAAAATGCCGGGGCAATCATAACTCAGGGGCTGCACCGCAGCACCAAAGCCCTGCTAGTCTCTCCCAAAAACCAGGGCAATTTAATTCTGCATCAACCCCTAGCTTGTTCTGCAACATCCATCCCTGCTTATTGGCTTTCTTGTGTTCTGGGCTACAGAGAGAAAAAAAAAAGTCTCTGTCCCCATCATGTCCCGTGGTTCTGAGAATTTGAATCAAAAGCTGCAAACGCTGGAGTTACCGGTAACGCCGGAGGCTGCGAGTGCAAAGGCTCCCGTTTGACCTGGGGAGGCTGATACTATCTGACCTCCTTTATTTCCCCCCCTTCTTGAAGGTGAGCGGCCAGTCCAGTACCCAGAATTAATCAAGAAAATGTCCAAGAGGGCAAGGGAAGAAAACAAAACAAAAGTATGTCACAGAGGCAATG
Organism: Regulus satrapa; assembly: GCA_013396955.1. Lineage (NCBI taxonomy): Eukaryota > Metazoa > Chordata > Aves > Passeriformes > Regulidae > Regulus > Regulus satrapa. The sequence goes on along the minus strand of VWZN01001192.1, from coordinate 900,096 downwards.
CTTGCCCTGCAGGCTTGAGACGTTGTTTCCCGAAGGACCAGGGATGTGGCCCTCCATGTGCCCGGCAGCACCAGGTCCAGCTAAACCTCAGGGTGCAAAGGTTTGGTGAAACACTGAGGGTCTGCACTGTGAGAACCATGTCGTGATCCCTGTTGCTGTTAGTTTCAAGGATTTTCACCTGCTTTGAGAAGCCATTTGAAAACCTCAGCCCCAACTGCATCCTGGGTCTGAACTGAGATGGCTTTGGCATCTGGTTGTCACATCCCTAGACTGGGAAGAAATTATTCCCTCTGAGGGTGCTGAGGCACTGGCACCAGTTTCCCAGAGAAATTGTGGCTGCCCCTTACCCCAGAAATGTTCCAGGCCAGGTTGGATGTGGCTTGCAGCAACCTGGTCTAGTGGAAGGTGTCCCTGCCCATGGCAGTGGAGGGGGAACGAGATGGTCTTAAAGGGCCCTTCCAGCCCAAACCATTCTGTGATTCTAAGATCCCTCCTCTCCCAGGACGTGCTTGCAGCAGCAGATGGAAAAACCTGCAAGATTTCTGGGGCTGACTGCCAACAACAAGAACCCTCCAGGTGCCAGTGTTGTGCAGTTTTCTGGAGGCAAATGTTTGCTTACAGAATCCCAGGGCATAAGGAGAGGGGTCCTGGCTGCTGGCTGTGTTTTTTCATTCCATTTATAACAAATACAAAGCCAGCCCATGTACTTGAAAGAGTTTGGGGGAGTTTACAAAACACAACCCCTCAAAAACACTGATGTGATTTAAGACGTTTCGATTAATCAAACATCAGAGGGGTGAAACCTGCCCCTCCACGTCACAGCAGTGCCAGGCCACCACTGGTGACACCATCCTGCTGGTGTCATCCCAGTCACACTGGGACCTGGACAGGAGATCTATCACAGGATGTTTGTCCCTTGTCTATAGGCTTGGGAAGGGACAGTTGTCAGCCCCTCCTGGAAAGTACTATAGTCCCTATTTCCCTGTTTTCTTTTTTCCTCTCCTCTCCTCTCCTCTCCTCTCCTCTCAATTTTTTAAATCTGCTAGTTCCACAGCTCAGATTCAGGGCAGACCTCACTACCTGACAAAATCACTGGTTGAAAGAAACAGACAACAAACCCAAGTTTCACACCCATCTGAAATCCCCAACTCACTGACAATGTTGGGGAAAAATAATAGTAATAACAGGAATAAGAAATAAAAATGGCACTACAATGCTGCAGATTTGTCCAGAGGGAGCTTTCTCCCATGGCATGCAATGGCCAAGGCCACGCACTCTCACAAGGTCAGATGACACCAAGGGAAGGTGTTTTACCACGTCACACGTGGCCATGTCCAAGCCCATGCCACAGTCCAGTAAAAGACAAGTCAAAACAACCAGGGATGATAATACATAATATTATCATCCTCCTTGAGTGTGCATTTCTCAACTATGGTGAAATCCCTTCAAATTCATACAAATGTCAAGCACATTTCCAGCACGGATGGCCAGGAATGAACGAACGGCGGCTGCTCTGAGCCTTCCTCAGGATCTCTCCCAGACCCTCTCCAGCACCATTCCAGCCCAGCGTGGGTCCCCATGTCCCTCCCCTAGATGTCACTGCCTCCCTGGCAGTGCTTTGCCCAACCAGTGCAGCCCGGTGGGCGAGGGCTGAGGCGAGGGACTCCCTCCCCACGGGGACCCCCAAATCCCCGCGGTGATGGCGGCACGGAGAGAGGCAAGCTGCGAGCTGCCACCCCCACATCATCCTAATCTGGCTCCCATTTAGTTCCCAGTTTCCACGATAAACGGCTCTGCGGGGGCCAGGGAGGGAAGATAATCCCCTCTGGAGCCAAAGGGATGCTCTGTGGACACCCTGCAGCAGTAAGGCGATAGCAGCTTTCCGTGTTGCTCACTTTCAAGGGTGACATGTTTACAAAGAATGCTACAGCCGCTAATCCTGGATGATACCCTGTGTCTGCCTGAGAGAAATCCTAATTTTCTCGATAGGAGGAATTAGTTACTTTAATGCTTAATACCCTTTTTTTCCTCTGAAAGCAAGCAAGCATTATTGTGCGGAGCGGAATAAACATTTTAATTAAAATGTGGAATTTATCTTCCAGTCAAATTCGTACGAGCCCCCGATGACACGTCAAACTCTGCTTTCCCATTTTGAATCTTCTTCTGATCTCTTAATGCGAGCAGCTGAATTAAAACCTGGGCTTGGTGGATTTGCATATAATTAGAGAGCAAGGGAAATTAATAGGGAATTGAATGGGTTTCTCCTCTGCCCATCTGATGTTTTTGCCAGATTAAAAAGAGGGGTTTTTTTAATGACTGCAAAAATGTATTAAATTTTATTTAACCTTTTTTTGTTGGGGGGAGGGAAGTAGACAGACTAAAGAAACAAACTTATACATATGATAATGAACAACTCCTATCGTGGGAAGCAAATATCATTGTAATTAGGATTAGAAAGGAATCCTAATTAATCTTGTCCTGCCACTTGACTTCTTGAAGTTCCTTAAATGTTACCTCCTATGAGATGTAAAACAAGGAGCAGTTTAAATGCTTGACAGCTAATCCTGGCAGCCTGAGCAGTATAGGACAGAGGCTCCTGGATGAAATTAAGGATGGAGAGATCTGATCCTGCGAGCTGGACTCAGACTAAAGGGGAACATGCAGCTTTGCTGCTTCAGTCTCCTAATTCCTCACAAGAAGTTAGGTAATGAGTTAGCAAACCAAGAGAGATGTGATGCACTAAGCATGACAGCAACCTCTGACGCCATACAAAGCACCTTTACAGATATTTTTCCATTAAAAATAAATAAAATTGTGTATTCAGAAATACTTCTGGGGCTCATTTTCAGAATTGAAGTTCAGGTGAGGGGTGGGAATACATGCGGTAACTCTGGTGCTGAGCATCCCCACCCCATGCCTTGATTTCATCTTCTCCACACTCGTGATGATAAAGATTACCCACAGTGCAGGTACTAAGTCATACATATTTTAACTCTGCTCTTGTCATGTGTCATCAAATCCTGTTTTTCAGGTATTGAGATTCATAGATTTAATTGCACAAGATTTTACTACAGGAGTGGATGGTCATGAGATTATTTTCCTCTTTGTGTCTCAGTATGGAAAGCAGCTTGGAGAGAGCTGGTTTCCAAACTTCAGGGCCTGGATGAAAGTCTGATTTTCCAAATACAGCCAAATACAGTGCCAAGAGGTGCCATAATGGGGGATTATGACTTGGCCTATTAATGAATGCAGCAAATTTTAATTTTTATGCTAAAATAAAAATAATAAATGAATCCTACTATGGCTGGGCAGGCTTCTCAATATATTTTTACCAAGAGTTTTTTGCTATGGCTTGATGAAAGTGACTGTCAGCAATGGCCCAGTGATAACCTGGTTAGGTCAGACGTGAAAAATTGTCACTTCAAAATCAAAGACCACACAAAACATTCCCAGTGTTGGATTTCATTTTAACCCTGGCCAATCATACATTCACAGGGCAGGACTGATCAAAGGCTTTGCATTGAAAAAATAAGAAAGTCGAAATTTCCTATGGTTTTTATGAGAAAAGTAATTGATGAAACTTTTCTTTTTCAAGTTGGTTTTGCTTTGAGTTTGGGGCTCATGGGGATACAAGAAGCAACAGGAGCAAACCTGTGAGGGCTTAGTAGGTTTCTAATGATGCAGTTCTTATTGGGGAGCTTATCACCTGGTCCAGGACTGCACAGGGACAGGAATTTTAAGCCACATTATTTACTTTTCTCAGAAAATCCACAACTCTTCAGAGGGTGCATCAAACTTCACGACAGTTCTGCTGGGAGAAGTTTAAGTGCACGACAGAGCACTCGCCTTCCCAGGAGGCAGGAGACCCCGATATAAGCCACATTCACCCCAAACCATTCTTTGTATTTTCATGCTCTGATTCTCATTTCTGGTGACACTTGCAAGAGCAATCTCTGCTGGGCTGTACCCCTGGCTGACCACCGAGAGGCTCCTGCTGGCCTGACCCCGACTGGGGAAAGCAGCCCCAGGGAAAAGTCTGCTCCCACCACCCCAGTGTGAGCTACCACCACTTCACAGAGGTGGTAAAGGGCAAGAATGTTAAAGTACCAACTTTGCTGGCTGAGGTCAGACTTGTTTTCCAACGCAGCCTGCCCTGGGAGCTCGCCCTGCCCTGCGGTCAGCTGCGACACGGCTCTCCATGGAAAAGGTTTTCCAGAAAAGTTAAACAAAGCAAAGTGAGCAAACAGAAGGGCGTGTATGGAGTCAGTCCCACAGGAGGCAGGGACCAGGGTGGTTGATATGCAAGCAGCCACTGCGTCCCAGCACATCCCAGTACGTCACTGGTGCACAGGCGCCAGGTCTGCCCGCACCAGGAGCCCCCAGTGGTGCCACCAAAATGCCAGCTACTCCCATGGAATGCAAACAGATCCACAACTGCCCCAGAATTTACACTTATTTAGATGAAAAGAAGAAAAAGACTTCAAGAAGAAGGAAGAATTGATGATAACATGAAGCTTCTGGCACAGTTCTTTTTCCCAACCAGATAATTAACTAACCCAATGCAGCATCAGAGATCAGCTATTTGACTGCAGGTCATTTTGTAACACAGACTTTTTTTAAACTTACTTGTCATGGTCTCTGATCTATTACAGTGACTGACAGCTGTATTTGCTGAATGATGGAACTGAGGCTACAGAGACCATTGATTATACTAAAAAAATCCCAGAACATCTACCTCACCTGTATGCATACAACCTCCACATGCCTATAGTGACATTTTTAAGCTAAGGTATTATTTAGGGCTTGAGCTGGAAGTCCAGGTGTCCCACATCTGCTTTTGAGAGAATCTGGGAATGAAAAACTTAACTTGCCACCAGGACAATGAAATCCAGGCAAAAGAGTCCTTGCTTCAGGACAATGCACATTATTAAATCCTATATTAGCATTGCATTTTTTGCAGTAAAACTTCTCTTCGTTACCCATGGATTGTACATTTGCTGAAAAAAACAATTAAAACACTATTGTCATTGGGTTAGGATTTGCATTCTTCCCAGTGAAGTCTGCAATTCAAAAATAAGCCCATGTATCTTCTGGCCATCATCTAAGCTCCTCAGAATGTGAAAGGTAAAAATCTTATGGATTACAGAGAATTACACTTTTTTATACCTCTCGGTTTTAAGTGCAGTGCTACCCAGATGAAGCAATTTCCTCTTAAAACACATGCTTAATATAACATCTTCCCTTTAATTCTTTGGCTGGCTCTCTCCTCTATTTCAGGACAAAGAGCAGCTTGGAACTTTCTGAAGAAATAAATCCCCAAGATGAGCTGAGCCTGGCTGATGGGATTCATAAGGAAACACCACCTCAGAACAGGTGACTCTGTATGTCCCCAGCTGAAGTGTTTGGGGCATCTCCAAACACTTTTAGCAAAAGATTAACAATTCATGGAATTGAAAATAAGATACAACCCGTGCCAAAGTCAATGAAGTTTTCCCACTGATTTATCTCATCTAAGGCCAAGAACACGACATTATCTCCAGTGCTGGCAGGTGTTCATTCTGAATCACAGAATCGTTTAGCTTGGAAAAGCCTCCTAAGATCATCGAGTCCAAATATTAACCCAGCACTGCCAAGGCCACCACTAAACCATGTCCCCAAGTGCTGTATTTACATGCTTGTTAAATCCCTCCAGGGATGGTGACTCCACCCTGAGTGCCTCGAGCAGCCTCTTCCAGGGCTTGATAACCATTTCGGTGGATATTTTTTCCCAATATTAATGAACAATTTTCCCAATTAATGAACATTTTGTCTTTATGAAAGCAAACTTTGCCACTGATTTCAAGAGGAGTGCTGTCTGCCACTCTGCAGCCACCAGCAGAGAAATCTGTGAGCATTAAAAACTTAGGTTGGCAAGGGCATAAATACATGCACACACACGAATGTCCAGGCAAACACATGCACAAACATGCACAAACATGCATGCCAAGGCTCTCTTGCTGCACCAAGGAATCACAGAACCTTTGGTTCAGGTGGGCAGGGACCTCAAAGCTCACCCAGTTTCAACCTCCCCGCCATGGGCAGGGACCCCTTCCACTAGAGCTGTGCACAAACTCCAGGTCCTGGAGACACAGCAGAGGAAGCAAAGGAGGGAATCTGAGATAACAGCACCGAGTCCCTGCTGCAATCAACCCCTGGGCCCCTGGAACAGCTCCCAGCCCCACGGATGCTGGGCTCCACTCTCCTCAGAGGGCCCAGCATGGCACAGCAGCCCCTCCCCAGCCCTCCTCATTAATCCTCAGGCTTGTTAGGTTATCAGGATCCAACTACCCCCACTAAACAAAATCCACTTGCATGTTCCATTTGGAAAAAAACAGTATTAATATTTTAAATGACTATAATTTGTGTTTGGGGTTAATAAATCTTAATTATTTGAAAGAAAACAAATTGTAGTGTGGGATTTAATCCCTCATGTCTACTCTGCCTACTACAAATGAGCTACCAGTGATCTAAGAATGAGCTACCTGGCAATCAACAATTACATTATTTCTTTTGTTAAAATTTTCATTCTCCATTGGGTATTTTCTGAATACCTGCAGTGCCTCTGCTCTCACCTGACATGTACCACGATGTGCAATGACATCTGCTGGTGGCTAAAAACCTTCTCAGCTGGCCTAGGTGACTTTATTCACGATAATAAAAGAAGCAGCTACGTGCTCCTGCACTTTTGGTTTTGTTATGGAATTTCTTCCTCCGACTCAGTACAGAGCTATGTATTTAGATGGAAAGGAGTAATTCTGCTACATCTGAGCAAACTCCAGAGGTAAAACCCACCCCAGCAGCTGCTCTGGTGTCAGAGCACAATGCTGCTCTGACAAGTCTCAGTGGTTTCTCTAAAAATCCCATGCCACGGGTAAAAAAGGAAGGGGCGGGTTTCACTGGAATGGAAGAGTTAGTGTAATTATAAGTTACGGGATCATGGCAAAATCCAGATCAAAGAAAGGCATTTCCCATGGCAGATCTCCAGCAGTTTCAAGGAAAGATAACCTCAGTTCTGTCTGGGTGGCAAAGAAATGCATTGGCCACTACAGCAAAGGACCATACTACTGGAGTGCTGTAGGACTCTGAGCCCACAGAACGGCAAATATTTCCCTTTTTCTTGCCTTGGGGTTTGGTGACACACATTCCCCATGTCCCAGCAGGGCTGCCACTTTGCTGGGTGCTGCTTCCCATGGAGCCCACGAGCTGTTCCATGGAGGAGAGGCCGTGCCTCATCAGGGGGATGTCAACGCCAGGCGGGACGGCGCTTGGAATAACCTGGTCTAGTGGAAAGGGGTTTTGCCCATGGCAGGAGAGTTGGAACCAGATGATTTTTAAGGTCCCTTCCTACCCAAACACTTTGTGTTCTGTGACCACAATGGACTGTGGGCCGCCAGGGCTGTGGGGCCATAGGACAGTCCCAGGTTCCCTGAGGTGCCATGCTGAACACTGGGTGCCCTTTAGTACAATAAGCATCTTTAAAATGATTCCTCATGGGTCTCACTGAAAGCTGTTTATGCTGATGGGTAATTCAGAATCCTGGTTCCTTTTGTACTGGGATTCCCACTACCAAACCCAAGGTGTGAGGAGATACACCACCAAAGCCAATGCATTTCAAAATCCAGAGGCATGCTGCAGGTGCCAAAAGGTAAAAGAATTTGCCATAAACAACTCATAAACAAATGGGCTGGCACTCATGGAGGGTGGTGTTGGATGTCATCTTTCTGCTGAGATTGAATTCCTCGTGTTCCTGCACCACAGACTTGAACTCTGATTGCAACAGCCCTGCCCCAGCCAGGGTAAGGACATGTTGGGAAGCATTTACAGTCATCCCTGCTGCTCAGGATTTTTTGACAGAAAGTACATTGCTAGAAGAAAAATGCTGCAAAATAATTTTAAAGATTTTAAAGAAAAAGTTATCGCCCCAAGTAGAAAGAAGGGAACATAGCCTGATACCACAACTACTCTACATAAGGGAAATACTTCTCATCATCACTTACTACATCTGATGGGATCTCTATTCTGTCATATCGAAACAAGGTAAGAGTTAATTTAAATTCTGGAGATAGTCACGTCATGATTTTAGCAAGAGGGGGCTACAGGCAGATTCCTTGCAGGGAAAAACCTCTAAGCCCAGCAGCCATCCCATGCCACAGCACAACCACACCACAGTCTGTGGAATTCCAAGCAATGCAAGAAGTGAGGTGATGGGTGAGATCAGGGAAGGATGGAGACTGAGGGACATTAAAAGGTTGTTGAACTTTTCATGTCACCAAAGAGTACCAGTCTACGAGCTTGGAAGCTTTGAAGAATCTGATTTGTAAAATCGAAAGAAATAAAAATAAAATAATTAAGTAAGTCAGATGGCAGCTAACAGACTGCTCACCTAGCATTTTCCCACCTCGGGCAGGAGTTCTGATTAATGCTAATTACCTTATCTTCACATTAGATCCTGATGATTCATCACTTACTACCCCAGGAATTATGACGCACTGGGGAGAGATATATTTGTAGATTCCATGGGTGTATGCCATGTCTGGAACACTTAAATGATTTTGGCATGAAAAGGGACCAACCACAAGCCCAGCTAATCAAACCAGCATTTCTCAACCTACACCTTCCAGTAGTTATAAAAAAGATTCAGAGCAAAGACAAGACTATGGCACTGAAGACAAATTTATCTGCCTCATCAGTGGTGTAGAACCTTGCAGAACAAAGGGCTTCATCGGCAGCCTGCCAGGAGCCTGTGGCTGCTCCTCGTTTGCATATAAATTTAAAAAGAATTTTAATAAGTGTTAAATGCACACGATTATTTCTTATTTATAGCTGAAAGTAGGTGTATGCAGTGCTTTATAAAACATAGAGAAAAGAAAAAAATACCTTTGGAAGTCTGAATGGAAACCAACAGAAAAACCTGTGACTGCTTCACTGAACTAACTTTTGGGTATGTGGCTTTGCTCCCCTGTGGCCACAGGAACAGTGGGGCCAGCTTGGAATTCCAGCCTCATCTTTTCACATGTGATGCATCAAATGAGAAAGGATGTGCTCACAGCTGTGTGCTCCTCCCCGGAGAGGTGCACAGATGGCCAGCTGTCCCCGTGCCACCGGCTGACTGTCACTCAGCACGGGGCTGGGACGGAGCAGCTCATCCTCACACAGCTCTGACGGGGTGGTCTGCAGCACAGGGGGATGCATTTGGGATGGACTTTGGCCTCAAGGTGCTTTGCATTCAGTTGTGAGCAAGCATGCAAACAGCCTGGAGCTTCTCTTCTTCTGATAGCTTCTGAACTGTTGATCACGTAAATGCCAAGCCCTCTTATTATATGTAAAACAGGAGTATCTGTCATACTCCTTCCAACTGAAAATTCTATTCTATTCTATTCTATTCTATTCTATTCTATTCTATTCTATTCTATTCTATTCTATTCTATTCTATTCTATTCTATTCCATTCCATTCCATTCCATTCCATTCCATTCCATTCCATTCCATTCCTCACTATTTGTCACTGAAGGGAAGGTCATTTACTCACACTCATCACACTAACAGGACCTGCCTGTGTCTGTTGTAAATAGGATAAAACAACAACAAAAAAAGAGCTGAATTTTACTGTGGGGATTGAAGTTTCAGTTGTCTTTCAAAAGCAATGTGGAGTCATGAAGCAGAAGAGATCAAAGACTTATCTGTGAACTTGAGAGTTATTATTGGATACAGTCTCCTCTCAGTCAAAGTATCTTGATCTCTTCTGGAAGTCAGAAGAATTTCCTCAGAAATAGATCCTTGCACCACTGCGGAGCTGCACTTCGTCAAACATTTTATTTACAGCTTAATTAAGGAAACTGGTCCAGCCCAGTCATCTCTCAGTGATGACATCAGATACTCTTCCTTGAAGTCTGTTTTCTCCAAGGAAGACTTTTGTCAGACCATACACCTACGGTACCGATGTTTGTTTTATCCATGTGAGATCCAGCAGGGAAATCTGGGACAGGACACTCCTGACCTGCTCGCTTGTGAAACCAGCACTACTGACTGGAGACATGCCCCAGTGTCATCACTTTCCCAGTTTTTCCTAGCTCATGGCTCCTGTGAAACATGAGCCTGAACTAAATCTTAAAGTTCATCTGGGGAACAATACTAACCTCGGCCCCAACCCCAACCCCAACTCACAGGGCTCTGGATCTCAGTGTAATTTTAACCCAAAACAAGCATTCCAGCAGGTCCACCTGGATGTAAGGCAGGTTGTATTTAGCTTCCATCTTTATGACCTGGGTGAGAGTTTTGGTTAGGATTGGTATCAGGCAAGGGGAAAACAATGGCACTGAGGCTGCAATAGGTGTTAGGATCATAAGTCAGGTCAGGAAAACCAGATAAATTTGGGTCATGAGAAGATTCAATGGAGGCAGATGAGCAAAGTATGGGGAGGGGACATGGAGCTGTGTGAGATAATTTTCCTCTGCGCATACTGCATGCCTTTGGAAGGTCCAAAAGACACTGATGGGCTAGGATAATAAAGGGATTTAAGGGAGACAGAACCAAAATGGAAAGCTCATGGTAAGTGAATCTGTGACTCCTTTGAAATCTGGGGTCAGCAGGAGTCACTGGAGCAGAGAATAGGCTGAAGCTGAGGTCAGGGTTAAGGTTTGAATCCAGCAGATTATATGGTGGACTCTGCTGCATTTCATTGAGTCTGGGAACTGGGAAAGGTTTCTAGAGCTGGGCTGACATTGAATGTAGGACTAGGGCTTGATCCAGGAGAAACCACTGAGATTGTACTACAGGCACCACTAAAACAACATGAGAACTGCTGAGTGCCCCTGGGCCATGCTTCCAACCACAGCCAGCCAGGCCCTGATGGCCCAGGCTCAAGGCATCAGGTAAAGCTCAGTTGGTAAGAGCCAACTGAAAAATATCATGTCCAGATCATGTCTCAGGGCTTTCCTCAGCAAAAGTTTAGTCCTAAAAAATTCCCGTCCTATCTCCCAACAGCTCTAAGCCCCATGAAGGTCACGGCTCTGTTCTCGTTCCCAGGCTCACTTCAGCTTCAGGTCTCCACCAGCCCAAACCTTTACCCTAACACATATTTTACTATAACTCAAAAAAGAGATTTCATCTTTTTGCTAAACTGCACATTCAAGCCAAATCCTCAAAATTCTTGCCATGTGAAAGATTATCACATCTTGGCTTTTCCTTCCCAGCTGGTGTTCTACAGCCAGCTCATTCTGGGCCTTAGTGCTAATGAAGAATACAAGGACTAAATGAGAATGAGAAACTACACCCAAAATCTGTTTTCTCCAGGGCAGGCTGACTGATATGTGAAACCCACATGTTTTGTGTTACAGACTGTAAACCTTCAACACTGCAGAAGAAATCAAAAGTAAAAGGAATAATGGATGTGGAAGGCAGGTCCCTCACCCACTCCATTAATGCATGCTGATAAACACATACAAGTGTCCTTTGCACAGATCTGTACCAGCAAGTCTCTTTTTTTCCCCAGTCCAAAGCTGGAAATGATCCGTTTCAGATGATGTGGCATATAAATGCGGTGTACCATACTTTTCCTCCTGACTTTTTGAGTAGGAAACAAATAAAACCATGAAGATTCACGTCCTGGCTTTCCTTTCACAGGCACAAGTCTTTGGAAAACAGCAGCTGTAACTGTGCTGCGAAGAAACAAGGCATGAAAGGACTCCTGAGCCTCCTTGTATTTTTGGGTGTTGCTACGTGCATCTTAATCCTCAGCCTGCTTGGAAGCAGAGCAGGGAGAGCTTAAATGAGTTCTATGCACAAGTAATTCTTCCCATCTCACTCAGCTCCAGTGGAAGGGCCATACCCTGCCACCTCCAGGCTGGAAAGATGTGTCAGCCATATGAGATGCTGAAGCATATGTGTCTTGTATGGGAAAAAGCAAGGAAGATTTTCATGCACTTATGAGTGAATTTAGGAACAGAGCAGAATAAATTAATGTGTGGTCCTGGAGGGTGATTATCGAACTTGCTTACAAAGATTTGCAGAATCCTAGAAAGGTTTGGGTTGGAAGAGACCATAAAGCTCACCCAGTCCCAACCCCTGCCATGGGCAGGGGTGCCACCCACTACTCCAGGTTGCTCCAAGTCCTGTCCAACCTGGCCTTGAACACTTCCAGAGATGGGGCAGCCTCAGCTTCTCTGGACAACCTGCGCCAGTGCCTGCATCCTCAGGGCTAAACAGAGACTAAATGCGTGTCCAGGTACGTATGGAATATTGCTGAGGTCACATCCATGAGTGTTGACTCCCTCCCAGCACAGCGTCCTTCCCAGCACAGAATCTTCCTTCCATGGTTTGGGAGGCTGGAGCTCTGCTCAGCCTCTGCTGACAAAGTCACAGCTGCCCACTACAACCTGACAGCTTTGCAAGCCAAAATCGAGGGCATCACCCTAGAGCAGCCTGGGCGGGTGTGTGCTTTTATCTGTATTTGTGTAATTTCCACAACGAGGAAATTCATTTGAGTTTCACACATCTGAAATTCTTCACTGCTTTAGCTACACGGTCTTCTCTGTCTTCGGTTTGTGTGTAGCCAAGTTCAGGTGAAAAACACCATGTCTGTATTTTCCATGGTAAACCACACAGGGTTTAAACTCACATCACCATATTTGCAAACATGCAACTTCTGCATGAGCTGAATCCTGTTTCATTTGAAACCCTCACCCCTAAACTGTCTGACACTAGAAAAAAGAAAGTTAAATTCTCGACCACAAACAAAAAAATCTCCTGCTCCCCCCACTGTATTCTGTGTACACCATCAGAGAAACAGGAGCCTGTGTTTTGATTTCCATGCCATGTTGTCTTTCTGGTCTGGCTAGGGCTGGTCTAAACTGTATTCTGAGCAGAAGGAGAAGCTAATCCTTCACCACCCTCCCCCTGTGCCTCCCTCTGATACAGGACAAGCCCAGGTGTTCTCAGGCACAGGAGCAGGGATAATCATCCTCCAGGACCACACATTAATTTATTCTGCTCTGTTCCTAAATTCAGTCTCTCTGCTTCAATTATTGTTCTTCTTTTCCAGACAACCAGCAGCATGGGATTTTGCAGGCTGGGTATTTCATGCTCTCCAGATCCTAATTCCTTATTCCTGTTCCTGGTTTCCCAAGTTATGAGAGCTTTTTCTTTGCTCTATACATTAACTCAAGAATGGGAAGCAAACCCAGGGCTCTAAGAACACTTTTTACCATTCCTGACGCTTCATTATATAGCTCCCTTTTCAGCAGGTGCTTTAAACAGGAACATTTCACTGGGGGAAAAGAAGATTAATCCACTTGTGAATGACCAGATACTCTCATTAGCAGTGGCTGACAGGCTTTTCTTTGGAAAGTTGCGCCACTGAATCTTGCTTGCCTACATTCTTTGTAGGTAATGTAAGCCTCATTTAAAAGTTTGTGGCTGTCCAACGTCACTTGTTACCTCCCTTCCACAAACAGCAGGGGAAGGCACAAGATGCAGAAATTTGACTTCATCGTTGGTTTGTACTCCATGACATGTCACAGGCTTAGTTTACCTCAACAGAAACGAGCTGAAAAATTAGGAGAAAACAAGCTGAACTCCTCGTCCCAGCTTCTGCAGCATCAGCAGTGTGGCAGCTCCAGGCAACAATGCCCAGCATCCAGGGACAGAATGAATTTGGGATTCACCCAGCCCTTGCCACTGCTCCAAGTACCTCCCTGCGTACTCACTGTGAGTAATGAGCATTATACCCTGCTGATTCATCCATTATTCACAAGTAAATCCATGTGTGCTGGCTTGGAAATGAAACATGAAGAGAAATTTTTATATAAATTTCTTTCTAAACATGTTACTGAGTATATGCCATATACCCAGTATATTCTCATGTAATAAACTGAGTATATTCATCCAGACTGAAAAAGAAAGTACTGCCCAAGACCAGATCAGCACACATTTGCTGTGAGGGGACGGGAGTCATTCCCAGCGTTTCCAAGGAGTGGCCCACTGCTCACTGATGGACCAGTTCCAGACATTTCCACTCCTACCTGTGATTACAGCAGCTCAAGCTTCTCCCCTCCCTCTCTCTGGGCATGTTTTTGGGTGACCCAGCAGCTGCTGGGCTCTCCATTGCTGTTGGTGGCCCCAGCACTGGAGGACACTTCACCCGTGCTCTCTCCATCAGGCAGCAGAGCTGACTCCCTCCTTTTCAGCTCATTCCACCCATCCTTGTCGCAAGGGAAAATCCAAATCTCTGTGAGCCTGCTAAGGGAGCAGGAAAGCAGAGATCAACACCCAGCAGCTCTTGGCATGCTCTGCTCACCATTTAAGAAGCTGAGTTTGAAAAAACGTATCAGAGCAGCAACACTTTGCTCCATTTTCTCTTCTCTCCTGACCCAGTGTTCCCAGAATGTGCTGTCTTAACCAAATGCCCCAAGGGGCAGAGCAGTGCACCCCAGTGAGTCACCCTGAATAGCACCCTACATGCTCCAGCTGAAGTGGTGAACCCGACAGCCACTTGTGCTGCGTATGGAAGTCAGGACATTTCCATGTGAAAGAGAGATTGACACAGCTGATATAGAACAATCCTTCCCTCAAAGCTGATCAAGAATATGCTGAGCTACAAGGCAGGTGCTGTGGGAATAATGGAGCCCCAGCATGGTCCCCAAGGATGCTGCTGTCCTGAGGCACCAACCTCATGGGCTCCCTTGGGAGTTTGGTACACTGGGGTCAAGGGATGAACTCCCTATTTCACAGGCACTCACTGTACTGCTGCACCTCCTCCCTCCATGTGTGATCTGCCTGCTGTCAGTGAGCCATGAATGGGAAAATGGAGAGGACAGAGCGGCTCGGAGACGTTCCTGAGGAGTCAGGACTCAGCACCCAGGTGGCACAGGGAGGTAGGAGAAGGATGCACTGGAGACACAGTCTTCTGCCCCAGGAAGATTCAAACAAATACCCACACTGCCACTCTAACCTCTACCTTCCCCCAAGGAGGGAATTCCTTTGAGGACTTGGGAAATCCCACAGCATCACTAGATTTTCTGGGAAGGCTGGAGGATAAAAAAGGTGCCTGCCTCCATTCAAGTCTCTAAAGCCTTAGAGGCCTCTTTGCCAGCAGAACATCAATGAAATAATACTGAGTGGTTTGTGGGATTGGAATAATTTTATGTAGAGGCATTTTGAAAAGGCTGGATCACCACCACCTGGCAAGTGTGAGTCAAAGGTACATCTGAAATCCTCCTCAGCTGCAGAAGGGGTGCTCTTAACGTGGCAAAGTGCTTTAGAAGAGAGTTGCTTTCCAAAAGAAAGTAATTAACTCTTTTGTCTTAATTCAGGTGGATGAGCACCAGGAAAGGACTCCGGAAAATGCCCATATTGGGTTCCATGGCTGTCAGCCTGTGAGTTTGTGATGCAATTTCAAGACTGAAATTATATGGCTGTTTTTTCAGTGTTAGTCATGCAACCTTTCTCTGGGATCTGAATGTCAAGCTGGGTCAAGCTCTCTCCTTCCTCCACATGATCACCAATCCTAAGGAATATATAGGTCAGATTCTATGCAGACACTCCTGCAAAGCTATTACTTCAAATTATACGTCAATTATACGTGTTGAATTTAGCAACTCTTCCTTTTAAATGCAAGCTTGTTTTGTGACTTTAAAACTCTGCAGTAAAATATTTTGCCTTACAGTTGTTGTCCTGAAATCAGACGGGCCAGCAGAAAATGGAAGTCGTCTTTTTGAAGGAATTGTGTGGTGGCCTTTAGAGTCAAATTCTGATGGCCAGAATTGGCCAGAGAATCTCAGAAATTTCAGAGAATCTCAGCCTCACCATTTCCCCTGAAACCAAGGGAGGATTGAATTGACAGAAAATACATTCAATTGTATTTCCTTTCCTGACTTTTCATTTAACTTTATTCCTCAACTTCCCATTTCATTTATTTTCATGAAATAAAAATTCTTAATTTAATGAAAGGAAATCAGATCTCAATATTTCAGTGAAAATTTTTCATTAAGTTTTGGAGCAGCAATGCTGGGGCCCTGGCAGGATCTCCCTGGCAGGACTTTTCCAGCCTGGTGTTCCTGGAGCTGTGGACTCTTTGACTCTCCCAACCCCAACCCTAACCCTAATGGCAGCTCGTCACTGGGGCTGAGGTCCTCATCACCATGGCTGGCCCGGGTTCAAAGAGTGTAGGGTGAGCAAGCTAAAAAAGGAGATGCTGATCTAGAACTGTCTACCTCGCTAGCAATAAACTTTTTCTTCAAGAACGAAGAAAAAAAATGTACGTTGAAGAAAGCTACATTCACATGGAACTCAGGTGGAACTAGGGAGACTGGATTAGAGTCAGGATTAAAGAAAACATTAAAGAATCATATTGCTTGTTTTGCATAGGGCAGTGCTCATGAAAAAACACCTAAAGCGCAGAAATAAGCATAGCTCATTTTCTTGCACCTAATCTGGTCATCTGCAAAGAGACATGGGTAGCATTACACTCATGGCAAAACAAAAAGGTAGGAAGCCAAGTGCAGCCAATGATTCCGACAAGTAAATGAAGAAATTCAAGCAGAATGAGATGAAGATGCAAGACTTTCTGCATGATACTTTTCAAAGTTGCTTGCAGGCCTTTGCAGCAGCCTGGTTGGCTCCAACATCAGGACATGAGATTTTACTAGTTGTGTATTTTTCCTTCACAAACTCAAGATTATAGAGATAGATCTGTGGGTTGATTAAGCAGAACTAATTCACTTTTATTGTTGAAACTCAGTACTGACGAAATGACAGAAATCCCTAAGTGATCAAGCAAGAAAAGCCTCATGTGAAATGCAGATGGAGTCAAACTGGGGGGCAAAGGTGCCCCCAACTTTCCAAAGCAGGATTTCACTTGGTGTGACTGCCCACACTCGGAGCACAGCAGATTCTGAGCTCCTGGTGCATCTGGAGAATGCACCGCAAGCGCTGCCAGCTCCCAGACCACATGAATCATGCCTTAGGATTCTCAAATTCAAAACATGCAAGAAAAACGCTCCCTTCTGATACCACAAAGGTCCTAAAATGTCTTTGGGACCGGGATAAGGCTTTCACCACTCTGTCTGTGGATGAGGTCTCCTCCCAAGGGGCAGTCTGCAACGTCTGGAAAACCGTGTCCCGTCACAGCTACGGGCTGGGTGCACCAGGGTCACTGCCTGGGAACATTCTGGACATGTAATGATAAAAGGCTTTTTCCACATCTGTCAGAAGTGGAGGTGTTGAACATGTGAGGAAGTGGAGAATGCACAAGCTAATTTAGCAAAGAAAAGGAAGTTTGAGAGGCTTTGTGGTAAAGTCAGTTAAAGCAATGGCATAGTACTGAGGTAAAATAACTGAAGATACAAACCCCACATCATCCTAATCTCTGTTTAATCAATGCCATTGAAAGAGGCTGAGAAAAAAAGAAGTGTGTTTCATACTGTCAAAACCAGACATTTTTGGGCCTTGATTGCTGGTAACGAATCACTGGAAATGTGGTATCCTACAGGGAGCTGACCTGATGAAATATTCTTGATTTTATAATAAATCTGAAATTTTTTAAAGTACTTAGGTCTGCTCAAGAAAGGCATACAAATGGTTTTTATTGAAATTCAACAGGATTTATGCAGCAGAAACCTCTGGGTACACAGTCAGCAAAGCTTTCATGTAGCAAAACAAAAAAAATTTACAAATTAAGTCCTTGATCTTACATGTATAAATCCAACACTTGCAAGTACAAATATATACAAATAATTTTATGCACCAATTGTTAGGCTGGTTTTGACAAGACCATCCATATATGTGAAATAATTTCCCTATGTGAGCATCTGCAGGTCCAAGCCTAACACCCAGAAAAGACTTTGGGAACGCTGCCGATGGAAGAGGCAGTAACCATGAATTTAGCAAAACAAGGCATTAATGGCCATAAAACTTTGGTGTCCATAAAAAACAGACAAGAGCCAATTTTTAAATAATTAATAAGTTTGCTGTGCTGTTTGGCACTGGCAGAGGTTGCCCAGAGCAGCTGTGGCTGCCCCATCCCTGGAAATGTTCAAGGCCAGGCTTGATAGGGCTTGGAGCAACCTGGGACAGTGGAAAGTGTTCCTGTCTCCAAAGGGGTTGGAATAAGATGGTTTCTAAGGTCCTTTCCAGCCCAAACCATTCTGTAATTCTGTGACTCTGGTATTCTCTCTTTTGGACTCTGATAACCTGGATTCCTTGTTTAAGAGAATTACAGAACTAAGAAGGGATTAAACCAATGTAATATGCAGGTATTAAACAGCTGCCTGCAGAATTTTATCTAGAAACCTACACAACTTTTAGAGAATGATTCATTTAGCCATGAGCACGTTGACAGTGGTCTAGAAAGGAGTGAAGAATTCTATCTCTGATCTTTATTAGAGAATTACACTCCCTACCACTGAAATCCATAGAAAAAACCACCCTAGGATGATCTTACACCCTCTGAGAGTCTTGTACATGGGCACACAAGACCTGGAAGTTTCCTAGGAATCTGAGGACGTGGCTGTTTTTTGGGAATAATTCATAAGCAACAAGAATAGCCAAGAAGAAGGAAGACCTGCTGCTGGAGAAAGAGCACAGCAGGGGATCAGACAAACCAGAGGAAAACGCAGAGCCCCAGGATAACAAAAGCTTCAGGGCTTTCCCAGCTGCTGACAGCACACAGAGTATGGCCCTGCCAACTCACCAGCAGAACATCCAGCCCTAGCTACAAAGGCAGCTACCCAACATTGTCATATTCCACCTTCAGAGCTAAAGAAAACAAATTACCCACCAGCAAAGAGATAACTTTTGCTACTAGCGTGTTCTGCAAGTGTAGGATACAGCACTCCCAGCTTCTGCCTTTACTTGTCATTTTGTGTGCAGAGATAAAGCATTTCTGCACAGCCCTTATAGCAAAGGCAAATTGTAAATGCAAGGTTATAATTTATTTATGTACATTAGAAACTAGCTAATTTGCACAAGTGTCTAGGTACCCTATTGGAGCTTTTCATATTTTATGAATCAGCAAGCGAGCTAATGAACAAACAATTAAAGAGTGAACAAAGAAATGTGCTTTGTTTGTTACTCTCAGTGAGCTCTAATAATATATCATATTAGTGAATACATTTGGTTCAAGTGATGCAGTCTAGACAGTAACTCACACCATGTGCTGTGATATTTTAGAAAAGAAGGGAAATGTTCTGCAGGGCATGATCTTGAGAAAGGAGGCAGGGTTGTGCACGGTGGTTGGCAAACCCAAGGCAGGGAAACTCTGTCTGATGGGATGAGAAGATGACCAGAAAGGAGCAATGCTGCTCTGAAAGATTTGGGTTGATATCACAGAATCATAGAATGGTTTGGGTTGGAAGGGACCTTAAAACTGTTGCTGTTCAAACCCTCCTGCCATGGGCAGGGACACCTTCCACAAGACAAGATTGCTCCAAGCCCCTTTCAACCTGACCTTGAACATTTCCAGGGGTGGGAATCCTTAAATACAGCTGTGGGTCAATAAGCATGCATCTGTTATTTGCAAAGAGAAAATCAATATATTTAGAGGAGGTAGAAATTAAAGCAACCAGTGCTGTCCAAGTAAGTGCAAATGTTGCCATCAGTTGATGAGCTGCAGGCAGTGGGAGGGCTGTGGCTCTCAGCTCCCAGAAAAGAGAAGTGAGGTGCTCATTCCCCATTTTCAGAGTGGCCTGGCCCTCTCCATCCCTGGCTGGAAGTGTGCACTTGCACCCCCCCAAGCACCCTGTGGCAGGGGGAACCTGCCCTTCTGGTACAGGTTGCAGGTGTCACAGGAGATGCGTCCTCAGCTCTGGGCTGGCTGCTGAGGGGGCACCCTGCTGCACCCCAACCCTGCTGCCACCAGCTGGGTCCGTGACCGTGCGCTGGCAGCTCTGCTGGCACTTTCTGCACCCCAGCTATCCTGCCATCAAACAAGCCCAGCAAGTCCACCAGCGAGCAGCAGCTCCAGCTCTCACTGGCTCTTTTTAGGCCAGCTATAAAGCTGGTAAACACTTGGACTTGTCTGACAAAACATTCGAGCAGGAGGAAATGGGGTGTGTGCAGAAATACTCCATTACATATTGTAATGGCAGACATTAATTCAATGTTAATAACACTTTGCACTTTTCAATCACATATTCTAAAACCCTATAGATAGGTGGGGAAGCATTTGGCTGATGATTACTGGGCAGAGCCCAAAGGTGTATTTTTCCCTTAGGCACGAGGAGATGAAGTGACTTGTCAAAGTGGCAGAGCTGGGAAGGGAATCTACATTTACCCATTTCTAGACCTACATTCCCATCTAGTTGCCAGAAAGAGGAGTTAATTTAAATATTACCGTTTGCTGACCTACTTAGAATGCTACCATCAAAACTTGGAAGCCGTGATCAAGTATATTCCCCTCTATACTTGGGCTTTTTTAGGATAACAGTATCTTTGAAGTATGCCTTTCAGCTGCATTAAACATATGGATCATTATTATTTGCTCCAGTTTCTTAACGAGTCCCTGTTTGCTGCAATTCAGCTACTGCAGACTCTGAACAGACTCCAGCTCAGCTTCACAGCCCTGGAAAAGACCTTCCCAGGGCAAGGACTGCTCTGTGCTACTGTCACCCCATGGCCATGGTCCCCACTCTGCCCAAGGAGCCTGTGCAGAAAGAGCAGAAAATATTCCTGTACCTGCTCCTGTTCAGGCTCTTCTCCTTTGTTCTTTCTAAACAACTTTCTCCTTCCTCAGCCAGCCCATCTTCAGTACTCAGCGGGACATTTTGTCACCTTTTACCGTCAACCTTCCTCCCTTCACCAAAACCCCAAACCCTTTCCTGCTCGCAGAGAGAACTACAGGCATAACCGAACGACAAGAACCGCAGCTTGCAACGTGAAAAGACGCTCACAGCACACGGGGACTCCTTCCCAACAGGCACACCAGCCACCGTGGCTCTGCTCCTGCAGCTCTCTGTGTCCCCCACAGACCACCAGCACCTCAGTGCCAGGCAGGACAAACCCCCGACGGAAGCTTAAACCACTGTGCTAGATTGACAAAGCTGATAGCAAAAAAATTGATGTAAGAGGACAGAGGAAATGGTCAGCATTGTGCCCAGTTTTGAGGGCTGCTGTTTCTAAGTAGGTCACGTTGTGTGGAGCTGCAATCACGGCCGCCTGACCCCGCTCAGAGAGCCTCCTGGGTACAGTCACCCTGGCCACACTCGGCTCGGAAAGCCGACCTGCAAAGCTGCCTACGGCCATGGAAGGGCAAAATCCCCACTTTAATCCCCTGGGCAATTCCATCCCGACCAAAACACCATCCCCAAACCTTGGTGCGCCTCTCCCTGCATCTCCTGGAGCCGTTAGCTGTCCTCAGCCTCGCTGTAACCTCACTCTATCCAGACTGTTTACAGACATTTTATCGAGGTGCACCAGGTGTGGATGTGGTTACTGACTTTGAGACTGTTTACCTCATCCTCCCTTCTGCATCACATTGTCACCAGCTGTATGTAAAAATCAGATAATGATGGTACTTTGGTCACAGCCAGCTCAGCCTCTGCACCTTCCCTTCACACATGCACCGGAGGATGCAATGAATGTACAATCCTCTCATCAAACCACACACGAGCTGCTGCAATCAAATATCTACCTTATCTATTTTTTGCTGAAGTAAATTGCATTGAATTTTTTTTTTTACCCTTTTCAAAGCTGATACATAAATGACAGGATGTTGTTGAAGGAAAATATGAGCTTTCATAAGCTATTATTATTAGCACATGTGCACCTCTCTGCTGCTTTGATCTCACTGTAGGTTTGTGTTTATTCCTCCTGACTCTGTGCCGACTGAACTCAAACCCAGTGTCTGCTCCGATAGAGATCATGAACAATTAAAGTTGGATTTGTTAGCCACAACATTGTGGAGCCAGAGCTATGGGATAATTACCAGGGTGACATTCGCCCGAATACACTATATATAGTTTTCCCAAGGTCTCTGGGCTGTGACAAGGTGTTTGCTGTGAAACGGAAGGGCGGTGATGTGTACTGAATAAGCACTCTTTGATATTTCACATGTAAGTTAGAGCACGTTCAGGTTTTGTTTGCAGCGGAACTGTGCTACTTCTATTGTTTTCTGAGCAGAAAAAAAAAAAAGAAGAAAAAAAAGAAAGCTATGTTCAAAAAACCATTACAGGCTGCCTTAAGAATGGTGTCAAGGATTCACAGCCATCTCAGCTGGGTCAGTGACCAAAATAAGCTTATATATTATTACATATATGGTTTTTAATACTTCAGCTGGCAGCATGGAGTCAATGTTGCTGCAGAAAAAGGCTGGTTCTGCTTTGGTCATCAGGGAATCCTCTGCTGAGCTCCAATACATTACACAACCCCAATCTCTCTGAAGGCAGAGGAGCCATACAGAGCAGTTTGATTGGGCCCTGAGCAACTTCATTTCTTGGGTGGCATCCCTCCCCATGGCAGGGCAGAATGAGAAGGTCTTTAAAGTTCTTTCTGACCCAAAAAATTCTCTCATTCTGGGATTCTGTGACTCCAGTGAGGAGGGATCCATTTGTGCCTGGTACTGTGCAGGCTTACAGGAGTAGAGTCCTTCAGCTGTAAAGGCAGCTGAAAACAACCACGTTTACCAAGGAAAATGGAGGGAATGAGTGAAAAAGAATAAAGTAACAAGAACGGGACAGGTATTTTTAGACACTGGCTTCATGCACAATTCAACAAAGATTTAAGCCCATGCTCTAACACTTCAACAGGCCATGGATGGCAGCATGTGAGTACAAGCGCTGCAATGGTGGGAGACTCATGTCTGGAGCCTGGACTAAGTCTGTCCATCCTTCCCTGCATCTGTGGTGCTACAATCCCCTTCTTTGTCCCCACAGGGCACACAGAAATGCACCACTGCAAAATGAGGGTGGTGGATTTCTAGAGCCCTGCTCAGCTCCTTGACCTCCACGGTGCCCCATCAGTGTTCGCAGCCCCAGCCACGCTGGTGGCATGTCAGGGCTTGTGCAGAGCAATGCCACCAAAGTCTCAGTGAATGCCACCAGGTTTGGTGGTGACACACAGGTGACAGGTGGCTCGCAGTGCTGGCTGCAGGACCAGATGTTGTTTGTACTGAAGGGCGATGGCAAACTGCGTGACAGCAACATCAGGAGGTGCAGACAGCTATGGGAGGGAAAAAAAGTACATCAAGGAACAAAGATGTTCTTGAGGAACGGGTCTGTGAAAATTCTAACCTGGTGAAAAATGCTACTTATTCAACAACTGGAGTGAAAAACAACCACAGAGCCCAGAGAGTTTTTGAAAAAGGCAAGAAGTTTGCAGAACTCTGAAAATTCCTCACGAGCCCTAACGACTGTGGAAAAGGAATTAGGAATGGCAGCAATCACAGGAGACAGCGGCTGCCAGCACTGCTGAGTGATATTTACATCAATGTCCTGCCAACAATACCATTACTGGATTATCAGGGCGGATTAAGCCTTTAGCCAATTACCCCGACTGGTAAATTGTAGATTGTCTAGACTTTTTCATGTTCAACAATATGCATGAAGTTTCTCTTTATCGCTACAGCATCACACGATGCTCTTGTGGGATGTAATCCTGTGCTTCCCCGGGAGGTTCAGGTGAGCCGTGCCTGCAGCTCCGGGTTGCCTTAGTGTGGCCCTGTGCACAGACAGATTTATTTCAGACAGGATTCTCATAAATTCAGAACGACTTCCAAATTTTTTGACTAGGAGATCAAAGAGGCAAGCATTTGCTTCATGCCATCTGGGGAGCTGCTCGACAGGGCAACGCAGTCTGGGGAGAGGGGAGGAGAAGGAAAAAAAGAGTCTTGGAGATTATGCCCTCAAAAACAAACTCAAATGCCACCCTCACATTAAAAAGCACTGGTTGGCAGTAACAATTAATTTCTTAACTGAAACCCGCCCAACTGTGTCCAAGTGTTTTAATTTGCCTATTGCTACAATATGCAAGGGAGCTGGCAGTAATGGATTTGCAATTAAAACTAAAACTGGCAAAGAAATCGCAAAGCTGGCAAAAGAGCTAATCTGCAAGCCATGATCACAAGATTACGAAGTGTTTATGAACATGCTAATTACCCGAGCACATCGCTGAGAATGGCTTGTAGGAGAGAACACTGGGTTTGCGTGATCTAAATCCCTGGATCTGCGCGGCCGGTGCAGTCGGTGTTCTACCTACTTCCCACAGCTCCCAGGAGCTGGGGAACACAGGGAATTGCTGTAGTCCCTGTGTGGAAGCAGGAAGAGGGACAAGGGACTGAGACAGAGGGTCCCTGTACCCTCCTGCAGCACAGCAGGGGAAGCAGAGATGGCAACTGCCTCTTGAGCAGGTAAATGCCAGCGGTCACTGGGACTCAACCAGAATACGGAGACCATCAGTGTGAAATTAAAATCAGCCTGAATAAAATAGTACCCTATTTACTTTCATCCTGCTATCTCTTGGCTTTATAAATAGTTATTCCAGCAGGTCCTAGATATTGCTGGTTGCAGAGCACACGGCCCATGCTGCAGTCTCTGAGAGCAAACAGGCATCTACTGCCATAGGCATGAAACCTTCACAAATTACCTGCAAGGGACAGGGTGGGAAGGGAAAAGGGCTTAAAAACTGATCAAATATCCGTGCAAATAGCTCCTAACAGCAAGTGACAGTGGTCAGGGACACCGTGAAGAGCAATTTTGAACCACAGGAGAGCATTTCAAGGAGAAAACAGAGTGGAAGAGTAGTCCCAGAATAAAGGGCTGCTGGGAAAACTGAGATTCTTTAATATATAGGATTAAGGATTGCCAGTATCCTCAGGGAGGAAATGCAAATGGGGTTCAGACCATTTTTTCCATAAAAATTAGGAATGAGAAAGAATAGACTTTGAAGTTTAACATGTTAGCAAATGAAAGCAGCAGCAAAGGAGACACAAAGAGAAAGCAAGCCCTGGACGCCTGGAATTATGTCTTAAACACTTGGTACCGAAAGACAGAACCTGAGGTGATGAGGAGACTTCCCTTAATGCCATGCACAGATCCAAGAAAATCTCTAGATTAGAAACTGCCTGAGAAAAAAAAGTATTGCACAACCAAGGCAGGATGGAGTGCAGCATCCAAATGGATTCTTCTTGTCTTATTCAGCCAGACTGAGATGATGAGGCTGCGCCGAGCACAGTGAGGAAGAAGACATGATGGGTATACCAGGCTGCTCTTGGATGCATGGAGCAGGGAAAGGGTTTCTGGATGGTTCTCTTTGCTCTATGGAATGGTGGTATAGAAGGAGCTGACAGACATCTATGGAGATGTCAGAAATCCAACAGGCCCCTCTACAGAGATTTGCAGGGTTGGCTGCACTGATGGGGACCAACCATTCCCAAAACCCTCATGAAAGACAGGCAGCTAGTCCAGGCTGCACAGAGGGGGTGAAGGACGAGGAGGACGCTGTGAGGACACACAGCAACAGTCATTGCTGGGTCTGGCCAAGGACGGATGGTCCTTGTGGTGACTCCTCAGAGGCACCAACGGTCTCACTCAGAGCCGGCTAGGATGGGCCCTCTGCATTTGGCTGACAGTCATTCCAACCCGTGTACTTGGGTAAGGCAATTACAGAGTGAGTTCAACCCATCGTTACTGGTGGCCGTGGAATGCCATGTGTCAGGAAATGGCATCCAACTATTGCTGATGCTGATTAGCGCTACGGAGTTAATTGGTGCTACGGAAAGGGTGGTTCAAGGGAGAAGTGCTTCAAAACTTGGCTTGGAAATTAATTTATCCATGCTTGCCTCTAATGCACTGTGAAGCAGTTAATTCATGTTCAGATGTGGGGGTAACTGAGTTCAACCTGGGAGCCCATGGTCCTAGAGGAGGTGGTGCACCAGGATAGAGGGGAGATGAGATCACATTGGGTCCTTCAGACTATAAACACTGTGGCCCTACAACTGCTCCTTCTTCAAAGCGAGACGTGTGGACTAAAAGTCTAAAGACTACAGCACTATCACAAGTCTTCAGTTGTGCTTCCCCCCCCCCCCCCCCCTTTTAAAAATATATTTGGGAGAAATGTTTTCTAACATCGAGAAATTTGGTTTGTTCTTCTGTACTTTTTATTCACCATCTAAGCCAGGCTCTGCTTCTGCTGGGGTCTGCCATTCTGCCTCTTGCAAGGAAAGCCCCAGATACAACTGTTGCCTATTTAAAGTCATCTACAAACCAGTTTAATAAAAGCTGACTGCATCTGCTTCCATGTTATTAGTTCTGCCCCAAAACTCTGTTCCTGGCAACACAATGTTCCACGCTAATGAGCCAAATCTTCCCCTCCCATGGCAGTACTCCTAAACCTCCACACCATTCAGTTCACAAAGTTACCACCCTGTTTTTCCCTCGGGGGAGGGAAGGATTGCAGCTGCAGAGGGGGTTCTTCAAATAATATGAAGGCCAAAGATCTGTGGGAAAATCTGCTCTCAGACAAATAGCACTTGGGGGCATCTGCAGAGAGAACCAGCCCCTCTTTACTTCTGTCTGGGTCCCACGTCCTTCTGGCAGCGGAGTTTTTTATGAACCAGGCTGCCATTAATCCCCTGCCAGTTCCTACACCCTACCATCCTCTGTGGGCAGACAGCACCGAGTGGGAGATAATGCTGCAGGGAAGTGGCATTTACTTCAGCTGGATTTTGTGGCCTCTTTGGAGAGTTTCGACTCAGGGCACTTATTTCTCACCCGCACCTGCTGCAAAAAGGAGGGATTTGGTGTAGGACAGGGCAATTTTTCTCAGCTCCTTTTCCAGTGAATTTTCATCCATTCTTGGCAATTTTCTTCCGGCAGCACTGAGCGTGAGATAAACAGCGATTCGAGGTTATCGCGCTGGAGTGATGCTGCCCAGATTAAAGGGAAATCAGATAACTCATTACCTAACTGAAACTTGCTGCTAGACTTTTAGAGAGAAGCGATAACATCTGAGAGCTGGAGGACTCTGCTGCCCTGGCAGACACCCTGCAGCACCCCAGCTGAGCAGGGGGGGCTGCGCCCCGGCTCTCCCGCCTGGCTGCCTCCGCACCTGGGATGGGGAGATGCCTAATGATGTGGAGATGCTGAGATGCAGAGATGCAGATGCCCAGGATGGTGAGACACAGAGATGCCCGGGGTGCAAAGATGTCCAGGACACATATTCAGAGATGCCCAGGATGCAGAGACACAGAGATACCTGGGATGCAGAGATGCAGAAATGCCAAGGATGCAAAGAAGCGAGGGGGTGAGGCAGAGCCCCAGCCACCACAAACACATGTGGTTTTTTGGCCTCCACACACTCACACCTGGAGCCTCCAGTAAGGAAAATTTAGGCTTAGAAGTTGACATGGGCACAACTGATGGCTTTCACATTCTACACATGATGTGCTTGCAAAAGCCACCTTTGCCCTCTTGTGCTGAGCTTCCTCGTGATTCCAAAACTTGGACTGAACTCATCGGACCGCCTCCTCTCTTGCTTTCTGCTATAAACCTTTCTGCACCCCATGCGACAGCAGCATCGCCCTGGAAAAGTTTTCATCCACTTCATACTTTGCCTCAAGCCATTAACTGACAAACTGGCAGCGAACGACTGTTAAATGATTTCCTAGAGATTACTGTTCAAGTGAAAAAGGTTCCAAGATAAATACACTGATTCTTCATGACAAAGAATTTGAATTATGCATCCAGAGGTTTGGTACATGTGTCTAAAAGCTACGCTGTGTGATCCTGGAGGTTGTTCTCATTCACCATATTACAACCGTGTAAATAAATTACATTTGTTCCTGGTTTAATAACAAGGATTTATGCGTCATGTGTATTTCAGACAACGTGTTGGACCATGTCATCATCGTTGCCATCCAGCTAATGCCACTCTATGAAATTATCATTTAGGCTGAGAAGGTGATTTGTTTTTAAGGCAAGATGCCAGTTGTCTCGAAGGAGTTGTGGTCTGAGGGCCACCTGCAACTTCCTAAAAGATTATGGAATTGCAATTTGCTTAATATCTGGAAATAAGTGGTCTAATAAGCAGCACAGCTTACTCTTTTAGGTTAGTCCTTCTCCGATAGTTTCTGAAACATCCCCTCTTGCAGCAGGCTGCGTGGGATTTTATGTTTTGTTTCCGTATCCACACTGCCGTGCTCTCCAAACATCGCGTACACACGGAACGATAAAGCTCCACAGTGCTCCTGGGGGAAACTGAGTCACAGAAAAACAAGCTGCTGTGGGACTGGGAGCCGAAGCTGGGATAAAACCACGCTTCCTCTGCCGTGGCCATGCACGGCAGTTACAAGCCTATCCGGTTCCTCTGCTATAAAACTGGGTAACATGCCTCACTTCTTACCTGATTTTGAGAACATCCTGTGTTAACACATAAACAACTGGCGCTACTCATGTCTGTTTATTTGGCTATTTACCCCGTCTGCCACAGCACCTGGTGCTCTCTGGTAAGAGGATCGCTCGGCTCCCATATCAAACGAGCTCCTGGGGCACAGGCAGGAGAGAGGCAGCTCCTGCCCACGGAAAGAGCAACGCGCCCACCCCACAGCCAGGCATTAACCACTGGTTTCAGCAGGAAATCTGGACGAAAAGTGATGCTTTGGGATATGGGAGCTGATCTCTCGGGGATTCACTGCAGCCCGCCTCATCTATCATGACGCATTTATAAGCAGATCCATGTGCTGGATCTGTACAAATAGCGTACTGTAAATTGAAAACATTCTATTTTGTGAAGTTTGAATACATCCATGTAGTTATACACTAGTTCCAGTAAATGTCAGTAACCAAACAATCGGCACTAACGCATCAGGTAATTTTCTATACTCTCGAGTGAAGAAATTAAATTTCCTCTACAACAGCTCTTGCATTCAAGTGCTGTCAGAAGTCTCAATGAGGAACATTTGGAGCTTTTACCTGAATTCTGCTCTTAGTAGAAAAACCTGAGTTCACCAGAATAGTAAAAAACTGACGTTGCCAGATATATCCCCATTTTCAGCCACCCAATTAATTATGGAAAAGAAAAAAGGGCTTAAGCATGACAGCAGCTTCAAGCCAGAAGCATTAAAACTTTTTAGCTTTTTCTAAACACCGCAGTCGCTTTATAAAGAGCAGGATGCCAAAAGGAGCCAAAGCTTCTCAGCCTTCTATTGGAAAGAGATCCTTCAATTACTGATGACTTCAGGTAGAAATTAATGCATTTATACTATAAAACTACTGCCTTGTGAAGCTGTTCCCATGTCCCCTAGTCCAGCTGTTCTAGGGAGCTAAATTAGCAATAGCAAACCCACTTCTCTGATGCCATTTTACAGTGTTTGAGTCTTCAGAATTGTTAACAGCCTGCAAGAAATTGACTGACCGAGGTAAAAACTGGAGAGCTTGTTTGCCTTGGAACAGGACCCCCGCCCTGGACAAGGGACAAGAGCTGCCCTGCAGTTAAAATAACCTGGAACATCTGCACGTCTCCCTGGAAATCCCTTGGAGCTGCATTGCTGGGCGAGTTTGTGTCCTGCCCCACAACAACCAGAGCTACATCTGATTTGAATGAAACTTCAGACTTCATGATTTTCATGCCAGCTATTTCAGAAGCAATGTCATTTTCTTCAACACCCTGTTATTTCACTTGCCATCTCCACAGATTTTGCTCCAGTTCCAGAAACAAACTTATTTTGAGGATATAGACTGTTTCCAAGTGGTTTTAGAAGGGCCACACACTTAAAATCCAGGACAGACTTAAACCACACACTTCAGCCACCCTCAAGTGAAGGTGTGTGTTTCCAGCACCGTCGTATTTCTTATAAAAGAAAAACTCAAACAAGAGATCAGCGCTGAAGATTCCAACGTTTTTCAGAAAACTATCCCTATAGTAATGCTTTCAAACAAATAACAAGTGAAAACCGAAACACAACAGCAGTAAAACCAAATCTGATGAGCTCTTCAAAAAGATCTTGAGCGATATCAGCTGGCAGGACTGTGTTGTCTGTCCCAGAGCTACAGCAGTTGATCCCAGCCAGGGCTTTGCTGCGAGCACACCGAAGGCAGGAGGCTGCAGCCTTTCATATTCCAAAACAAAAGCCAAGTTCTGATTTCTGGGACAAGGAAGAAATTTTTTGTTGTGGATACATTACTGTGTAATTACTGCAGATTTCATTTACTTTCTTTTGAATACTACAGCAGATACAAAGGCTGCATAGATGTGGCAGCTTCTTGTGTTATTATCTAATGCTTTAGGTTTACATTTTAACAGTTAGTTCCCCAAAATACCAGCAATATATGTGTATATTGAATGAAATGTATTTCCCTGCTGGGAGACAGAGAAATACAACTGGTATTGCCACCCATGGTCAAACTGATAGCAAGGAAAGAGTTTCACATAAAATCGGGGGAAAAAAAAAAAAAAGAAGAAAAACCCCACCAATTTTCTCAGTAATATCAGGGTTACAAAAATAGGAATAAGATCAGAAATTAATGCCCCTGGGTAAAGGAATAGCCATGGGATGAGATGTCAAATTCCATAAAGAACAAATGTTGCTAATATTTAGAAGTCAAAGCTTTCTGTGGGTGCGCGTGCATAGAGATGTCAACACAACTATTTAATGATCACCGAAATTGCTACTAGCCCGCATCCTTCTCTGAATGGCTATTTTTAGGACCTGGCCTTTCATGTGGTATAATGATGTGGATTTTACAAGAGCATTTGTAATGTGTTTCATATGGTGTACAGTCCTGGAGAAATTGCTTTGTATCAGAGAAAATCAAACAAAACTATTTGGATGATTATTTAATGTTTAAAAAAATTTATTTCTTATGTTATTACTTCTGCTTTCAATTTTGGGTCAAAATGCATATTTATTTTATCTATTTGTTTTATTTATCTAAGCACTCCAAGGAATACTCAGCACAGCATGACGCAATCTTACAAAACATCACTTGGATTTCTAAATCCATATATTTTTTTGGATGGTGAGATTCCAAACCTGGCAATGCCACAGTCTATGAGTTATAGCAAGAAGCCCAAGCTTAAAGGGCAATTTTTGACCTGGGGTTTGGTGGTGTCAGGGGCTGTGCTGTGTCTCTCACTTAGAATCCAAAGACAACAACTCCTCCTCACTATCCCGACTCCCACACCAGTAACTCCAGGGCAGCAGCATTTAATGAGAATCACCTCATCAGCCTCTTCATGCTAAGAACAACAAGTTTTCATGTGGTAGATCTTAGAATGGTTTATTTCCTAAACATGAAAGCAATCTCTGCAGTGCCATATCCTCAGTGTCAGAACAAAAATTCCCTATTTCTGATCCTTTCTGAGCATTTTGCTACAAAAAGTCTCTTCCAGCAGCTCAAAAAGAGGCTTTTCCCAAGTTCCTTTATAATCACAGCCCCCTTGTACCCAGTCAAACACACTTTATGACCTTGGGCTTTCACATTTTACTTTTCTGTGCATCCCATCAGAGCAGAACCTCAGTTTATGCTCATGTATGCTACTCCTCAGAGTGAGCCACAGCACAAAACAAATTCAACATAGAGCAGACAAGCTGAATCACTTAAAAAAAAAAAAAAGAAAAGAAGAAAAAGTCTTTTTTTGGTCAGTCTGTGAGTCTGTGATTACTATGTAGCTCTTCAAGGCAGACGTGTACTTTGTATATTACAGTTCCAGATTTTTCAATGGAACAAAGGAGATACTGTTGAGACTTTTTTTTGCCTATCATTTAATCAAATGCAAAGTTGTTATAACCGGAGGGGAAAAGTGCTCTAGATTTTAGTATCCAGTTTTACTTTGGTTTCAAAAACTTACCACAGCATTGTTGAATTCATTGTTTTCTTTCACAAAATACTAATTTTGGGACCCCGTGAAATACAATGAAGCAGATTCTTTTCATGGCAGCTGAGCTGTGTTTAGCACAGAGGTGGTGAATGGGAGAGGAGCAGTGGTTTAAAGCCACTTTGGCGACCTCTTGCCCAGCACCTCCAGCCATCAGGATGCACGGGATGGGGACAGCTGATTTAGTCAGGCTTTGCTAACCCTTTGACTGACCATGAAGCCACTTCACAGAGGGGGTGGTGGTGGAAGAGTCCTTCATTGGAAATGATCATAAACAGCACATCCAGAGAAAGGCAATGGAGCTGATAAAGGGTCTGGAGCACAAGTCTGGTGAGGAGCAGCTGAGGGAGATGGGGTGGGCCTCAGCCTGGAGAAAAGGATGCTTGGGGGGACCTGCTTGCTGTTTGAAGTACCTGAAAGGAGGGTAGAGCCAGGTGTGGGGGGGCTTTGGTCCCTTCTCCCAGGTATGAGTCAATAGGATGAGGCAATGGCCTTAAGCTGCACCGGGGGACATTCAGATTGGATGGAAGAGAAAATTTCTTCACTGAAGAAAGCTGACAAGGCCTGGCATAGGCTGCTCAGGGAAGTGGGGGAGTCACTATTCCTGAAGAGATTTAGAAGATGTGTAGATGTGGCACTTGGGGACACATTTTAGTGGTAGCCTTGTCAGTGCTGGGTTAAAGATTGGACTCAATGATCTTAGAGGGCTTTTCCAGAACAAATGACTTTATGGTCCTAAATGATGAAGACTCAAAGGCAAAAACCAGTGACAGAGCAGTGCTAAGTTGGTCTGTAAGGAGGTGAAGGTAAGAGCTCTTTGTCCAAGATAACTGACCAAGAAAAAGGTCCTGCTGTAATCAAACCTTAGAGGCACATGGTGCTGCAAACCCTTCCTTTGTGAAGCAAAGTCAGTGGGATTGAGAGCCACCAGCATGTGCTGAACTGGCAGTCTCGAGGTGAGAACAACATCTCGGCTGATGTTCACAGAGGGTTTGGTTCAGACTTTGCAGGTTCTGTGGACATTCACCCCGTGAAGCACTCACAGTGCCTGGTGCCTGGAGAGAGCTCTGCCCGCTCGGACAGACCACTGGACAAGCCAGCAGATGGAACAGGCACCTGGTCTTTACTGATTCAGCTGGATTAAAACTGGAAACTAGGAAGTGAACAGCTCTGTATCCTGTATCCAACCCTCTGAGTCACCTGTTTGCCTACCAAACCTTTGTTTCATCCTCCAGACACAGACACTAATGAGCAAGTATCTTGTTATAGCCTATTTTTTAAAAGAGAGATTCAAAGAACTGCACATGAAAGAGCCTAGAGGGGGGACTTGCACGTCCCTGCTTGGCACCAGCCTGGGATTTGATCAGGCTGAGAAGCTTTCCCTGCTGCAGCAGCTCTGCAAAGAGCTCAGGAAGCAACTCTACCTACTCTCCTACTGATGTGCCCTCCACCCACCATCGGTAAATGATGAGGTAAGAGCATGTGTACATCAGGCTGGCAGAGATGCTGACATAAGCCATCTCCTGGCTCCCCGAGCAGTGAGCTGAATGGCAAAAGCATGGGAAATCAAGGGCCCTGAGCAACCTGGTCTAGTGGCTGGTATCCCTGCCCATGACAGGGGTTGGAATGTGATGATTTTTAAGGCCCCTTCCAACTCAAACCATTCTGTGTTTCTACGAAATGAGCAGCAAACAGGAGAGGGAGCTGAAGCAGCTGTGGCCAAAGCCTCAGATGGTGGGATAAAGACAAGCTCCCACAGTGGCCATGCCTTCAAGAAGACAGTTCTGGCACCTAGTCCCTCTTCAAATCAATGGAACAGACAGGAGAAGATAATCCTTGAGGATTTCTTGAGGAGATTGTGACTCACACATGGTGCAGGAGATTCCAGTAAGTGAAGAGCAGCACGTGTCTGACAATTGTTCAGCCAAACCCACTCTGTCCAGCACAGCCTCCCCCCGTGAGAGTAACGATGCTCACAAGCACTCGGGTCCTTCCTCACTTTCTCTGTGGTGAATTGGCAAGGGGGCTCAAAGGCCAACCCATAGGAAACAAAGACTAAATTTGGTCTTGATGAATCAAGGCCAAAAGGCAGATAAAGAACTGCAGATGTGAAATTAATGGCAAGGTGCAGATGCTTCCTCAAAACTGTTGATGTTTCTCAGCACTAGGCTCTGCTCTGCCCATAACCACCGTGTACACACAGACAGAGTCCACACCAGATTGCCATCTTAGGTGTGCAGCTCACACCAACCCATATCCCAAAATCCTGCTTCCCTTGCAGATCACGCTACAGATAGAGAGGGTTCAGCCTGTGATTAGGATAGGATCTGGCCCTCTGCAGAAGATCTCTGACAGCAGGCAAGAGAGTCATCCCTCCGGAGCCAGAAATGTCTGTTTAGTCACAGGCACACGCGGTGTTACTGGACCGGGCACCTCGGCAGAGCAAACGCCAGCACACCCCGTGGCGTGGATCAGCCAGGGGTTTCACCCCAGTGCAGGAATTTAATGGTGCCAACAGACTCATGGCACGAGAGGGACCACAAGCTGTGAGGCAACACACGAGTGAGCACATTGCAGAGCCCCTCCTGCTCCCCCTTCTCTCAGTTTTGGATACCAGACCAGCTCTGCACTTTTCATCTTGGACATGCCGTGTGCCACTCAAACCCAAATCACTTTGCTCTTCGCAGTTAAAATTTCAAAACCACTTATCATTAATGTGGAGGAGCTTCAGGAACTTGAGTTGATGCTAAGTTTTTGCTTTTTCCTCCAGATTCTCAACTGGTCAAGCCCATTAAAACTTCACGAACAGCAATGTTGGAAATTTGCAGGAACAGGGCCTTTACCATACATATCTCATAGCAACTCCCTGCCAACAAAGCATCCTATGCCTGGGAAGCCAGTTCCAGGGCAGCCTGTGAAGGAATCCCAGTGGGAGACCAGATATTGTTGAACTGTCTGAATCATGTGCACGCTTATTCACATGCACAGATTTACATAAAACTTGCTTTTGTTTCCCTGTGACATTTTGCTTTCTCTTTTTTTCATTCCAAACAATTTTAAAAATAAGGTTATATTAGACCACACACATCCAGTGCTGTATCATGTCGCTGCTTCTCAAGCAGAACTCTCTAATTTATTTCAAAGGGAAGTTCTGCTTCAAAATTGAGGGTGTGATATGAACTCAGAAATTAACACAAGAATTTTCCTTGGGGGAAACCAAGACTGAACCAGACATGCAATAAATGACCTCGTAAGCCCTGTGCCTTGGTACATCCACGTATCCAAAATTGTGCTTTAACATAAAACATTACTTTCACCATTATCTTATTTCAAGCTAGGTAGAAGAGCTGAAAGAAGCGGATTTGCTTTGGCCGGGAGGGAACAAATTATTCATCTGTCTGTCTGCCAGGAGGTTCATCAACAGCCACCGCACACCTAACGCCTTCTGCCGGGAACGTAACAATTCACGGGGACAGGGAACCATCCCAGCCCTGCTGCCAGGGAACCTGGCTGGGACGCTGCTCTCTCAAAGCAGCAGGCACTGCTGGGAACACACAGAGCTACTGCTGGCTTCCAGCTGTCCTCCTTCCTCCCTCCTCACACAACATCTGCAGAGGCATGCAGCCGTCCTCTCACAGCGACAAATCCCCATCACACGGTGACTCCGCGGAGTTTTCCCACTGGTTTCAACAAGATCAGAACTCAACACAGGAAAAAGCAACACTAAACTATTGCCCTGACAGAGCAAGTCAGGACAGAAAGGCACAGAAGCAGCTGAGCTGCAGATTTCCTTCTGCCTGCTGCTGTGGGGGCCACAGTCTCCTCCTGCAGAGGGATGGAGCAGCCTTGGGGAAGGGGATGCAGCAGAAGCAGCCTTGTCCTAGGGCTCAGCTGCTGCTGCTTCAACTTCTTCCCAGTGAAGAGCAGCCCTGGACTGTAGCTTCATGCTTTTTGACCTCGTGTTAGACATTTGGGCCCTGTGGCCCCAGGCCAGCAGTAACTGCACTTTCATCTTGCCCTGCCCAAGGGGATGTTTCATACCCTCTGAACAAGCTCAAGGAGCCCAGCAGAGCACAGGGACCAGGCTCTCAAAAGCAACATTATTTGTGAGTCCTGCTGTCTTATTCGGGGATTTCAGCTGTGCAGGGCTTGGGGAGGTACCCCCACTCTTCTGCTCCCATGTAAGCTCTGGTTTGACAATTTCGTAATTAAGAAAATGAAGTAGGGTCTGTTTTCCAAAGAAAAAGCTATTGCACTTCTGTTTCTCATACAGATAGAAAGTCCAGTGCCTCAGCTTTACGTAGAGAACATTTTAATCATGCCTTTACACTCCTCACACACTCGCCAAACACATCTGAAGTGCACAGAAGGTGTGAGGAGCTCGTCTCAGATCTCTCCCATCAATGGGAGCAGGGAGACCTCGTGCCCTATATACAGGGCAGCATGGCCCATTCCCCCATTTTATAAACCTATTTACAAAAAGAACTTAAAGGAACTTACAAGAGCTCCTTTTACCATTTAACTACCACAGAGTACAAGATATAACAATGTTCAGAAAACCCCCTCAGGTCTAAACTCAATTATACAACTGTAGCAAGAAAAATATTTTAATCTGATCAAAGTGTTAACATGTTTGACCATGTCTGACCTCTAATGTTTGTAACCACCTAAAAGGCTGCTGTTCTTACTAAGGATGTACCTTAATTTGATTTAAAGTCATTTGTACTATTTAAAAAAGGATATAGTTTTATGATTTTATATTTAATTTAGAGAAACAGTTCCTCAACTTGTTCAGATTCTTTGGAAGTTTCTTGCAGATTTTTAACCCCTAAGTCCCATATATTTCACTCTGGGAAAAGCTGGACTTCGCACAAGATGGGATGCAGTGGAGCCCTGAACGACCACACACACAGAACACCTGAGAGCCAGGTGAGAGATGGCTCTCCTGGGGCCTTGCAGAGTGTCAGCATTTCAGATGCACACACAGGCTATGCCAGGAAGCTCCTAAACACCCTTGACTGAGTGTGCCCTGACGGGGCTCACAGCTCCCAGAACAAGGGAGAGGGCTCAGCCTTTTCCTCAGCTCCAGAAGCACCTTCACCTTGCCCACACCCCCAGCGACAGCTCTACTGCCAGTCCAGGAAACCTGTGCCTGCCCAAACCAGCAGCACTCCAGCTGAATCATCCCACACTGGCATTTGCCACCTTCAGCCAAGGAGGGCCATCGTGCTGCGGGGAGCTCCTGGCACCCCCTGTGCTGCTGGCCCTGCAGGGACCACCCACGGCAGGTACCAGCCACCTTCAGAGCATCCCTCTGGGGCAGCAGCAGAGCACGGAAACAACACGGCTGGGTGTGCTTTGGTAAAAAGAGGCAATTCTGGCTGGGAGATGTGGGGACCTGAGCAGGATGCTCGGGTGAGCAGCGTAACAGTTAGTGGCTACAAATACCTTGAGGGAAACAAAGCAAAAGTGGCGCTGCTGACAAAATCAGAAAGAAAATAGGAAAGCGGCACCCCGGTACTGCCGGTAGCAACACACCCAGCCAAACAGGCGCTGGAGCCAGTCCAGAGCCGCTTGCAACTCTCTCACGGGGTTCGTGGGGAGCCCACCGAAAATAAAGTGGTTTTACCGAGCGTTGCAGGGCAGGGGTT
The DNA here is from genome assembly GCA_013396955.1 of Regulus satrapa. Classification (NCBI taxonomy): domain Eukaryota; kingdom Metazoa; phylum Chordata; class Aves; order Passeriformes; family Regulidae; genus Regulus; species Regulus satrapa. The sequence goes on along the minus strand of VWZN01001192.1, from coordinate 862,607 downwards.
CAGCCCCGGTCTCAGTGCTGGCTGCTCTGTATCTTTCAGAGAGTTATGTTCTATTTTCAATCAGGTAAATTACTGTTTTCAGTGTAAAGCCCTGACAGTTTGCCAAAGTACTCCCGGTTTAATTTTTTAATTGAATTTTTTTTTTGTTTTTTAGGATTCTAAAATTAATCCTACTTGCAAACAACTGTTTCCAGGAAGCCTCATTAACCAAAATACAATCTCCACTATCAAATGCACGCATGATTGTGATTCGTAATCCTATTCACTCACACAACCCTCCTCCCCGACTCTACTTGTGCTAAAGTGTTAATTAAACACACTTTTATGGATGGTTAAATATCTGCAATCTTTGGTCACAGATCTGACCTCCTCAATTATTGGAAGCAGCCACCAGATTATAGCCCACACTTTACATAATATACACAGCAGCAATAAATCTATATGAGAGCAATCCATAATTTACCACGATAATCTCTGCACAGTCAATAGAAATATAAGACAAAATTGCCCAGTGTAGCATATTGAAATAATTATTGTAATAAGTTGAAAAACCACAAGACCAGCCTTCATCTGAGGAAGAAATCTTCCCCTGTCTGCTAGGTAACAGATTTTTAACTGAAAACATCAAGATCAGCTCTTCATAAACCATGGCAGGATCCAGAAAGGCCTAAAGGAAGCTGTCTGAGGCACTGGATGATTTTGGTAGCTCTCAAGGGGATGGGATTGTTCCTTCTCTGCTACTTGTGTCTTCTCCCCTTTGAGTTCTGCACAGTTTATTTGCTCCCGTCTGCTGCTCTGAGAGCAACCACTTGGATTTCATTCTGTTATCAGGGGAAAAGGTGAGTCCTAAACCGCAATCTACTTTATAGCCTAGCTGCTAATAAATAGGCTATTGCACTTTGCTGCCCATCTAGGAAGAGTTTAAGATTTAAAGAAATCTTCCACCACAGCAAAAAGATGCTGGACTAATGTAGCTCTGGACTTATCCAGATTCTATCTCAGGGAGCAAATGAGGTGTGTTTACATAAAACAAATTTGAAAGCAGTTAAAGTTTATCAGGAAGAGAACAGCTTAATATTTTGGGGAGTGCGGGGGATACCTCTGGTACCTAGATAAGGTGGGAAGCACCAGAAGAAATGCTTATTTGGGTTACAACAACAATGTAAGTTAGCCCTGCCCTGCAAACACATCTTTTCTTGTAAACTGAAGGAAGACTTAAAAATTTAGGAATACATCCTCAATATCTGCAGATTTCAGCAAAGTTCCAGCAGTCTGCGGCCAGGAAAACGGAATCCCCTAGGAAAAGCTGTGCTGGGTACAGGCAGGCTCTTGCAGGGACTTGTCTCCTGCTAGTCAGGCCAGCTGGGTCAGGTGTGAGGGTACGGCACTGATTTCCACAAATAATTCTGACTTTCCTACTTCACAATCCATCAATTTTTCATAATATCAGTTTTACATCCTACCCTTCTTGTGAACAAATGACCGGAATTAAGGACAAGTTTATATATTCTTTTAAACTTTTTCCATTTAAAGGTTAAAAACGGAACATGAAATAAACCAAATTACGTTATGTCCTCACTTGCTGATGGCTAATGCAGGGCAATGTCAGAAACAAACGCAGCAGTGCCGGCTCCCAGGAGCGACACCAGCATCGACTGTCTGCTGCAATGTCAGGATATTATTTTCTGAAGTTCTGATCGAGATGGTGATGGGAAGAGACAGCTTTCATACAGAAGACTTTAGCTTAATCATTCAGATAGCAAAACTTAAGAAACGTAAGAACATACAGAATTGCTAAAGCTGATTTAAACTGAGAGAGAAAACTTTACAGGAAGAAGATGGGAATAGTCCTCCAGCAGCACAAAGCCTTTTCCCAAAAACCTCTATTGCCATTTTTAGAAGCACAAAATCCATTTTCTGGACCACCATTCACAACAGAGCCCTAACACAGAGCACACCAGAACCTGGCTGTTTTACAGGCAGACTCAAGCTCAGCTCTGGGACATATCCCTGACACAAAAGACCAGGAGCTGCTCCCTCCAAAGCCTGTGACCCAGAAAAAGGAAGGGACATTCTTCCATGAGATATTAGGATTTGACTGCTGGAAGAGTAAAGTCCAACCTAAAGGATGAGGAGACTGGAATAGCAGCTCCTCCAGTGAATTCAGGGTGAAGCAGGCGCTTCCTGCTGAGCATCTCTCCCCCTTCCCGCTGCTTTTCCTTTCGGCTTGGACAGAACAGTGTCCAGGCATTTCAGAAACTGGGCTCCAATTTGTCAGGAAAAAAGCATGTGCAGGTGCCTGCACAATACCTGCAACACACTTCAGCAGTAAGAGAGGCCACAAAACTTCTCCATAAGGAGAGGAGGAACTCACCAGAGGTGACATAGATCCATTGGGCAGATACGGATCTGAGAGCATCAGGAAAGGGTAACCAGAATAGGCAGATCCTTTGTACATCCCTGGGTCCTGATGTTTCATACCTGCTGAAATCAATGTCCCCTGTCAAAATTTGTCTTATGACAGATGACTCCTCTGCCTGTCGGGGGTCCCCAAAGAGGTTACAGCACGTTGTGGGAGTCTTTTTGTCCCATACTCCTCAGAGAAGGTGTTGGACAGTGCCAGGGTCCCCCACGGGTGCGGACTCCCAGGGAGGGGACACAGGGGAGCCTCNCTCACCTCGGCATCGGCGGCGGCGGCGGCCGGGCTGCCGCTGCCTTCCGACTCGTTCACCAGCGAGGACTTGAGGTCGGCCAGGTCGCGCTCGGTGAAGGCGTTCTCGGGGATCTTCTCCTCCTGCTCGCCCTCGTCCTTGAAGGCCAGCATCTCGTCCGTGGCGCCCAGGTCGTCCCCGCCGCCGCTGCCCAGCTGCGGCATTTTCCTCCCGCCGCTCCCTCCCCGCCGCGCAGCAACTTTCCCGGCGAGTATTGTTCTCCCGGATCAAGCGCTTCGCAATTATTATTTTTTTTCTCTCCCTCAATTAGTTTTTTTTCCTCCCCTCTCTTAAAAAAAAAAAAAAAACCCAAAAAAAAATCCAAAGAAACCCCTCCCTCTTGAATATTTTTTTTTCTTTTTAAAGTTTTTTCCTCCTTTCCTTTCAACTTTTAAACTTTGTTTCCCCCTTTAATTTCGTTCTCCCTTTCCAAATTCCCTTTAAATCCTTCCTTTAGAGAGGAAGGG
>VWZN01001192.1:835273-858527 GCA_013396955.1 Regulus satrapa | reverse complement strand
CACACACAGAGACACACACACACAGGGACACATGCACACACACATACACAGACACAGAGGGACACACACACACACACACACACACACCGCCACGCACTGCCACGCCAAGTCCGGGCATTCAAGGAAAAGCCAGCCCGGCGTCAACCCCGCCGGTGACCCCCGCCCGGGCCGGCTGCGGGGTGGCCCGAGCAGCACCGGGGGCTTGGTGCAGCCCCAGGTGTGTGTGCACATCTGTGCCACACGCGGGCACACACACCTGTGCCCGGCTGTGTGCACACATGGGCGTGCCAGCACACTCATCCGAGCTCACAGCCCCGTGCGCATCCGTGCCCGTCCACATCCCTGCACACGCACACGCTCCCGCATGCCCACAGCTGGGCACGCACCTGCGCAGGTCAGCGCTGGCTCACACGCGGGGCACGTCTCGCACACGGACACGCACACGTGTGTGTGCACACATCAGCACGTCTCTACAGGCGAGTGTGCGCACACAGAGCACGGCTGGCACGCACCGGCACTCACACGGGGCAGCGCACGGCACTGGGATGCACACGCAGCCCCGGATACAGCAGCACAAAAGAGAAACAACCCACGTAGCTGCACGCATCAGCACGCACACCTGGCACGCACAGCCGTCTGTACACACACATCGCACGCTCACGTTCACCCATCAGCCCACAGGTCAGCAGCACAGGACTAAACGTAGAGGACAGAAGGCCGTACATGGTTCTGCTGACACGTGTGTGCGCACAGAGAGGTCAGCCCGGACGGGTGTGCGCTCACCTGAGGACACACCAACACGTGTGTGCCCACGGAGACATCAGCATGTGCGTGTGTGCACAGAGAGATGCGTGAACACGTGTGCGTGTGTGCACAGTAAGACCTCAGGGCCTGTGTGTGTGTGTGTGTGTGTGTGTGTGTGTGTGTGTGCACAGACACACCCCAGCACGTTGATGTGTGCACTGGAACTCGTCGGCACGCGTGTGCAAACACACGCAGAGCTACAGCAGGGCTGGTCTGCGTGCACAGAGAGGCAGGCGTGAGCACACCCCCGCACCGGGACGCAGCAGGGTATGGCAGAGCACACGCGTGGACCCCCCCACGCCCACGCCAGCTGCCCGTGCCCAGCCGTGAGCGCAGACACACCCGTGTCACGCGTGGGTGCCGCTGGCCGCCCTGCGCAGCCCGGGCACGGGCGATGCTCCCGCAGCGCGCCCTCGGCCCCCTCGCAGCACAGACGTGACGTGGGGTGGCAGAAAATTATTAGTTTTCCTGCCTGGCCCCGAGGGTCAGGAAACAAGAAATTACCATCTTCGCGGCCCATTTCGAAGGCACTAGACACTTGTGTGTCGGCGTCGGAGGGTTTTTTAAGCAGTTCCCATGGAAAAGGACTCTCCCCATCTCTTCTGATCACACACGACAGGTCCTGTGCATGTCTCCAGTAGCTTGAAACAACACACCGATATTTATTTTCCTTAATTAAGATTGCATAAGATAGCCCTGGGTCCTGGAGACTTTGCTACAGACTGTAATGACGCCATGTAAATTGTTTTTTATGACCCAATATACAACATATTGTCACATTCAGGCCTTGAATAGGAAGCTAAAAATCTTGGTCCCTATTTTTCTTGTTAATTAGGGTATTATTACTAGGGATACAATCTCATTACTTTTTGGGTAGGAGAAGAACTAGTTGGAGCCACTTTGAAAAGTACTTGAATATATTTAAATGGTGCAAAATCTGTCTTACTGCTAATTGCTGATTTTGCATGACATAGAATTATTGTTCTGATTTTGGGGCACAGTTGATGCCAGGCTGAAGAAGATGAGGGAGGGGAAGGATGCAGTTTGCTTTTTTCCTGCTCAGTTTTCTCCTCCAAATGAATGAGCTGCCCCATAGGAAACTCCGTCTGCAAATTTCCATTCTTTTAAACATCCCAAAAATAAAGCAAGATGCAGCCACTTTGAGGAATAATCATTTGAATGAAATATTTGCTACTTTAAGATTTTTTTTCCTTCTTCTTTCAGATGATCCTCTTGTTTTGCATGTGAAAAAAATCGTCTGAGATTTACAGCCCTCCCAAATGGAGATAAAGCCTTGGCAATGAGTTGGAAACCTGTTGTAATCTGTGATCCAGGAAACAAAGAGCCTCATTAATGCAGAGACTTTGGTGAGCCTTTGATGTTAGCTAGCATAGCATTCACTCTCAGTTCCATTTGCATTTAAACATTCATAAAAACATCATCTCTGCTTCCTTTGCCTTAAGCAATTTAGGAGTAAAGTATAGCTTCTATTTAAAGAAACCCACTGTGGTGAGGCTTAGAATACAAATATCACATAATCTTCAAGCAGAGCAAATATTTTATCCTACATTTCTGGTGGGCACATTTAATAATATTATATGTAAGACCCAAAATAAAACATCCATCGTATTTTCATTAACCTTACACCACATATTCGAGTCAAAAGAGAAAACGGGCCCTGTTAATTCTAAATATACTACATACCAATTTGTGGAAGGAAGAGAATCCACAGGATTTTACATTATTGACAGGAGCTGAATTTTTGAAAACTGCATGCCTACAGCAAGGTGCCTAAATTTGTAATTAGGCACACAACACTGAAACTGTGAACAAGGTCAGGTTTTTATAATTTTTCCTTTCTTTCTCTCTTTTTTTTTTTTTTTTTTTTTTTTTTTTTTTTTTTTTTTTTTTTTTTTGCCCCTGGACTGCAGAATCTTCATCCTGGCTTGAAAATGGAATATAAAAAAGATTTTTAAAAATTATTTTTAATTTTCACTATTAACATATAAGTAGAAATAAACAAACAACCAAAACCAAACAAACCAAAAAGCCTAACATGAGAAGATTTTCGTCCAAGAGAAGGCACTGTTGCTCTCAGATGGCATCCTGAGGGAATGGCAGCATGTGGGGAATTTGGGGAATCACTTAGAAAGCAAAGGCCTGTCTATCTGATTTTCTTCATAAGTATATTATTTCCCAACGCACCTAGGAGAAGTGGAACAGTACAAAAATATACTGGAGTTGGCTTGTCTTGAGATTTGGAAATATTCAGCTGGGGTTGTCTGTGTTTCCTGTATCTTTAAAAATAACCAAGCAATGGAAATTGATCCCGTGTCACATTGGAGTTCTTGATATTCCCTCTCTTATGAGCAAATACAAGGAAATCCTTAGGTTTAGTGCCATGAGTCAGTGCAGCCTGCCTTGTGTTTGAAGCATTATAAGCAAGTTTCCCATATGATGAATATCCAAAATTAAAAACTGAAATGGAAAACACTTAAAACCAACTTTACCTTGGATAAAATATTTCTGGAGCTGGATCAAAGGAAAACAAAAAGCCTGGCTTACTTGTCAGATCATATCTGCACTGAACTTCAAGGTTTGATTTGTATTATTTACATGGAAAAGGTCCCAAGAAACCAATTTGGCACTAAATATCTTCATTACGTTTTTTCGCTTGTATGGGTGATTAAATCAATCTAGGGTTCCTGTTTTAATTTTTTTTGAAAGGTGCAGCCATCTGTGAATTGAGGAACTTTTCTGATGTCATCTTTCTGCTTCAGACATACTTTCCCCCCCTCCTTTTTTTTTAAAATTTATTTTATTTTATTTTAAATTAGGGAACTTTTAAAGGAACACGTTTGCTTTACTATTAGAGTTTCTAGCTGTCCTTCCAGTAACTGTTTAGAATTAAAGGTATGTAGTTACTTTTTAGAACACTTTAACTGTAACACCTGCAGGTAACAGCAAACCAGATTAAAATATAACCAAGTCTGTCTGTTAGTCCGCCTGTTCCTCGTGCTGCATTTATCAACATGTTCCCTGAATGCTGTGTGTGAAACTCAGCACATGTATTTTGTACCGTGCTAAGCACAGCAGCACGGTGTGGTTTTACACCTTAGAGTAAGCGAGGCCTCCTTTAAAGTCAGTGTGAATGTTGCCACTGACTTCTCCTAGACTAGGGTTCCATCTTCTGTGCTTTAAAAGGCCTTCCTTGGATTTATTTAATTTAGGGTGGATTTTGTATCATTTTTTTTCTTTTGTTCATTTGAATTGATCAGTCTGGAGTAGCTCCCATTTTACTGTTTGGACACGTTTTGTCCTTGCACACAAGTTCATTTTATGTGGGTAAGGGACACATCTACCCCTGGCAGGTTAAACATCCTACATCAGCTTTCCTATTTCACTGTATTTGCAGCAAACGTGTTTCCCTGATACGCATATACAAATCCAAATATGCTTTAATTTAAACCCAGATTTATTTCAGATTTTTTTTTTTTTTCGGTAGTCTATTAATCAGTTCTCCACTAACAGAAAAGCCTTCTAAATATTTACCATTCTTTTGGAGAAAAACATTTGCACAACCCTCCCATAAGGATGGCTTGATTGATAGATTGGCAGTGCCAGCGTTTCAGATGAGACGGATGAAAACTTCTGTGCGGGATTCCAGCTGGGAGCAGGAGCTCCTGGAGGACAGGCTGGTACCAGCTGAACTAATCCTGGCAAGTGACCAGCGTAAATCAGGCCACTGAAAGCTCTGTTTTGCCCAAAGGGGTTTACACTGGTGTAATTACCTCAGCATAGTCATAGCAGGAACATTTCCTTAGTCTAGACAAGCTCTAATACGTAAAATAGATCTATCGTTTGCAACTGAAACATCCCAACCCAGCTGAGGCCGGGGACGCGCCTTGTGCTGTCCTTTCCCTCACTGGCGTGTGCCCAGCTTTTGGGGATTTGGGGCTGGGTTGGAGCATCCTCCAGGTTGGTTGGTCTGTGACAGAAAAAAGGCTCGAGCAGTGGCTCAACCATTTCCTGACAGGATTCACTCTTAATCTTGAGGGATTTTAAGTGTTTATTTGACTTCATGCATTGATCTAAATGTACTTAAAGGATTCCCTGACAGCTGCCAGAAGTTTGCTTTTAAACTACCGACAGCAAATGGACTCCCTGACACTGCAATATTTCGGTTGCTTTCGAATATCTACATGCTCTTCTGGAAATGCTTCCGACTGTTAGGACTGACGACTCTATTTTTCCCCTTGAGAGTCAAGCAGCAAAGGTAGTGCAGACTGCTGACTGGAGCCAGCATCCTGCTTTTTCTCCAGGAAAAGAGGATAATCTCTCTCAAAAGACTTCATCAGATGTCAAAAGCCATAGCGTGAAATCCATTTTGGAGCCTGCGATCTTTGGATCGCTCCCTATGAGTACGGCACAACATGGCACAAGCCATCATCAACTCTCCCAATTTTTGGTGTTTCTTACCCTCTCTTCTGATTTTGACAGGTTGTAAGACCATCTCTTCAGGAAATTTTCACCTAACAAGTCTTTTCTTTATTCCTGACACCCATAACACTTCAGATTATTAAAGGATTTAAAAAGACTAATCTATTTTTCACTCCGTGTGTTTTGTTCACCTCTTGCTGTTGGAACTGGACCAAGGAACTGGCATTGCATTTAATATTTCTTTTTACTCTCACTGTCCGGTTCTCAGGCGCTTGCCCAATGCTGAAAGATCTGAGTTTCAAACAGGAAGGAACATGTTTATTTGTTTACAAAAACACTTTTCCAGGGTTGCATCCTGTGGTCACACAACCATCCAAGGAGTCCCTGCTCCGATGACTCATGCCTCTAAATTAAAAGGATCCATGACGACGGATTTGCAGAATCACACTCATTTCTTCCACAACAATTTTCACGTAAACTATAGGGAAAAATATGTTGATTTTTGGGTCTAGAAAACTTGAATTTTTACCAAACCAAGGTACAGCCCTTCTTTTTTCCCTTAAAATGTCCTTTACATTTTAAGCAAATACTTACAAGCCATTGGAAGTAGCCTCTTGCTGTGCATTTTCTACAATTCACATGAAGTACACTTTGTCCTGGGATTCCTGTTTGAACATTGGATGGGACAAAGTACGAGAGAAATCCAAATATTGTTCTTTTAGCTGAGGCTCTGCTTAGACATGCTGCCCAGTCTACAACTGAGCCTGGTTAAGTGGTGGTGATCCCGACCCATCTTCCAACTGCTTCTTCCCTTGTGTGTCTCCCACCAAAGGTGTTCCATCAGACAGGGCAGTCTAATTTCCCACACAGGCACTCCCTAACTTCCTTTTGTCTGAATGAGTTAATTTCTAAAGGACAGCTCTGGTGTTAAAAGACTTAGTGAAGTGGTGGAGTCACCTCCTGATCAAAAACCAAATTAATGTGACACTTTGCATTATGATTTATAATGTGTGCATGGCAGTATTCATTTGAAAGTTGTTCTTGATGATCTTGGAAGTATTCTCCAACCTTAATGATTCTATGATTAATTTTGAAATTTTAGGAATTATTTGGAAAAATTGGGGTTAAGTAGATCAGAATGAGAATCGTTGCTGACGGTGGGGCTGGATGGCAGCAATGAGCTGCTGAAGCAAGTGGCAGACAGTGAAACTGGCTTTAGTTGGGGTGGCCTAGGACATCCAAATGGAAATCTGTTCTCTCTTGAGAGGGCAGTAAAAGGAACAAGACCCAAACCAGAGGCTGCTTCACCAAGAGGTGCCTGCAGGGATTGGTGCTTCTGAGGAAAAGGGGAGAGGGTTGGCTGCAGCTCTCTGTGATCCCCACATTAGCACATCAAACTTCTGCAGAAGAGAGCTGGAGGCTTTGGCGGCTCCTGCCTTACACAAACACCCGTTTGAGTCCCACGGCAGGCAGCCCTCCCTGGGTCTTTGCAGTCTGACCAACTCCTCCCCAGTGCCTGAGCCATGCAGGAAGAAAGGAGGAGTGAAATGGAAGCAGCTGCTAGGAAGTGAGAATAAAGAGAAATTGTCAGGATAATGGTGGTGGGATAGAGTGGCCAGATCAGAAACTAAAGGAAAATTATTCCAATGTCTAAAATTGACCCATGTGATGTGGGGTAAATTGGCCACTTCTGATACATCACTCCAGACCTACACCAAAAGATAAGTTTTTTTCTGCACTGTTTGGGGTTTATTTTAAAGATTGTTAGTGATTTTTTGTAACAAAGAATAAAATAATTGAAGAGATGAAAGGGCAAATGAAGCAGGAAAAAGAGAGTGGTATTAGGGGGATGCTGAATTTATAAATGTTCACACCAAAATTATTGAAAGAAAAAGGAAGAAAGAACTGAACTTTAAAAAAAATTCGAAGTTATCAAGGCAGAGCTTTCTGTTAATGCAGAACACTTAATTTCTGACTTGGAATATATTTTTTATTTGTTTTGCAGACATTGTTTCTTTCATATCTTTACTGATGACTTTCTCAAGACACACTGACAAAGAACCAGGGCGAGCTTGTCAGCATCGTGCTTTTCTGCGCTTCAGACTGAAAAATAAAAGGAAACTGAGGACGTGTGAAAGCGGAAGAGAGGATTATATTCCTGTATCATTTAAGACACCCCCTCTATCCTTGCTATTTCCCTCTTGCCAACAGGTTTGTCACTTCCCCCAGCTCAAAGGGATGTGGAGGACTTTGAGCAAAGCACAGCAGGGCTGCTCCTACCGACTTCTCAGCGCTTCCAAAGGGGCTATGAAGAAACCAGATTAAAGCAGCATTAAAAGCTGTGTTACAAATCCTACCATATTAAGCAAGACAATTCTAATAGCTGTTCTGGGCTAACAGAACAGAAGGGGTACCTTGGAGTTGAACTACATGTTTCAACAGTATGTTGTTCTGAAAAGTGTTGTATATGTGCCGACATCCGCTGCTGGCATGTGTACAGACTGAAGCTTGCCAGCTCCTCCTAATCTGGAAAGAGGAGACATGCGGTGTTAAATACATGTGTCATCACTAGTCATTCCCTCCCTCCCCCCAAATTTTATCATTTGGTTGTGCAACACATTTGAACCAAGTCAGCCCATTTAGTTTAGATGAACTTAGGCCAAGTAACTGTACTGGAGCTGACTTCAGAGGCTTGAGAGGAACTGTTGGTGTAGTTCTTCCATAAGTAAATGCAAACACTGTGTTATGCTCTTTATTCCACTCCTTAGACAAAGGCCTTTTGGTAGGGTTGCTGCTGGAAGGAGGGAGAGCCCCTGAGAAAACAAACAAACTGCAGCTCACGGCATCATGTGACTGACTCCCATCGTGTTAAACCTTACAGGCAAAACAGGGTCAGGTCTAAGCTGGGGGTAAGAGTCCCCTTACAAAGGGGACTCCGAGGAATCCCATGCTGCAAGGGGTGGTTTAGGTGACTCAGTAGGTGACACAGGTTCTTCTGAGTCAGGATTGAACCAGTGCTCTTGCATGACGTTAGCACATCCGGGCTTAGGATGTGTTTTAGACTGACAGCCTGCTGCTCATGCCAGTAAGGGTCCTGGGAGACTTTTGCACTCTTTCAGAGGGTGATTTTAGTCTCCTGGTTGAAGTCCAGCAGTATGAATTGGGTTTTCCCCCAGTATCTGCTTTGTATGGTGTTAGTCATTGCCCCCTGTAAGGCTGTGACCGCGGTCCCTACCACAGGCCTGAAGCACATCTGGAGCTGCCCTCTTAACTCATCAGGTGGAAGTGAACAGCTGGCACCTACAGCATCAACTGCACAGTATTTAGGAAGGGGTCTCAGAGCTCCCTCCCTTCCCTCTGACGATGGCTGTAGCACCAGTGGTGAGTGAGCTCAGTGGTTTGAACAAGCTTGAGTGTTGTCCCCAGGGGCTGGACACGCTCCCTGGGGCTCTTGGGGTGACTGGAGCTGTCTTGCATGGCTCTGGACTGCACCACCAGCACTTCACTGTCAATGGGTATGCTCAGGACATACCCACAGCTCTCCTCTCTTTTTTTTAAAAATGGCTTTGGTGTTCCTTATATCGCCCAGTAAGTAGGCTGAAAACAGAAGCCCTGAATACAGTCAGGAATACAGAGTACATCTTGGTGGACCCTGGTCCAGACTTTAGCTCTTGAGACCTTCAGTTTTAGACTGTGTGTGAGTTTATTTTGTTAATTCTGTGGTGAATCTGTTCTGATCCAGAATGATGCAGTAGCATCAGATGGTGCCTTTCTGAAGGTATGGAGATGTGGAAGGTGTGCAGTTGCCATAGGCAGTTTGCTAACAAAGAGAAGCTGTGAAAAGTTTTGGTGATTAGAGAAGAAAGCACAGAAGCAGAGACTTTAGAAGGACAAGAAGAAAAAGTATGTAAAAATGTGATCCCCCATTTTAATGGCTAAACATGAATTATGTTATGAGATGCTTTCATCTTAGTATAGGTTAGCATTCCCCAGCTTTTTATATTTGTATATAAATATTTTTCTTGAAGTAAAGTCAGCCTAATTGGAAGTAAGAGCTATTCTATGTCGTTTATTTTAATACTCTAATATATTTCCCCTAGTTAATCATTGCTATTTCTAAATATAAATTTCCTTTCCTTTTCTTTCAAGTCATTTAAAATGAAAGGGCCTGCTTTACTCTTTGACCTTCTCTAACAAGCAGACCCTTGAAATGCAGAATTTTCAGAAAGCAAGCTGTAGGAACAACAGATGGATTTAGTAAATTACAGCCTGCAGATGAATTGTATGGGGAGTCAGTTTGGGATGGAGGCTTAAAATACACAGAAATTTTCTGTGCTGTATCTTGTTTCTTGCTGTCAAACACTGCCTGGTGAATGCGTAACTTGTGTAATGTTGGCTTTCTGCACTGATTGATTTGTAAAAGTTATTCCATCCCAAATTACCAGCTCTTTGGGTCTCAGCCTACAACCCTGCTCAGCCAGGAGACTCTGTCCTCTAGGTACGTTTCGGTATTTTGCATTTCTTTTATTTACTAAAGCTATTCTGACAGACTACTTACCCTGATCAGCAGATTCTAAAACCTGTTTGTGGTCTCCCAGGGATTTCATAGACAAATTATTAGTGCATGTGTGTTTGCAGGACAGGTGACTCCTAAATGATAAAATGCAGTTTATAATCAAAGTGCTTAGCTTGTAACAATAATCTTGAGCTAGGCATTTGCTTATCTCCTAATGTGTTAATCCTTTTCAGGATTAACAATTCATTTTTCTAAAGCGTGGTCTTGGTTCTGCAGACCTTGTTGACATAACTAAATCTTTGTGAGTTCATGAGATGTAATTGTGTGCAAGGACTGCAGGAATGGACGGTCACCTCGAAAGGTTTTCTCAGTGTGATTTAGCTCTTGCTCTGGGGTGTGAAGCTCCATAATGTATGTGATGCAGAGCAGAAGCAGTAAGTTGTCATTGTGATCAAACACAAAGCTTCTGTGGGGAAGAATAAATTATTTGCATGGGTGTGATGAATGCTTGAAGGGAATTTGATAAGTGGCATGTTGAGCACTGGGAAAATTTCTGAATATGATCCACGTTGTTCTTTGCAGTGTCAGAAACTTAACATAGGCTGTCATCCCTAGCTCTGGTTATTGCACAGTTTTATTAAAGGTCTTACAAAATGAATCGAAGATAGAATAGCCATCAATACGGGATCAGATAGGCTTAGGGGTTATGCATAAATAAGGATTTATTTCTATCTACTCCTGTATTCATAGGATGGTCAATAACTTTCCTTTTTCAACAATTTTCTGTGATATGTTTGAGAGTGAAGTCCTTGAAGTCACTTGCATTTAAATCAGCGTGTGACAGATTTCAGTGAGTCTCTGCACTGGGGTTTTTGCATGTAGCCTATATTTTTCAGTATGGGACTCTCAGGAATTCTGTCTGCTTGAGCAAAAATACGATTCCCTTTTGTGAGGAAAAGATGCACGTGGTAATAGAAATCTCATCAACACTTGGGAAGCTCATACAAAATACCCTCAGTGCTGCTTTCTGCTTGCTCACTGAGAGCAGATAATGGTATCAGCAGCTGCAGTTCAGTACTGCCCTGGTTCCACAGCAAACCCACTGGGCACCCCTGGGGGTGCAGCCCAGCTCCCATCCCCAGGCATGCCCTGACACCCTTGCCAAAGAAATCGGTGTGTGGGGGTGGCTGCCCATGCACAACCCTCGCCAGGGTGTGTGCAGGGACACGGGTGGAAGGGAGCATCTGCCCAGCCATGCAGATCTGCCTCTAGGGAATCCTCCCATGTCAGTGTGTCTGGAATTGTAAATGCTCTGCTTGCAGAGCAGGTCTCAGTGCTGCAGCACTTAATGTGCTTGGTAGCATCCAGCAGCCGGGCTGCAAATGCTCTGTTCACAGTTGGTAGTGGTGTTACGAGACTGCAAAATTTTCCCACAGCTCACAGATCCAAGCAGGACTGCTTCCATGAGAAATAGTGACACAATGCATACTTGAACAATTCCAGTGGAACAGCAATACTCACCTGTCTCTGTGAGTTTCTTCCAAAGCAAAACACTGTGAGGAAAGCTATAATTTTTTTTTTTTCCTTTTCAGAAGGTCTGTCCCACAGAAGTTATGTGCATTGTAGGTTTCATGGCATTTCCAGGGCTGCTTGGGTGTCAAAGGGTTGCAGCAATGCACAGTAACCCAAAAAACTTTTCTGTGGCATGATTTGCTACCACTCTAAGGTTTGCATCTCTGTAATACAAATTGCTGACACAGGATATTGTTGAGTTGTGCAGTTTATTTCTTGAACCACTCACAGCAAGGCTGTGTAACGGTTCAAGGGCTGAAATGTCCAGCTGGAACTCCACAGAGAACTGCTCAGGAAGGCAGAATGTAATTATCTATGTTGGAGTCTGGCCAGGTTTCCAAGGTTAACACCTTTCATCTTGACATCAAATCTTTAATGACCACATGTGGTAAAGACATTTGTTCAACATCTCATTTGGGAATGTGGCATTGTCACTGTGCCTCTGTTGTCTTGTATTGGTTCAGTATTGGTTTAAAGGAAAATTGCTCTCAAAGTCCTTCATGGACAACCACACATTTCCTCTGGAAATTCCTGTTCGAGTATAGCCAGGACCTACTGGTCTGATTTTTCCTTCCTCCAAACCCTCTAGTCCTCTCTCCTCCTTAGAAGCTAATAGAGAACATTGTAATTACCCTTATTTTCAGGCTGCCAAATAAAGTAATTAGAGAAACAGGCATTATGATTTTGGAAAGATACATTAGAGAATGAAGGGGAGTGATGAGAACATGTTCTCACAGAGCCAATTAAAACACTGCTGAGGAGATTCAGTGCTTCTTCCTGGCAATCCAAGCAGACAAAAGAGATTCACAGGGATTTATTCAAACAGAAGGATGGCAGAAATGCTCCTTTCTGTTTCTCAGCATATGATGTATGGAAATCCAGCCAGGGAAATAACTTATGGAGTGACTTTTCTGAGCAGTGCCCACCATTTAGAAATGGTGGAACAGTATGAAGCATCTTTCTTAAAGGTATTTGTTGTGATATCTGAGATGGCCTAGCTGGAGCAAAGAATCTTGGGCTGCATTTACTTATTAATTACTCTTGTTTAGACTCTTTAAAAGACTTTTCTTTATGATCATTAAACACATTTAAATGTCATGCTATTAATCTCTTTTTAACTTTTGCTTGGAAAGAATTAAAAATATCTAGGTTATGAAGGTTTGAGATGCCTTGAACAGAAGCACAGAAAAAATGTGTGCATGGGAATCAAGGAGACCTGGAACACCTCATATTATACTGAATGCAAACTCTCTATATGTTGTAATTTTTAATGGCTTTGGAGAAACGCCTCTTCCTCAGCAGCAATTTTAATTTCTGAATGAACAACTGGATCCCATTGTTTGCCCCTGTTATAAATGAACTACCTGATCTTCTCCACATGCCAAGCTGGTGCTTAAGGCTTCAGTCTAAATCTTGGGTCTTTTCCCTTGATTGCACGTCCATGAACTCTTCATGTCCACGGCTCTTTAGGCACTTTGCTGTGAAGTGTTTTCATTTCACATATTAGAAAAATGAAGCTTAGATGTTGTTTGCACAAAGTTAGACAGAAACAAAAAGTTTCTTAGTCTCTCTTTCAATACTGATATTGGATCACACCACTGTAAAGGAAGGGAAAGTTGAGTTTATCCATTTCTAATGCTGCAGGATTTCCTGAGCTCAGTGTGAACCTTCCTGGGTTCTGTACAAGGTATTTTTGTTCATATCAAGTAGTATTTGAAGTACAATAAAATTCTAACCTGTGAGCTGAAGAAAGAATTTAACTTGAGCTAAATTCTCCCCTTCCAAAAGCCATTTTCCCCCCAGATTATTGACATGTATATGTTTATCAGTAAAACTTGGTGATCTTCAAAACAATCAGTCCATTTTGTGCCTGGCCTCTGTCACATTGGAGCGTGTATCTGCTGTAGTGAGCTGGTATGCTCACAGGTGTTAATGCTGTGTCATTTTGCTATGCCCCTGTTTAACTGTTCCTCTGGGCTCAGTCTGGGGTGATGACTTTCCTTAGGGGCTGTAAACCAGCAGGAGTTTGGTGCTTTCTTGTCTAGAGTGTGACCGTACACAGTGGCAGTTTTCATAGAGGGAAGTATTGTAAGCCAAGACAGAGAAGAGGTTTGTAAAAGCTTTGGCTATTTTCCTTTGAGGTGTGTACATCCCAGGCAGCCAAAAAGAAGCTAGAGCAGCAGCTGTAAGCACCATGTGCCTCACCCCTCTTGGTGTGCTGCACCCCTGTTAAAAAGGAGAAAAAATATTTCTGTCATCTATGAAGGTCTTGCTGTGGATGTCAGTACTGTTCTGTCTTGGTGCATTTTATAGCAATATACTATGTATTTTAAGAAAATATGAGCATGATGATTTTCAAATATTAAATACAGAGGTGAAAAGAACAGAGACTGTAGCATCCAGGGAATATTGATGATAGGTCACATAGAGAGACTACCTGGACCCTCCAGAGACAATGTCAGTAGAAATATCTGCTATAACATTTTTATCTTCTTGTGGTCAAATGATGCATATCTGAATCCAGAAAAGATTTGGGATAGGGTCCCTTCCAGCATCCACCAGAACCTGGTTATGTACTTTGTTTCTCATCTTTCTGTCAAGTGGCATTTCGGCATTCCAAAATATTGTTATAACTATGGCTTTTTCTAGAAGTAATAGAGGCATGTACTCTTCTTCAACTGCTGATCCTGCTGTAGCTCTGTCTGGTCTCTTGAATGTGCTTTTGGTGCCACGAATAGTTGTGAGGAGTACCTGGGACCACTCCTTGTAGGGCCCCAGGCAAGGGGAAAAATCTTACAATTCCTTTTTGTTTTAAGGGATTGGAAAGCATTTTCCCCCCCAGTTGTCACTCCTGATGCCAAAAGCCCCTCGCAGTGGGGAGGCAGTGGGAATGCCAAGTCCTACCCCTGCCCTGCTGACTCACTCTTCCCCTCAGGCAGTGTTTGGTGCATAAAATATCTGTTTGCTCTTTGCAGACAACCTTTGTCTTAGTGGCTGAGGAGACTCCTGCCAGGGCCTGAGAAGGCTAAATGCACAGAATCAAAGTGCTTCTCCCTAGTTGTGATGCTGTGGGGTTGGCAGGACTGTGGGCGCTCACCGAGCACCTGGCCCTGGCTGAGGAGCCACCTGTCCCTGCAGTGCTGGCAGAGGAGGAGGAGGCTCAGGGGCAGCCGTTCCCCTCCGTGCTGCTGCAGAATGAGCTGAGCCAGCCTCTTCCCCTTCTCCTGCCCCTGCTGTGCTCAAGTTGGCCTCCTTCTACAGGATCATGGATCTCCGTGTGGCCATGTCCCTGCAGGCGCTGAGCCTCGCTCCAGCAGCCTCTGCCCAGGTCCTTACTGCTCCAGCATACTAAATTTTATCCCCATCCATGTGAAAAACTATGAAGTCCTTCCCCCTCCAGTCCCAAGACTTGGCTTGCTCTCTATCTCATTAAAAAAATCATAGTAAAAATTCTGGTTTTCATTACTCCAAAGAAAAGCCTGGGAAAAAAGTTTCCTGTTGTCTGAACCAGATAGGAAGAGAATGCCTGAACATCTTTATCAATGTTGAAGCTCTTTTATAATCTCATGATTTTTTAAAATTCAAACCACTCTATTATTTCATTTTATGAGCAGTCTGACTAATGACTTTCGTAAACTTGTGTTGGCAGAACCAACAACTGCTTAAATAAAATGAGTAATTGTTTTCATTCAGCAGTTGCGAGAGCAATTATAGTTTCAGTGTTCTTCCCCCAAATGGGGGCTGAATCCTCCAGTCATGGATTATTTATATTACCTGTCTCTCTGTTTACATTCTCCAGCCCACTGATGGCTCTATTCAGTGTCCAGGCCCCTTGTAAAATCTGGTTGCTTTAGATTTGGGTAATCCAGGTAACTGCTTCTCCTTTTCATTTCAAGTATGAAATAAATTATAATGAATTCTTGCAGCTTGATTTGTTCATTTGGTGGTAAGAGGCAACTAAAATGTTAAGGTGTTAAATGTTAAGAGGCCTTCACATAATTTTCTGACATGTAAGGTTCAAGGGGAAAAACCCTATTGAATTACAGAATGGTTTGGGTGGGAAGGGACCACTAAACATTATTTTGTTACAACCCCCAGCTATGGGCAGGGACACGACAGCAAACCTCACGTTTCCCTGATCAAGCACACCCGGTGAAAGAACCAGAAACAGCTCAGTTTGAAAGGCTTAAAGAAAAGACCAATCTCTCACATGCCTGTTGGACATGAGCTGTGGGACAGAGTGAATGAGCTGCCCTGGGAATGGAGCTGGTGATCCCTGGTACCCCGGGCAGGGCTGAAGGATGAGTCTCATTGTCTGGGATTCTGTCGCAGTTGTGTGGTTGGAAATCATACCAGGATGGAACAGCTCAGCAGGGATTCCAGTCCTCTCTCCTCCGAAGGTCCACTTGTGGTCATGCACACGGCCTGGAGCACAGGGAGTGTTCAACCCACGGGAGCAGTGGGAGAGATGTGTAGGAATGGAGTCATATTGCTGTAGGCACCTCCGTCCCTGAATCTTTATTGCTTTTTGTGCCACTTCACTGCAGCACGGAAAAGGCACAGAAATCATCTACTTTGGCTCTATCTTAGAGCTGAAATCGAGCCAAAAGCCCAAGAAAAGACAGCTTTGCTGAATTCTGCAGTATTCTGGGCATGGATTGAAAGTTTGTAATGTTCCCTTATTTTTCTAGTGGCAAGAAGTAAAATTGATGCCTTGAAAATCATTAAAGCCTAAATAGTGATTCTTTTTAATCTAATCCAAATTTCATAGCTTTATCCTGTTTCTGCTATTGCAAACTCCATTTCTGTGGATGACACCCTGAAAGGTGCAGGGTTCATTCCTAACCCCCTGATCTGCTTCTTGTCCACAAAGCAGCAAATAATTCATGGAGAAAGGGGAAAAAGGAATCAAAGTGAAAGTGGTAATCTTAACAGTCTACTTTGTATTTGGCAGATCTCAAAACGCTTCCCAAAGTAAAGGTGCCTAATTTTAAATCCTTCAGCCACCCAATGTGCTTGTTAAGAGGAGGGAGGGGAAGCATTTGTTTGTGACAGAGCTATTAAATGTAGGATTTGTGTCTTGTAAAGTGGCAGTGTTGCTTTTGCTGGCTCATTAGAAATGGTGAATAGATTTGGGTCCCGTGGCCCTTGAAATGAATGCAAAACTCACTCCACTCCAATAGGAGATGCATAGGGGAAATTGTTCCTATTCCAGTGTCTTTCCCTGTGAGTGTCATAGCTAGTTGAATTGGACAAACGTTGTAGGCAGGTTTGGAGTGTTCTGGAAGCCACCTTTAATGCTAATGGGTAGTAAAGCGATACCAGAGGTATGAATCTCCAAGAATTTAATTTTAAACGGTGTATCTGAAAGCAATGTAATTCTATTACAACATCACACCTGCTTTGCATATATATATATTTCTCTTTTTCAAGGCTCTCAATATGATTTATGAGCAGCAATTAACTCAACCTTTTAACAGCGTGTGACAGGTGTTGCTGGGCCCATTTATGAACTAGGCAAGCTGAGGCACAGAGGTGTCAAGCGTAGTTTGGCAGCAATGGTATTGCAAAATGATGACCAGAACCCAAGAATCCTGAATCACAGCCCCTATTCTATGAGCTCTCAATTTATTGCTAGGAGAGAAGATCATTAAAATCCACTGGGCTTGTCGGGCAGACTTTATAAACTTATGCATGCTTTTAAATGCAGTGGGGGTTATCGTTATTAAATGATGAATGTAGGAGGGTTTTTACATAATGCTGAAGAAACACATTAAACCATGATGGAATGAGAATCAATATAGGTCATTTAAAATAAACATTCTGCTGAAACGGATTTTGCCTGTCATGCAGTGATGTTTATATACTGTGCTTGTTTTATGCTGCTCTACCTATGTAACAGAAAATTTTTTTTTCACCTGGAAATGTCAGGTGGCTTTTAGAATATTGTACTTTAATGCTCAGAGACTTTGGGCTTCCTTCCCCTGCTGGGCAGGACTGAGACTCTGTATCACAGCCCGCAGCACCAGGGGAGGCGTGGGCTCTGTGTATTTTATGCTTACAAGATAGCCTGGGGTTTCAAATCCCTCTTGGAATAGTGACCTGGGTGCTCTCACTGGTAACCTCATGGGATGGCAAAAAGCTCCTGAGTGGGGAAAGGTGCTGGGAAACAGGGGCTCCAGTTAAGATAAAATTTGTCCCTCCTGAGCTGAGACCACAGCAGTGCACAGACCTTGCAGTGTCCCTTGGGGACAGTGTTCACCCTCAAATGCATCACCACTGAGGCAGAGCTGGAATTAGAGATGAATATCTGCTTCCAGTCATGGTCCTCAGAGTTTCTGCAAAGTTCTAGATCAATAGAAGAGGGGCACTTCAGCTGAAACCTGGTTATAATGCATGCTTTGGAATAGAAAAAAGGGGTCTGAATCTCTATTTTTCAGCTCTATGTGCAAAAGAAGAAGAAATTTATAACACATCTTGGAGTTCCTACCTGCAAGTACGTTCATATTAGTAATACACTAAGAATTTCAGAAGTTCTACCTTGCTAACTAGGGAGGGATAGAAACATGTGAAAACTTGATAAATGCAGCATGGGGATTTGCTGTGTGTTTAACTCTTGGAAAGGGAAATGCTTTATTCACATTTGAAATGAACAGTAGTAGTGGAAATAGGACTTTTTTGTGTTGTATGGAGTTTTCTGCTGTACAGCAGATGATTTAATCAGGGGATTTTTTTTTAAATTAAAAAGAAAAGTAGAATACAGATGCGGGTAAATGAATATAGAAGATCCTGTTTCTGGTTTTAGTGTAAATGCATTTATTATTTGTAAACCTGACTCATTTGTAAAGTCACACACCAAAAACTGGACAGACATTCAGAATTATCCAAGCCCTTTATGAGTGTGAGCAGTACTACATAAGCTGGTGTCAAATGTTCCCCAGTATTGGTCTGGGCTACCAATACATTTATTGCTGTCACTGAATAAATCTTCTATATGTTTCTTTTCACATGCAATGTGAAAAAATGGAATTAAACTCGGGATAATATTTTTCCCTTTGCAGTTAAGTACTAACAAAGAATCAGGTAAACAGTCAATACTGCTGAAAATAACCACAAAAATATTAAAAATTCCCATTTTGCCCAAAGGCAAAACAAGTGGCCTTTTAAGACCCTGTAAGCCAACACAAAAACTTCTTAGGCCATGAAGCTGGATGGTCTGATGATCCTTATGTTGCTCTGGACACTTGATTCAACTCCAAACCCTGTGAAATGGTAAAGCAATCCCTGCCAGTTGTTTGTTTGGTGTGTTGGTTGTTTTTTTATTTTTTCCTCTAGCTGAAGGTGCAAAGCAAAATAGGTCTGTGGTCCCGCTCCCATTACAGACTGTGAGAGTTTGCTTACACTGAAGTCACTGACAAAACCCTCAATAGCTTTAATGGGGGCAAGAACAGGCTCACCGTGATTTAATCTAAAGTGTTCAGCTCAAGGCAGAAAGACGGGGGCTCTTTGAAAATGACAACTTGTGGGTTTTGGAGAGGTCATTAACATATTTGTCATGGGGGAAAGAAGGTAAATAAGGAACTTGAAAAGAAAGACAGATATTAATTACGCTTCAGACAACATTGTTGTGTGCTGATGACATGCTGCAGCTCTCCAGACGACTATAATTTGCAAGGGAACCCAACGAGTAGGAGACTTTACAACAAGCCGAGCAATTAGTTCTTCCTGAGTTGCAAGAGTGACATCATGTGTGCAAAACATGCCTTTGCCTTCAGCTAACAACACATACTCATTTATTCTTCCTGCAGGGTCACTGTTGGCTGTGAAGGCCATTAAATCATTCCTCTGATGGATGCGTTAACTTTTCGAGCTGAGTGAATAAGGGTCCCTGAAGTGCAGATAAAGGAACAAGTGTCTGAATCACCAACTATCAACAAAAGCAACCCCGATATCTCATTTTATATGCAATAGCTGGCTTATAAAATTCTTGTTTTCTTTTAAATACCTTAAGTTATTCTCCACGGTCTTGAAGATCTGTCTCTGTTGTAGGTGTGACCTGATAAGTGAGTGGGTTTTCTTTGGTTGGTTTTGTTTGTTTTTTGTTGTTTGTTTTTTTGGGTTTTTTTCAGAGTGGGTTGGTTGGGTTTTTTTGTGTGTCTGAAATTTGTCAAGACATTGTTGGACAAGCTGAGGCTTGCTTTAAACGACCTCTTTTATAGAGTTCTGGGAAAAAAGCAAGGATTTTATTTGACTAGGAAATTTAATAGAAATTAAATACCTAAACAGCAATGTTAATATCTATCTGGGTATAGATTTCAGTAGTGTGTGTTTGGTTTTGTAAGTTAGATCACTTAGTGTTTTGCACTGCATGAGTTTATTGAAGAGACTATAAAGATTTATCTGATACTCAGTGAGGAGTAAATTATGGCATTGATCTGGAGAGACAATTACATTTATTCCTTAATCAGATACATAGTCCCACTGGAGCCACATACTACTTACCCTCAGTAAATTAAGCTCCTGCTTAAGTGCTTTGTAAAATCAAAATCGCAAAACACCCTAACTCGTGAAGATATTTCAGATCTTCTGTCTGTTAGAAGTGTGATGCAAATTATCAATGCAAGTTTTTTTTCCTCTGGATTAATGAAAAAGAAGAATGAGATGTGAACAAGCTTGACTTTAGAGAGCCACTTCAGTGTGTGAAAAGCTGTTTTATCTTTTGAAGAAAGCTGTTACTACAAATGCAAAATGAACATTTTACCACTACATTTTTTTTTCTAAACATAGCAGTGGGCACAAAGATTTGGCAGAGCAGATGCGCAACAGGTCCACAGCCAGCTTGGCACAGAGAGCTGAGAGCTTTGCATCGAATGAGAGCAGGTTTCTGTTACTGTGGTGAGGTTCTAGAGGGCTGTGCACGTCCTCACTGCCTTTCCCCAGTCTGTTAGCGTTTGCCCAGTGTTGGTGGCTTGCAGTACATCTTTATCTGTCCCACATTTACTTTTTGCCAATGAAGCAGAAGGGAAAGCTCCTCTTTCAGCAGCAGCCCAGCCAGACCCACGATACCCCTGCGCTGCAATCCTCTGTGGCAGTGAATTCAGTACAGCAGGATATTTGGATCTCAGCACCCACCCCAAGCTTTCAGCAAATAATCTATATGGTTCTTTTGTTTGTTTCCAGCTCACATGTTTACATAGTCCCCAGAAGCTTCTAAAATTAGAACCTGAGGAAAACAGAAACCTGTTCTTCAAAGCCAGAAGGATGTTTTAATAGGAACTGTTATTGCTATTATTAAGAATAGTAATAATCTTATGCTAACCAAAGGCAGGGATGATTCTTGCTGGACTGTGCCTGGATGTGTGCCATGTCTTATATCCTTGCAAAGCGAGGCAAAAAACAATTCCAGAAAAATGGTAAAGCTGATGATGGCTGCTCTGTAACAAGTAATGCAAGAGGAACTGTGCAGCCTTATAGTGCCTGAGACACGGAAGTTTCCTGGCATTTCTTCTGTTTGTGACAGTTCATCCAAGCAGAGAGAGGCAGATCATGTACAGTACTCAATTTAGCTTTCTGCAGTAAAGTTCCTGTTTTGGTCACAGCACTGTAGGCAGGCAGACCTCTGAGAAGGTGACAGTAAAAGTGCCAAGCAGAGCTGAAAAGGAGGAAGAGAATTGTGACTTCTGTGAAAAAAGTCTGAACCCTGCTCCTCAGCTACAGCTGCAGGAACTTTCCTCCTAACCGAACCCTGAGGATCCCTTCGTATGAGCCTGTTCAGTTAACTCCTTTATCTGTAGCTGCCAGCGTGGCCACAGATGTGATAGGGGAAGCCACTGGTTTTGGTGGTGTGGTCAAAAGAAGATTGAGGCATGTTTATATGAAGTTTTATGACTACAAGTTCTGCACAGCCTGAAGAATTGAACCTCCCACAGAGCCAGAGCCTGCCTGCTTCGTGGGCCATTCTGATCGAATTATTCCTCTGGCAATGCACCCCCGGAGCTAAACTTAAATAATATGAAGCTGGTGACAGGCTGGTTTAGGTTTTAAGTGCATGTTTTTGATTAATTTGCTGTATTTCAAGAGAAAAAAAAAACTGCAAACTTGGTCTTTATTGAATACTACGCTGCTTTTCACGCGTTGTGGGTCTACAAAAATTGTATGCTTTTTTGCCTACATAATGTACTTTTTCATATATGGGAAAGGCAGAATTGGGACATTCCACATTTAAATAAATACTTAGCAAAAAGGTGTAGGGGAAACTGAGGTTCTGAAAGGGTTAGGGCGAAATTTTCAACATAAAAAGAAAAAGAAGCACAAAATGCAACTAGTAAAACATTGTTGTGCTCTGTTCACTTGGTCATACTGACACGTGGTGTATAGAAGAGGTGAAATTCTCTCTTCTATACCCACACATTCCTGTGTGCCCATGCTCACAGCCACCAAGCTCCCACATAGCATGTAAGAGAGAACCTATTTAGTGGTTTTAATAAAACTGCAGTTTCATAGCTCTAACAATCCACAGCTGGGAAAATACATGCTTTCTTCCTTCATCTTTAGACTTATTTGAGAGATTTTTGTTTTGTGGTTTTACTGGGTGACTTTTCCAATGAACTGATTTAAAATCATTTAATTTCTTCGAAGACCACAGTGGTTACCATAGAAATACGTTAGCTGAAAAACAAGGAATAATTAGTTTATGTGTTCCTTTGTGTCCCCTAATTTCTTCCATTCAGGATTTTTAAGCATATAATTATAGGGATTATTCAGCTTCGTGATTTTTCCCCCTCTATAAATTCATTTAAAGACAAAACTCTGATGTCTGTAGAGCATAAATTATAATGATTATATGTGGTAATGAGTCCAACCCGTTTGTCCACATAGCAGAAAAAATGTGTTTTCTGTCCGAGACTGTAATGCTGACTAGTGGCTACTCTGAGCTTCCAGTGCGGCATCTCCAGTTATCGCTCTCATCCCTTCTGGCTACTCAACCAGTGACCCTTAAAAGTTAGAAATGGAACCCTTGAGAACCTTGCAGGACACTTCCTTGTGCTGTTCAAGTTCTGGGACAGGCTAAATTTGACAAGAAAGGCATTGGAAGTCTCTGAGGTTAGATGACAATTGAGCAAGGACAGGAATATTGCGACACTGGGGTTGTTATTTAACACCTCTGCCCCGGCTGGATTTGCTGAGTTGGCAAAGTTCTGCCTCTGTGGAAGGGCTTGAACTTGTAGGACTTCTCCAACAACACTTGTGACAGAACAGGCTTTCTGCAAAATGGCAGTTTTCCCTGAACACAGGGAAGGGAGCTGGAGCCCTTCAGAGTACTTCACAGACTAAATCACTTTTCAACTATTGTCCTTTGGGAGAGATGTTCTCTCTCTAAAGCTCCAAGATGAATAACCTGGAGTAAGAAAGAGTCTTATCATACACTTGTTCCCTTTCTTCAGTCCAGTCTGTCTGGAAGTGTTCCATACAAGGGAAAAGCATCAGAAACGGGATTTATGCACAGCCTCTTGTTGCCCACAGACTGCTGCTTATGAAGGGGGTGCTGTGGCCCTGTATTCCTGGAATCCTGAACCAGGGAGAGCTACAGCCCTGTGCTCCTAGAAACCCAGACCATGTCCTAACTCTGAATTCTTTGGAGAAGAGAGGAATACTGCCACTATCCGTTGTGCTAAGTGTATTTCAAGGATTCTCCTGGATCAATCCTTTAAGGAAAGATAATAATCAGGGTCATGTGGCTTTCAAGGGCTCTGGTCCGAGCTAGGTTAAAATCGCAGAATGATTTGTATTGCATGGGATCCTAAAGCCCATCTGATCCCAGCCCCACGCGTGGGCAGGGACGCCTTCCACTAGCCCAGGCTGGTCTAAGCCCCGTCCCGGCTGTGCTCGAGGACCCCCAGGAATGGGGCAGCCGCCGTTTCT
>VWZN01001192.1:793102-834971 GCA_013396955.1 Regulus satrapa | reverse complement strand
AGTCATCGCTGCTCGAAAGGCAAAGCTCAAAACTCTGGTTCTGATGTTGCTTTGAACGAGTTCTGATATTGTACAAACCTAATTCACACTTTGACATAATCTGTGATATTCAGAACATAATTTTCAGGGTTTTTTTTAAAAAATGTTTTCCATAGGTAAGCTGTTAGCTTCAGTTTTACTGAAATATAACAATTTCCTAATCCAAGGATGACTTTTGGTAATAGAACATAATATCTGAGAATGGATATTCAGGATAGAGCATTCCACTTAATGCAATTCTTGCACAATTAGGAGTTGCTTACCTTAAGAGTTATTCTGAGGAGCAAAAAAAAAAAAAAAAAAAAAAAAAAAAAAAAAAAAAAAAAAAAAAAAAAAAAAAAGTAAGAAAATTTTAGTTAATAACCTGGGCAAAACAATTATCCTTCTAAGAGTCTTTATTGAATCATGTATGCAAAGCAGAGGAGTTTTTCATAACAGATGTATTTAATCTTGATGCAATAATGGTTTTAACCCCACAATGTCTCGCAGTTCAGTCAGAGCTTAGACTAGTTCTGATGTGCTTGGATAGAGCCTCTGGGATCACAAACAAGACTCTGCTATTGTGGAACCCCCTCAAAGTCTTGTTATTTTCCAGCACTAACCATAATAATGAATGCCTGGAAGATCATTTATATAATGGCTCAATGGTTAGTTTTCATAACAGCCTACAACAGGCCTTTGGAAGTTCTCCCAGTGTTTACTGAAATAAATCTCAGGGTGAGACTGTGGTGTTTGTGTCGTAGATGTAAACTCTGGAACAAGGAGAGTTGTTGCCAACCTCATGGCATGCCCTGCTCTAGAGTTTCCCCCTTCCAGGGTGAGGGCAGCATCTGGCAGCTCTCCCTGCTCTCTGCCATTCAGACTGACACCGTTTGTACTTGGCTGCAGCTGGCCCTGGGGTCGTGCTGTGGTGCTCAACAAAAGCTCAGGTCCTGGAGCTGCATCAAACACAGCTCAGGTGGAACCACAGAGATATGAGGAAAGGACCTTCCTAAAAGCCAAGGTGTTGAACTTTATGCCGTTGCATCCCATGATGTGGTCAGGTATAAATAGAGCACTGGATCTTATAGCTGGCAAAGCATTAGTGGGTCACCAAGACAATTTCCCTCCTTCACAAAGGATGATTCTTCTTGCTAAATATTTGCTAGTGCTTTATTGTGCTGGCTTTTGAATTGTCCAGTAAAGAAGTTTCTACAAATTACCCTTTTACCCCCAAAGTACTTAATATTCTAATTTTCTTCTTTGATTTTTCTTTCCTCACGTTGAGTCTAAATTTCTCTTTATTAAGTTTCCTGTAATGGCTCCCAGATATCCATCCTATCCCACCCCTCCAGCTCCCCCCCACCATGTGAAGCGGGTACCTGTCAGATGCTTCTGGACCCTTTCCTTTGGTCAAAGATATACATATGTAATTCCTCTAATCTTCCCTCTACCACCTGCTCCCTCAGGCTCTTCATTATTCTCCTAGCCCTGCTCGGAACAGCTTCTCATTTATAAATATTATTTGAGGATGGGTTCTGAATGGCTCGTTCTGCCATCACTCTCTCCCCTTCCCAGATCCGTGCAATGCATGGAGCTTGTGTTTTGGGCACAGAGCTGGCTGATCCCGCTCTCTTAGCTAAGGGAAGTTTTGTAGCCAGAGAATTCCTTGTCCCACCGTGTAACTGTATGCTCTGCAAGCAGGTGTATGGCACATCAAATGCTTCTTGCAGTTAAACATCTACTCAGAAGAAAGCATTGATGGCAAGCATGACTGATGAGGGAAGGGGACAGCTTTTTCTGATGACTTAGAAGGCCTTTACTGAAGACTTGTCTAGTGTCTGAGATCTTTGCTTGCCTGGCTTTTTTTTTTTTTTAATTTTTTTTTATGGTTATAAGACACAGTTTTAAGTTGTGTAACTTGCTTTTTAAATCACAATTTATTGTGTTTATTGTGTCTGTCTCCTGTGTTCTGGGATTCTTGCTACCGTGGTATTTCTTGTGACAGTAAGGGAATGCAATGCTGGCGAGGGACTTTTTACAGTGACACGTGGTGACTGGACAAGGGGGAATGGCTAAAAACTGAAATACAGCAAGTTTAGATTGGCTCTTAGGAAGAAATGCTTCCGTGTGAGGGTGGGGAGGCCCCAGCTCAGGTTGCCCAGAGAGGCTGTGGCTGCCCCATCCTGGAAATGTTCAAGGCCTGACTGAAAGGGGCTTGGAACAACCTGGGATAGTGGAAGGTATCAGCCCCACAGCAGGGGGCTGCCATGAGATGGGCTTTAAGGTCTCTTCCAATGCAAACCATTCTGTGATTTCTCACTGGGTGTAGTATATGAGCCTGTGTGACTCTTTTATATTTATCTAGAAAATAAGCAGTTGGAGTTTGCAAGTGGAGTTAGTTTTGGGTAAGAACATTTTGAGACTTGACTTTACCTTAGCCTCTTTGATACAACATTCAGATTTCATTCTGTAATGGACAAGTAAGTTTGGAGAAATATATGTTTAGACGTCTTTTTATGGTAAATTATGTGTATATGTAGAACAAACCCCCAACTTCTAAAACACTGAGTACTACTAGAGAATTTAATGACCACAAGTAATTTCATTTCTTGAAATAGACCCCAAGAGAACTTTATCTTTCCACAGAACATCTTTTAAAGAAGTTAATCTTAACCAGAACAAAAGAAGAAGCTTGAACAATAATCTACATGAAATAACTGTGTAAGTAAATATCAAGCCAGTTAAGGGAGGATAACTCCAAGTGAGCCTCATGCACACAGCATGTCAGACCATGGCTGAAATGGGTGACCACACCTTCCTTTGGGATAAATCATCAGCATAACGTGTGGATTGGGCCCAGGGTTTATGATGACAATGTCCCGCTTCTGCTTGAAGTGCAGGATGTTCTGTTGGGTGTTTACCTTTGCCTTGGCCAATTCTGAGAAGAGTAAGGGAAGGAGAGAGGTGCAAGGCAGGATCTCCTGGGACAGCAGTTGTTTTGCTGAAGGAATGTCCAATGCTTGGTTGGCAATTATTGTTACGGATTTTTCTGCTACTTCATTTCTTCCTGTCTCAGAAATTGCATCTACAAGGGAAAAGCCCTTCATGTCCCTGTCAATGCTCAGACATTATATTGGTTGAGGAGCTCAGGAGGTGGTGGGAGAAGGTAAGGGACAGCCAGAAGGTCAGTGGGCATGGGAACAGGATGAGGTAAGATCTGTCAGAGCTCTGCCAGTGCCTTTGTTGTTATTGTTGTGAGACAGAGACTGCAAAGGAAAATATGAGCCCAAGTGTGCCATGCAGATCGTCCTGTGGAAAAGCACTCCATCCTCCTCACACAAGCTTGTTCCTAGAGAACCGTTGAACTGGAAGTGTAAAGCAATCAAGGTGAATTCTTCCCTGTTCCCAACATAGATGTCTCTCAGCAGAGTGAAATTGCATCATCTCTGTGGACGTTCTGGGCAAAGGTTGGCCACTAACTGTTGTTGAGGGTTTAAAAAATTTAGAAAATTGTATCATTACAACATCCTTGGATCTGAAGCTGCTTTGTGCTTGGTTTAGTGCTCACTTTGATCTGCCTGGAGAATCTAACCATGGTTAGCTGTTTAATAAGCAGGGAAGGGACTTCTCACGTCTTTTGGCCGATTCCCTGAACCACCACAGGAAAAACTGCCTTCATCATTCAGGTGAAAAACTCTTTAATCTGCTCTAAATGACTTCCCATGTGGGAGCTCCACAACCTCTCCAGTCAGCTGATTCCAGTGTTTTCCTCTCACTCAGAGGGTTTCCTTGATGTCCAACCCGAGTCTTTTTTGCCTTAGTCTAAGTCCATCCTCTTGACTGAATTTTCTGTCAATTTTTGTCTGAATTTCAATAAAATATTTTCTTGCTTGGAAGTCTTTTAGAGACTGTGGCCATGTCATTCCCTTGTTGGAGACCCATTCATTGAGCTCAGCAATCTCAATTTTCTTTGAAGATCTCATGGGCCTGTCTGATAATTTTTCTCTTTGGTCTTGGATTCTTGCACTCTCTCCAACTGTTCTAAATCTTTCTTAAAGTTGCATCCCTAAAATGGCTTGATGTTGGCACAGCTGAGACCACAATGACACATAACACAGCTGCTGCCCTTTCACAGAGTATATCTGCAGGGCTTATTTGTGCTTATTCATTTAATTTATACCTGTCCATATTGGATATCATCAATTTTTGTTTCGGTTGTGAAGATCATGCTGCTCTTTGTCTTGTTCTCTGATGTGTTTGCATCACATCCACTGGAGTTGAGTTTCAGAAGATCTTCGATGAGCTGCTGTGATAATGAGGTGTTGATTGACTCTCTAGCTGTCTGGATCCCCAGGTTCTGGGGAGTGGGGATAGCCACTTTGACACCCATGCTGAAGAATCACTCTGATTTTATAGGGCAAAAAGTGGCCAAGTACCCCCAACAATTTTGTCTAAATATGACCAAATCTGAGGCTTTTTTTAAATGGCTGATTTTTGTTTTTTTTTTTTATAGACAGTTGAGATCAGGAGTTATTGAACCCCACTGAGGGCTAAAACGTTACCTTCTTTGGGAGCTGGGAGCAGCCTGAGAGCCACAGCCTCACAAGATTTCCAGCTTGTACCAAGTAGTTTCTGTGTGGGTAGGAAGCACTTTGCTAAAGGGATCTGAAGATAAGAAGGGGCAGAAAGCTTTCAGACAGAAAGTGTGAACCAAAGCTTGGTGAAGTCGATGGAAACTCTCTGACTGGCAGCTCGTGGCCATGTTAAAGAGCTGCTGTCAAAGAGGGGCACAGAAAGAAAAGCTATACTGTTGAAGCAAAAAGGTTGTTAAGACAGAGAGGAAAATACATTTCTGTAGTAGCTTCTAGGGCTCTGAAAACACAGCCTTCTTGGCTGTTGCTTGGAAATGTTTAGAGAAAGTCTTTTGGAGCTGAATAATAAAGGTAAAACACAGCTTGAAGGAGAGAAAGGGGAGGTGGAACAAAATAAAACCAAAACAGAAATACAACAAATTTAGAAAACCTAAACCAAACTTATGGCTTTCTGAAACTTCAGGTGATGTGTTCTACCCTGCGCTTTTCTAGGGTTTCTGTTTTGAAAATTTACTTTCTCCTGTCTGCGTAGAGAGAACATCATGGTTTCCACGGAGAAAACTGCCCATTGTTTTCAGAGGGATTGCCACAAAATCTGTGCAGTACAGGAGCAACAGCTCCGTGGGCAGCAGGGATGATGGAACCATAGGCTCTGGGTGCCTTTGGGATCCAGTGCCATGCAGACTCTTTCCCATTGTACTCTTTACTTGTAAGGAGTACAATTTTATTTTTTTTTTGCTGCCATTCAATTAAAGGTGCTGTGTGATGTGGATGGTTGAATGCAGCATTTTCCCCAGACAGATAATTACTCTGCCTTTTGCCTTGTCCTTCTAATCGCTATTAAAAGTGGTGCTGTTGGTGCCTTTTGTGAGCCTGCAAGTGTTTGTGTGTTTACATAAAGTCTGAGGGCAGGATTTGTCTGTGCTGTAACATTTTATCAGCAGCAGGTAGCAATTGCAGGAGAATAAGTCCCTGTCTGCTGCTTGGTTTCCAGAGCCTGTAGACTGCTCGTTACAATAATGAGAAATGTAAGTAAGCAGCGTCGCATCAGCACTTGCAGTCCCACTTTCTATTGCTGTCATCAAAGGCTGCAGGAAAGTTTGCATTCAGAGTGGTTTTTTTACTAATGCACATATACATGTGTACGTTAGTGTCTGGGAAATCTGGTGCTGTACATAGCAGTTTATGGGTGAGTTTATGGGTAACCCACGGCAGAGGGACCGTGAACAAAAAGCTGAAACAGGGAAGGTGTACCGCCCTGGAGCATGAAGGTGGTGTGGATTTTAACCAAAACTCTGGAATTCTCCTGACTCTCACAGAGCACTTAGGGGAGGATTGTAGTATCCCACTTTGCAGATGACTCTTGTTAATTTATGCCTTTTCTTTTGTTTGGGGAAGTGGAAGCTTTGTCCTGGCACTTACAGGCTTGTACTATATTGAAGGGATAGAATTGCTGCTCTTAAACTGGATTTGCAGCTACTGAAGAGTTAGTGCAGAAATCTGGTGATAAATCCCATGGTGATTTCCCAGAGTTGGATTTCTTGCAGTACTTTCCAGTTTACCAGCCACACGTAGGCTGGATAAAATTGATGCTGGTAAAATTAGCAAAAATGTGTTACTATAGAGAACCCTGAAATGGCATCAAAAGGAGACCCAGGAACACACCAAGGTGTTATATGCAGCCTTTGTTTTGGCCAAAAATAAAACATTTACACAACCCAGACCTTGAAAGTGAAAAAAAAGTAAAAATCACAGAAACATTTACTAGGAATGAGAAATTCATCAACTGAAAAATGGCATTGATTGAAAAATGACCTGAGACGAAGCATTTTCTTTTAAGAGTAAAGTTTCAAAAATTAATAATGGCTTTTTCTCCTTCTCATTTTATATTCTCCCTCTACTTTGGAAGAGAATAAAATGAGGGATTGCCACAAAATCTGTGCAGCTTTTATAGCTCCTGTGGAGTTGGAGGAAAGACATAAAGTGGAAGATACCAAGCTGGCCTCATCTGAGTGTCAACTTTCATTCCTAGTGAACACTCAAAATTGCAATTTTGCACAAGATGAAACACAACTATGTGTGATATTGAAGGATCTGGTCTTTTTACTTGTGTACCTGCCCACAGGTTAGATTTTCTCCCTCACTCAGAGGCTATTTTAGATGTCCAAGAAATACTGATGTTCCAGTGTACTGCTTTAACCCCGCAGGAAGTCTCCAAGAAGGGTATTTTTTTTTTAAAACTAATGGTACTTTAATGATTTTACAGTATTTCTGTTCACATGCCCTTTTTTGGCATTCTCCAAGAATATTCTTTTTTATTGTTCTTTCCCAAACCTACTGCTGCACAGTTCTTCCTGTTTTTGGCACTGGAGGGAGGTTTACTGGAGAATGGAATGATAAATTCAGGAAAGCCTTCACACTGTTACTTTTTTTGGGTTCACATTCTAGTTCTGCAGAAAAAAATTTTAGTATCAAAGTTGTACTTTAAAATTATTTTTTTACCAAGACCAAGAAAGAAACCATCAGTTTTCAACTGAACTCGATTAACCATGAGGAGAGGAGAAGATTCTTGAAGCCACTGGATTTCAAATTTAGTCAGTCATCGTCTGGATTTTACTGGATTGGGTTATTTCACTTATTGATTTTTATAGTTTGATTGCAAAGAAATGTATATCCTCTTTGGAACTGCTTAAGTATTGGGATGAACATTTAACACAGGATTCCCAGGGATGGGGCTTTGAAACACAATGTCGTGTCTATTACAAAATAATGCACGTTCCTTAAATATGATTTTTATTATTCTTGGCTTCCTTGCCAGTAAAAGGGAAAAGAAAGCTTAATAAAAAAATAAGCAAATCACTTTTCTGTTTGCTAGCAGCAGTTGATTTCTGTGGACACTTGAATGGCTCTTCCAGCAGTGCTGGGAAACGAGCGCATGGATCTCATCCACTTGTGCATGGGCTCCTGTGTGAATTATCCCCGCCCTGCTGAACCCCCCAGGGCTTTAGTCATTCCCACCAGCTGGTGATAGAGTCTCTTTCCCCCACACACACATGTGCTCCGTGTTTTAGAAACTATAAATGAAGCATTCAGTGGGTCAGAGGAGCTTCCCTGCGGGTTCAGCTGGGGCTCTGGGGAGGCAGAGCCATGGGGACGAGCAGTGAGATGTGAAGAGCACGAGTGACTTCTCCTTAGGGTCTTCCACGGCCCAACCGCCTCACCCAGGGGGTCAGAAATAGTTTTCCTGCTAGAATGCCAAAGAAATATTTGAATTAAAGACAATGAAATCACTTTTGTGTGTTTGGTTGTGTTTTGGTGCAGGTCAGAGCCCGGCCCAGAGCCCACAGCTGCTGTCCCAGCAGTGCTGGATGCTTTGGGATTGGCCCGAAGTCTCGGAAAGCACGCTGAAAATTCTTACTGAAGAGGTGAGAGAGAACTACAGTCTGAGCACACTCAAACAACGAATTTTAAAAGTTTCCATTGTTTACTTATCTCATTAAGAATCTATCTCCATGCAGGCACACAAGCGGCAGGTACAAATATATCTTGATGCCTATCTTTTTTCCACTGTACATTTGCCTGCAGCTCTCTAAAGATAGAAACATAAACTGTGTGTATATCCTGCTGCCTTTTGAAACCTGCAGAACACTACCAACAGTTTCTTTTCTCTAGTTTGCTCAAATGCTTGTGGTTAAATATTCTGAAAGTATAGAATAAAAAAATTTAAAAAAAAAGAAAAAGACAAAAGGATTTTGGCACTTTGAAAGTGAGCTGTTTTGTTAAAAATAAGTTTTTAAATTTTTCTTTTATTTTTAATAAGCCAACAAACAATTTTATTTCCCAGCATGTCGTATTTGATAACATAAAATCAAATAATACTGTTAATGAATGAATGAATATTAATTCAGAGCTGGAGGCACATACAGTGTGTGGCACTTGAGAGCTGGAAATTGAGTGATACGGTGGGATTTTCAGAGCAGGACTGTGTTGTGTGTTTATTACCAGTAAAGTCTGGATATAAGAAATAAAGTTTCTGCTCAGAGTATACAGAATTCTTTTTGCACCTTTTTGGCTGTCTCAAAATCCAGAATAAAAGGAGAAGTTGAAAAGAAGAAATTTAAGTAAGATGAAGAGGACTTTTGTAATTATTTTATTCAAATAAGAAAACATTTAGTAGCAGCATTTAAACATGAAGAGTTAAAAAGGAAAAATTCCTATTGAAATGGTACTAAAAGAATGTATGTAACAGAAATTATGTTTAATAATTAAGATTATCTCTTTGGTAAATTTGATTATCTTCCTGATTGACCATTAATATTCAAAATATACAAAGATTATGAGCACACCTGGTCTTATGTGCTAAAACAAGACTGAGTAGATGGGAACAGCACTTTGAATGTAATAATTCACTTCAGTACTTGGAGATTCAAAGGAGCAGAGATCTGTAATGTGTTATTTCAAAGAGTTTTACTTCAAAAGTTATCTTAAGAATTGCCATAGATTAGTATTTAAGACAAACTCTTCACTCTTGTAAATTTATAATGCTAAAGTTGTGGAGACAAATGACCAGATTACTATTTTAAAATATTTTTCACTGCCATCATGTAATACTGAATTAATTAAATGTTACTTCTAGTAATGATTCTACAGGCTTTTTCCTATTGTTCACAGAGTTAGGTTTCATCTTATGTACTTTTAATTATATAAGTCCTTTTGGAATGACACTGGTATGAATTACTAAAAAAATTAATGACTTTATCCTGATATCATCAAATAAGTAGTTTGTCGTCAAGGATTTTGTTGCCAGGAGCATTTATAGCTGTGGTTCATGAAAACTTTTAGCATCATATTAAGTTAACCAGGGGAATTTCAGCATGAGACCATTGAGAACATGCAGCTAATATTGCATTTGTGTCCTCTGTGCCAGAACCAGAGCTTAAAACCCAGCTGGCAAAATCCATCCAGGATCACGGGGAAAAACTCCTATTCCCCTAAGCTGACCCAAATTAGTGTAGAAATTAATCAGTTTATCTGACAGGGTTCTAGCTTGGAAATGAAGACAAGCACAGTACTCAGTATTTCAGGTAGGTAATTATTTACTGAGTTTCTGATCCTCCAGCTGTGTTCTCTGAGGGTTTGAGCATCAGGTTTCTAAGGAACTTGGAGCTTTTTTCTCCTTCAAGCTTACTAGAAGTTACTTCAAGTAGCTCAAGAAAGGCTTTTGCAAGCTAAGTGGATTTATGGCTAGCCTAGATAAATCCCGTTATTGAGCCACAACTGGCTGGAGTTGTTCTACAAAATCATTCTGTTCCTTGATTCAATGATTTTAATTTTCAATTTACTGCCATGTGTATTACAGCCTGCAAAGAGAAAACCTGCTTTTTGTGGGCATTGACTGTAGTAGAAGCATCTCACACATGGGCGCTGGGAAAATTGAAATAAAAATAAGCCATAGAATCCCTGAATGGTTTGGGTTGGAAGGGACGTGGTGGTTTCCTGGTAATGGATCAAGATGTTAATGTTCTTCAGGGAGGGTGTTCCCTTCCTCGGGGTCTATGCAGAATTGCCTCTGGTTTTGTTGGAAGCTTCTTGTGTGGGCTCAGCTTGGGCTACAAGAGCTCTGATGGCATCAATTTGTGATTCACAGTTTT
Source organism: Regulus satrapa (assembly GCA_013396955.1). NCBI lineage: Eukaryota > Metazoa > Chordata > Aves > Passeriformes > Regulidae > Regulus > Regulus satrapa. The sequence continues at coordinate 824,707 of VWZN01001192.1, read as the reverse complement.
GAGGAGAGCTTTGCCTCAATAAATGAGCTGAAGCAGCTCTAAAATACTCATTTAACTGACAGGAGCTGAGAATGAGCTGCGTTCCCTGATAGGACCTGGGCTTAGCAGGGCTCTGGGAGGCCTTTTAATAGTTTTTAGAAAGAGGTGTTTTGCATTAGCATGTGGGGGGAAATTGAGGCTTCATTTCTTTTTTATATAAAAACACTGTACTGAGAGGTTGGGGTGGTCAAAAGGAGACGGCATTGCAAGTGTTTGAGCACAGATGTGAATGGTGACTTGGAGAGCTGCTTGTCACAAGGGTGGGACCAAGCAGGGCCCTTTGAGCTCTTCACTTGACACCAGGTCCAGGGATTGCCGAGCTACTGGCAAAGTGTCTGGTCAGCTAGTTAGACTTTACTCAAAGGTGTAAGAAGGAAAGAGGAATTTTTAGGGGTTGGTCTTTGACAGGGGAGGAAGCAGTATCCCTTTGGCTGCGCTGTGAGGCAGGTGGGGCTTTGGCTGCAGTTTTGAGGAACCACTTTGACAGGGCTCTTTGGGAAGTGTCTTACAAATGGTACAATTCTCACCAGCGCCTCTCAGAGCTGGGCTGGGCGCCGTGGTCCAGTCCTGTTCTGTTGGCTCACCAAGGGCTCTGCCTGCTGCATCCCCATCCAAGCCTATTCACCTTCCTTTCTGCTGGAGAATATTCTGTACCACTCATACAAAATCTGCCCTGTCTGTCCTTGCTGCAGGTTTCCCCTTCAGAAACCATTTGAGTAGTTCTGTTAGTGAAAATCATAACCAAGGAAAGTTTTTAATTTGAATAGTCAGACAGACACACACAAAACCAAAGAATGATCTGGAAAAAAATCCCCCAAACTCCCTTTGCCTGCCGCACAGTGAGAAATGGAAAGAAGGGTGGCCACTGCCTGTACTCGACAACACTGCAACGTGATATTTTTGGAGGTATCTCGGGAGCATCTACCACATTTACAGCATGTGAGGCATCTCATCGGGAGCTGTTTTGATCTCCTGTAACCTACTCACAAACGCACATATTTCATAACAGGCCCTGCACCCCGATAAGGATCTCTGAGTTTCTTCTGCGCGGTATCTGCAAACAATTCAAAGCTGTTCCACACAAACAAATGTGAGAACCCCCTGACCACAGACTGCCTTTAGAGCAGACCAAGATTTGATGTTACTCATATCTTCCAGTACCTGTCAGAGTTCAAACAGGAAACCTGGTTTTTCCTCCCGTGTCAACAACTTTTTTATTCTTTGTTTTCTCTCTGAACAGGCGTTCGGCAGCAGGCTCATGCTCGAGCAGTGGAAGTCCTGTATTTCTACAGGACAAACAACTATGTGCTCTGGTACGTCATTGGTGACATTAACAAGAGATGAATATGTGGTTTTTGGTGATCCTGTGGGTGCTTCTGTAGAAACGGACACCTTGGCTTTGAACAACCACACGAAAAAGGGATTCATTCATACAGGATGTAGGTAATGCGCAGCCCAGGGCTCCCTGCAAGCAGTGCTTTGCTAAGGAAATGTCAGAAAAAGCTGTCTGCTTTTTCTCCTGGTACTGCTGTATTTTGTGCTTACACTAACACCTTTCATCACTTCAGCCTGTTTGTCGTTTACACAACATCCTGCTTGCCAGGGCTCTAACAATGCCTGGTGAAAGTTTGAACCGAATAATTATTCATATTCACTGATTAGGAATTTTTTTCTGAACACTTAAACTAATGATTAATTATCATGTCTCCAGAAAATATGAAAAAACCTCGTGCCTGAATCAGTGATTTGGCCATAGCCACTCTTGAAGGTTTTGGCACTGCTGGGAATAGAAATTAGGAATAACATGCATTCCCCTTACACAGTACTCATTACTTAATCTCTCATAATGCAGACCAATAAATGTAGTGACTTTCAGAACTTTCCAGTCCAGGCTTGGAAATGCTTTAGTAACATTTCACTTAACCTCTCTGTGAATGTGGGAAGAGGAAGTTTATAGTGGAGAGCAATTCTTGACAAAGACTAATAGTTGTGACAGAAAACACTGATTCTCTCAAGGAATGGATGACTTCTGAGGATTGTTTTCCCCCATTTGATTTATGCTTGACAGATGCATAAAAAACCAACTCAAATACAGATGTGTTAAGAAAAGAACACATAGGCATTTCCATTACTTTCATCTTGCTTTGTATTTATGTCATGATAAAGCATGTTTTTGTGGCTTGTATCATCAAGGGGCGGAACATCTGGAAAAGTCTTGTTACAGAAAAGTGTCCATAAAGCTAAATATGATTGTTCTCTCTCTCTCTTTTTTTTTTTTTTTTCTTTTAATAAAACTCTCAAAGTAAACAGCTGGAGAACAGTAGAAGTAATACTCACTGTGAGTGACAGAGGCTGGAATGATGGTAATAGGCTCCCAAAGGAAGAGCCAAAGAGGTGTCATGGAATTTCTCAGTGGTGAGCCATGGCAAGTGTGGCTAGCCCTGAGCTGCCCTGAGGAATACCAGGTTAAAAGGTAAAACAGCCTTTGGGGACCAGCTGCACCCTTGAAATCACACAGACTATTTCAGTAATTTGCATTCATTTCTCTTTATCTCTTTATTTCTATATTTCCATTAGGATTTCTGCCCAGATGATCGAGTTTGATTCGGTGTATTTTTCCCGTAGTTGTTTCAGGAGCAAAAGCACTTTATGAAAATCTGCAATCAAAAATGGCACTGTCTTGATAATTATACAGCTCTGCATTGGTGCCCTGTGTGTTCCCACTGAGCAGCTGCAGACCTGGAAAGGCCATTACCTCCTGCTTTGTCTTACCCATCTCTGCCTTAAATGCTTGTGAACCAGTGGCAAGAAGAAAGGAATCATTTGTGTTCAGTAAAATAAATATTTGCTTTCTAATTTTGTTTCTAATTCTTAATATTTTGTGAAGCCTCAGTGAAAAAAATATGCTGGTGTGGGCCGCTTGGAAGCCTGATTCAGAGAAGAAACATGGATGTAGGTTACAGGGCTAAGGTTGTGCTGTAACAAACACCCTGCTGAATAAATGAGTGCCCACAGTTCAAATCAGCAGCTCTTATCAGAAATTAGTATTAGAGCATTTACAAGCTTTTAATTATTTGCCTTCTGCTTTGAAAAATATCTTGACGTGTCCACTTGGTTCATGCCCTGCATTATCTATGGGATCTGCACTTGCTGCCTGCAGTTCTCTGGCGCTGATGCTGACTCAGAGGATGCTGGTGATGAATGTGGCTCTGCAGTTGTGCCTGGCTGTGCTTCCCTTGCCTCAGGGTGGCAAGAGAGGGGCTGATCCTGGGAGCCATCCCGTGTCACCAGAGTTACTGACGGCGTGGGTCAGTTCTAGGTGATCCCATTCAGTGCTCCATGTGCACCACTGTGTTCAGAAGGGTCTTCAAGATAGTGCTGCTGATCCCTGCGTAGACAGGGGCATGATGAGCTGAAATTGGGGAAATATAAGTAATTACACCAACTAGTGTTCTAGGGCAAACTGGGCTTTACCCAGTAATTATTAGGTATTTGTGGCTGTTACCAGTGTGTGTACAGTGATGCTTATTTTTATTTTACTAGCAATTGAATGATAAATCATTGCTACTAGCCTGTGTATCTAGGAGAAAACAAATAAATTCAGTTCTTTCTGAAGGGTTCTGTTACAAATAGGAGACTTGATCACTCTGAAGCTTTAGAGAAGAAATGGTTCACAATGTTAGAGATTAGCACAAACATTAGGAGCTCACATAACTCAGCATCCACTGCAGTTCTGGTGAACATGTTCATTAGTCTTTTTGTAGGGTTTTAAAGTGTTTGAATGGGCCTGTGAAGAATATAACATCATGCCCCAAAGATCGTTGCAGCTCCTGACTCCCTGCAATGTACCAGTCAATTGGGCTCCTATCAGCACAGCCAAGTTCTGGGAATTCCATCATTGTAAAATCTGTTTCCTGCTATATTTCATGGTTTTACCTGGGCCGTTGCATGCTGGACTTGCCCGGGCCCCCCTCCCTGCCTGCCTGGGTGGTGCTCTCCCAGGTGAGTCCTTTGGGGTCTGACATGAGTCCCTTCCCCTCTCGTCTGGTCAGAACTGCAGCAGGGCCAGCCTTTCCTGATGCTGCCTTTGCCAGGGAAGGAGCTAACCTGGCACCCCAGATGTGTTTATATCAGCTGTTAGATGGAAATTTTTTTGGACTCTGGGTGGGATTTTATATCTATTTGAAATGGGAAACTATATCAGTATCTTTTCATGTCTCTTCCGATCATATTTTACAGTACAGAAGACAGAGGGAACAAGAGGTTAAATTAAACAAAGTGTTTTGCAGATTCTGCTCCAGAACCTTTGCTTGATTTCTTAGCCTATATAAGGTAATAATATTGATTTCCTGGGGAGCACCTAAGCCTCTAACAGAGCTCAGAGAGGGATCAGGACTTGCCTCTGATGCTCTGGCACCTGTCTGCTTTACACTGGGCAGCTGGGCAGGGAGAGATACATTGAGAAACCACAGCCTGCCCTGTGGTGGGTCAGCTGCCTTAGGATGCTCTTTTTAAGGATGGCTTGGGACTTTGGGGAAGGTGCTTCTGTCTTCAATGCCACAGATAACCTCTGAGATGTCGGGGTGAGATGTAGTAGGGAACAAGGACGTCTTGCCTTCTTCTTCTACCCCTACACTTTTCTCTCTGCAGCTCCAGCCACACCTGGCCAGGCTGTCTGCAACGTGTGAGGATTTCACCAGGGAAAAACGCATCCGTGGCTGCTGTGCAGAATCCTATTCTGGTTAATAGCCACCATAGGAGTCACAAGCTCATCGCTCAGGCCAGTGGCAATCTGCTGAAAACAAAGGGTTCCTTAATAGCCGAGATAAGCAGATAAGGCACTGCTGTGCTATTTAAAGCACAGTATTTATGCCTGAATAAAGTTACTCCAATTTTGGAACAGAGTGTTTGCTGGGAAAGCTGTATTTACATTCCTCCCCAGGGACTGAAGCGCCCTTGCACACTTTCATGTATCTCCTTTCTTCAAAGTCAGATGTTTCACCTACAGCTTCATTCCTGTCTACAATTACAGTAGGCAGCTCCCTTCAGTCCTTTTGTAGCTTTTTTTTTTTTTTTTTTGATAAAGTGATGGCAGGCACAGAGGTGGCTACGAGCTATGTCTGCACCTCATTACCTCACTCAAAAGAAATGATGTGTGCTTTGGGACAGCCCTGTGAGTTAGGAAAATGGTGTTTAACAGATGGGAAAAAGAGACAAAGAGCGGGTGAGCGCCTTGCCCGGGATCCCACGGGATGTTGGCAGCAGGGAGTTGTATTTCTGTCTAGTGCCCTAACCACTGATCCATCCTGTCTCCTGCTTTCAGGCGAGAGAGTCTGAAAATGCCATTGATTTGCACTTTCTAGTTCTGGGGAAGAAAGGTAGGGCTGACTAGACTATACAGGGAGACATGCAAAAATAAACAGAAGACAATAAACAGCATGATGTAAATTAGCTTTGTAAAACTTTAATAATCTGAGATGCTATTTAGAACACACAGGCAAGGAGATGTCTGTTAAAAAAAAAAAAAAAAAGATATGATTTTAACCAGATAAAATCCCTTTAATTACTCTGAAATTCTTGCCTATGTTTTATAGCAACACACTTCCATATGCATGCCAGAAAGTCGGGGAAACATGGAAATCATTGTCAATTTGCAGTATTCACTGCTGGGATAGAGCTGATTATTTCAATGAAGGCTAGATAAACTCTGTGTCTGTAGAAAACATTTGTTTGGTGGTCTCTTTGCTTTGTCATCTTCCACTGCGCATCTGGTTTGGGAAGGAATAAAAGACCATGTGCTGGAGAATCAGGTTGCTTATTTGATGCAATATTTAAATGATTTTTGTTTTTCATTAGTCTGGAAAAGTAATTGTCATCTTGGTGGTACTGGTTATAACATTGAACCCCTCTTGTTGTTGTGGGTGACCTTAGACCATGATGGAAAGCAGTATTCTCCAAACTGGAGATGTTTGCTGTCACTGATATAGGGACAAGGATTGTCCTACTTCTCTCAGCCTCAAGGTGGTCCTGAAGGGAGTTTAGGAGTGTACCATGATGGAGGTGATGTGGATTAATGGTTGGAATCAAGGTCACGAAATCTCTTTCTTCATTGGAGATGCACACAAGTGCATGGTGGGGAGTGCTGGGACCCAAAGGCACGGGGCACAGGAGGAGCTCTGCACCAGCTGTGGAGCAGGTTCAGGGCAAGTGTGTACAGGGGAAAAGAACATTCTTGCATGTTTTCCATTGCACTAACCACAGGCAGTTGGGTTTCAAGCAGTTCTGTTACTGCTCTGTGGCTGCATGTCCCTCCATGGCTGCGTCCCCACCTGACACCCGAGGCATGTGGGTGCTCTGGGGTGAGGGCACGGCGCTGGCCGGGGAACCAGGACAGGAGCTGCACATGCTGAGAGCACCTGCTTGCTCTTGCTGACACCCTGCCTTTAATCTTGAAACACGGAAGGTATTTTCCCCAAATCTCGGGTTGCCTCCATGAGGTGTTTGTTTGGCCCCAAGCTTGGCTGCCAAAGGGGGGCACCAGTTCTTTCCCACCCTAGCTTCCCCAGGAAGGGTGGTGCAGTCTTGACCTCAAGCACCAACTACCCAGCTGTAAATTAGTACTAATGATATTGTCCCATCGGGTTTTAAAGCCACTCTGATGTTTGCTGTGACTGTGGACAAGCTTGGGTGCCACCTCCAGCAGTCGGATGATTTGTCAAGGTCATCCTTCTGCTGTGCAGAAGCAGTACAGTGAGAAAAGGGGGTGGAATTCAGAGAATCCCATGGTTTGGGATGCATGTGGGCTCTCAGCTCACAGCCCGCAGCTGGCACAAAGGGGAGAGCACAAAAGGAAAACCATAGCACGAAACCCCTGCCTTCCCTGCCAATGTCCCATGATTGGAACATGGGAAAAGCACTTTCCTTCTCTGTCTCATGTTTTTGTTGCTGCCTTTGTTTCCAGGTGGCTCCATACATGAGTGATCTTTTGGTCTCTGATTTTCACAAAAATGCCTGTACAGCTGAGAAAAAAAATCAGAGCATGGCTTTGAAAATAAATATTTTTATTTATACCTTTTAGCATAGTATTTTTCCATAGCCAGGCTCTCCACAGCCAAGTGTGTGGTTCCACAAGAGGAACTCTTGGCAGGTGAGGACATCTCCATCCTGGGGGACTCCCTTGGAGCACCCTTATGCAAGGATGCACCCATGTCAGGTGTCTCCTTGGTGGCTGTTCCCTCAGGAGAGTTCAGGGCATCCCAACTCATTCCAGAGAATGGAACCCAGTTCTGGGGTAAACTGGGGTATTTTCAGTGTCTGCTGTCAGGGGTTTATATGGCCTTGGAAGAGGCAAGCCCTTGATTTTCCAGTAATTTACCAGCCTGGGTAAGAGAATAACTTTGCAAATAGATGCAGTGTTTCATAAAAGTGAAAACAGACAGAATTGGGTACCTCACACTCACTGTAAAATTGAAACCTGTTTTTTTTTTTTTGTTCAAAATTAATTGGCTTTTAAATTTTTTTCCATTTAGAAATGAGTGATTTTTGAATAAAAAGAGGAGACTTTGTTTAGAAATGAGTAAAATTTGTGCTATCATTAAGCAAAGGGGATTTGCAGTGGGAATATCTCAGTTTGTGCTGACATATGTGTACATGTTCCCATGTGAGAACTCAAGAACTGATGTGAGCTTGACAAAACACACGTTTAGGGCTAAGCACTAACTAATGTGTTTGAGCATCACTCATGAAGAGAAGGTAAAAATGCTTGGCAGATGCACTTGACAGCTGTTTGCCAAGTCAGAGAAGATATATTTTACTTTCTGCACACTCTTGAATTGTGGTTTTGTAAATGCTTCTTTTGCTGGACAGTAGAACCCCTCGCTACAAGAAAGATATTGTTGAATTAGAATTTTTAAGGTTGGAAAAGATCACATTTAAGATTGCCAAATTCAACAATGAGGGGCTGGAGCATGTCCAGAGAAAGGCAGTGGATGAGGAGCAGCTGAGGGAGCTGGAGGAGCTCAGCCTGGAGGAAAGGGATGCTCCAAGGGGGACCTTACTGCTCTCTACAACTCCCTGAAGGGAGGTTGGGGTCAGGCAGGGTCAACCTCTTTCCCAGGAAGTAAGCAATAGGACAAGAGAAAATGGCCTCAAATTATTCAAGGGGAAAGTTTAGATTGGATATTAAAGAAAATTTATTCACTGAAAGGGTGGCCAAGCCATGGCAGAGGCAGTCCAGGGCAGTGGTGGAGTCACCATCGGTGGAGGGATTATAAAAGGTGTATGTGTGGCACTTGGGGACATGGTTTAGTGGTGGGCTTGGCAGTACTGGGATAAGGTTGGATTTGATGATCTTAGAAAGCCTTTCCAACCTAAACAATTCTGTGATTCTAAGAATGCTCCATCATTGCAGGAACACTTGCCATGATTCCTTTGCATCCCGTTCTGCCTTGAGTACAGGAGTGTGGTTTATGGCACTGGTCTGAATGATGGGATTTGCTCTGATTTGCACTAATCTGAGGCTTAGCAGAGCTCACCTACATTCCCTCTTGTCTTCCTGACTGCAGAGCCCTGGCCTGCAGTGCTCACACGGTCTGACTTATGGGACTGCTCTTTGGGAGAGAGGAGAACATTTTTGCTGGATTAAAAAGGAGCTAAAGAACGCCCCAAGTCAGATATTAATTATATATCAGTAGCCCTTCTCTTTTTCAGAACTGCCCACAGTTTTTTTTTTGTCTTTCCATCTCTGAAATAACATTATTTTCCCAGTACTTTTGCAAATATAATCACTGTTTCTCGTAAGTTCTCTGTCCTTTCCAGACACTCCCCTCTTCTCATCATGCCACGGATATATTTAACTGAAGAAAACCCAGTGGATTTGTTGTCTGCTCTGTGGTAATGATGGGATCACTTTAGCTTTGCTAAATGCTGCTCTGAAGCAAGTCAAGAGGAAGCACAAGTCTAATAAAGAGCAGGTCACAACATGCACATGGATTTTTTAAGAATATGGGCATTGTAGGGTTTTTTCAAGTTGGGCTCCTTCTCATGTTTTAGATGAGAGCGCTTCAGCAACAAGACAACCAGATGTAAATGAGCTCTTGATTTCATTTTGAGATGACAAAGATAATTACATGCCAGGAAAAAGTTTCTCCTCTGCTGCCATTTATTGAAAAATTTACATTTTCTTGAAAGCATCCTTCAGGTGATTAATAAAAAATGAAAGATAAATCCAATATCAGATGATGCGTCACACTTTAAGTTGAAATAGGTAAGTGAACCTGTTTATTCTCATACAACTCTGATTTCAGGAAAGTGACAGAGAAGCCTTTTGCAGGATAAAGCATCGCTTACACAATTATTTGCACAGGAGAAATGCCAAGATAATCAGGTACAATCCAATTCCTGCTTACCAGCAGTTAGAGATTTTATGGATTATCTGTAACCACCTGTTTTTACTGAAATCAATGTTATGTAGTGGACTGCCATAAAGCTGCCAAAGTATTACTTTGAATGTGCTGTAAACCAAGAGCTTGGTTCCTCCTGTGCTGGCACAAGGGGCAGAGCAACTGAAGTCACTCCACGGAAGATGATCAGCTCCGTTTGGGAATATCAGGGGGATCCCACAGCCCAGATTATACTTGATCCCAGCCCATACTGAGGGCACTGGAGGTGCAAGGGAGAGCGCATGAGGAAATGACTATATATCTATAAATACAATCTACTGATGATACAGAAACAGCTCATTTCACACTCCCACCAAGCAGGTGAATTCATTCCCTTTTCTATTTATCACTAGGGCTGCTCCTGTCCACAACACCGACTACATTCGTTCTCATTCCTTACAAACAGCAAGCGCTAACTGTTCCAACAGCGCGTGTTCCCGGTGCCCCGGCACTGGAGATCGGGATCTCTCCGGGGTGGTTGGATATCTGTGGGCACTGTCACCACCTAGTGGCATCTCCCTCTCGCTTTGCGGGGGCAGCTGCTGCATTATCCTCCTGTAGGCTTTGCCCCGTGGTCATTCATTTCTCCCCGTATCACCGTGGCCCTGCCAATAGGCAAGTTAAAAGCTGGTTGAACCAGACCGAGATCTCCCCAGAGGGAAAATCTGCTGGATAAAGCTGCCACCCCACCTGAAAGCTTTTAACTGGAAGGTTGTGTTCCAAGGTGTTTGAGGGCAGGAGGAAAAGAGAGCCCTTTGTGGGAGGCTTGTGCTCTTGAACGTGCAGGCTGTTGCAAAGTGGAGATGTTGTGAGTTGTGACTAGATAAAATATAATCACTGGCAATAACACATCAGGGGTGTGAGTACATCATACAGCCATGATTATGTTAGTTAGTGTTTTGATTCAGTTTACAAAGGAAACGAAGAGTGAAGACATGCCCTGTTCACTGCTCGGGTCTCTGTGCCGTCCCCCACGTGTGAAATATTTGCATGTCAGAATCAAAGCTGAGCTCTTGCTTTTCTGTCTAATGCTAAAATAATTGAGATGAGCAATATTGTGTGTTTATCCTGGATTTCCCTCCCTTGCTCTGTCCTTGAAGCCCTTAGTGGGTTCTGTGATGTCCCAGCAGGGGGCTGATGTGTTCAGAGCTGCTCCCATGCAAGAGCTGGAGGGTGACACCACTTGTTGTGTGATGATGCCTTGATTTTAGAGGGGTTGTTTCCCCTCTAAAACAAGCCATGGACCCATCAATCAGAGCAGAAATTTCCCATTACTGAGTTGAGAAGGCACAATAAGCAGGAAGAGGGTTGTGGCACTCTGCCAGGCCTTGTGGGTTTCTCAGAAATGATTTTCAGCACTATAGACCCACTCACTCTACATAATAATGTAACTTGAAGGTATTTTTTCTCCCCATGTGAAGCTTTGGCTTGAGTTTTCCTTGGTTGTGAGTCACTGGTGGGCCACAGCATGTGCATCATCAATGAATCCATCCAGAAGTTCCACTGTGAAAGAAAAGCCTGAGCTGGTGGATCCATCTGTCTCTGCCTTTCACACAGACCATGCAAAGCCCTGGGGACCTGAGCTGCTTGCCGGGCACTCTCTTGCTTAAGAGAGGAAGGAGTCATAAAAATAGTGAGGAAAAAGGCAAAACTGGAGTCTTTGGTGTAGTCTGGGTTATCTGGAAGCCTCAGCAGAGCCCTGCAGGCCCCCTGCTCCCCAGGAGCCCGGGATGGGCATCCTTGGCTGTGCAGCTCAGTGTAGGAGACACCTTCAAAAAATGGAAAGGCACTTGGGCTTCTCTCTAACTTTTCCTCCCACCAACACCAGTGCAGCTGCAGGACTGAAAGGTCTTGGCTTTTTGCAAGCAAAGCTGATGTGGGTGGATCACCCTGGGGAGAATCTCATGCCCCCATGAAATGCCATCAAGGGGTCCGTGTGCTTCCCTGGCTTGAACAGCCCTGCAACCTCAAATAATGCCACTGCTCGTGTCTCATCCGTAGCACTGCACAAAACTTCATGTGTTTTTTCAGTTTCCTATCTTTTAATTTAAAAGGTACTTTTCCCTGTCCCTCTGCCTCTCAAGTTCACAGGCGCTCTGTGAGCAGGGTAGAGAGCAAATGAGGAGCTGGTCTGAGAAAAATGAAGCTAACCACATCTGAAAACAAGGAGCATAAACCTCACAAAGAACAGAAAATGAAAATGACTACTTTTCAACCAATTAAGCTAACTGTTGGGTTTTTTTGCTCTTGGCTGGAGCTTGGAGCTAATGAAGCACAGTGAAACAGCAGATAGCTTCTTTAGAGATACCTACTGCTCCTTCTATGATCGTTTGGTACAAACTGCTGTAAAAATTGTGTGAGTTCTGGTCAAAAATTGAAGGTATAAGGGCCGAACAATTATGAATGTATGGCTGTATTGTACATAAGACTCACAGGGCCAGATCTTTCTTAGTGTTACTGATGTCTTCCTGGAGCCAGGGTTGGATCTGTTGTTGGAAGTTTATTCTAAGAATGGCCCGAACCAGTAGATGCCAAATCTTCTTTCCAGAATATACACAAATTTCTCTTCAGCTGTAGTGGAATGTGTGCAAATATAGGGAGAGTTTTAAATTAATATTGTGCTGTTAATGTTGAGGTTTTGCAGCATGTTAGGTGGAACTACAACCTGGCAGAAATCCATCGTAAAGCTGTGGGCTTCCCTGGGGCACCTCCTATCTCCTGTCCTGCCCTCCCCATCTGTGTGGGGAGGGGATGAGATCTGTGCTTGGGGCAGGTGTGGGGACCTTGAAAATGGCCTTTTTTATTACGTTGCCATTTGGGAGGAATGTGTCTTAACAGCATTGGTAGCACATTCATATTTATTCACCTCGAAATCCCAGCTTCAAAGGAACAATTTGCTGTTCATTTTCCCCTTATTGGCACACTTTAAAAAAAGAAAGTGATTGTATTCAGGAAACCTACTTCTGGGGTATTGCCAATCCAAATATTTGGTGAGCCCAGTCCTGATTAAAAGGCAGCAAATGGAGGCCAGTTTATCTACAGGAGCGATCCGAGTGCTGTGGGTGTTGTGCTCATGCTCACCCAGCAATCAAGGGATTTTCACCCTCCACTGCAGCTTTGTTTCTGGAAGGGCTAAATCTACCTACAGGTTCCCTTAAATACCAAAACTGCTGATAATAATCTAATAAATTCTGATCCCTGTCCCTTGCACCATTCCTTACTGAAAGCCAAGTGCAGTGAGATTTGGTAGGGCTCTCCAGACCCAACACTGGAGATTCCCTTGGTTGGTTCACACAGCAGTGGGTGCTTAAAGCCAAAATGTAATTAGCTATCGGTATTTGACCAGAATTCTGTGGTCAACTCTTGTGAGAGGTCATGAGGTCTCCACTGACTACAGGAACATGGTTTTGCATCCCATGACAGGTATGATAAACCTTCAGCTAATGTCTCTGTATAATGTTTTGGCTTTGATCTCTCTCTGCAGCCATCATTTATGCTCAGCATAATAAACCATGTCTAGTGCACAGGGGAAAATCTACTAATTCCTTCTGCTGACTTTGTCCAAAAGAGCAATTGGACGCCTACTCTGGTACTTGCTTTTGAGTTTGTGAGTCTTCGAACTGGTGTGTTTTGAATTCATCTCTAGAGAAACAAAGACTTACATTTTGCCTTCATGCCCCATGAGAAAAGCAAAGCAAAAGGGGTATAATGTTTTACACAGGTGTTTTGTAGAATCTGTTTTGGCATCTTTTGTGAAAGGAAGTTTGGGGCTTTGGCTCGGTTTCAGCTGAGCTGTTATTACCACAGAGCCAGGGTACATCTCTGGGAGAGCTGGAGCATGAAGGGCTTAGCCAGGACTTGCACAAATGGATAATGGACCTCAACCATTAAATGCAAGTTCTGACAGCATGGGTCAAACTCATATGTGTCAGTCCTCAAATTCCTCCTTTCTCATTCTCCTAATTGGGCTAATTTTCTGTTTAAAAATAATTGGCAGAATTTTATGATATGAAAACAGAAATAAGGCAACTCCTGCTGAGATCTGTGAAGGCAAAATGTTTTCATGTGCTTTGGAGTTCATATGAAAAACCTTTCTGTCAAAAGATGTGTTAGGAGATGCATTTTGCTGTGACATGCTTTTAGCTGGGTGTTATAAGGAGCTGCTTTCTGGGACTGGCAGAAATAGGACTTTCAAGTTTGGATCACGGAAAATGGTGTGTGTTGTGGTGCTCTGTAGATCAGTCAGGACTGAGGAAAAAACCCAAAACAACAGAAAAACCCCAAAACTCAAGGAGGAAAACCACAATTTACTCTCCCCATTGATCTCTGAATACTCAAAAATAAGAAAAATCAGACAAAACATTTTTTCTTGCCAGATTCTGGGGGATGAAGATCTGGACATGACCTGGGAATGCGCCTTTTCAGCCTGGAAATTCAACAGTACCCTGTGTTGCATCAAAAGTTTGCTGAGCAGATGGAGGGAGGTGATTCTACCCCTCCACTCTGTTCTCCTGAGACCCCACCTGCAGTGCTGCTTCCAGCTTTGGGACCCCCAGCATCAGAAGGATGTGTGGACCTGCTGGAGCGAGACCAGGGAGGACAAAGATCCTCCAAGGGCTCGAGCAGCTCTGCTCTGGAGACAGGCTGCAAAAGCTGGGATTGTTCAGTCTGGAGAGGAGAAGGCTCCAGGGGGACCTGAGAGCCCCATCCAATGCCTAAAGGGGCTCCAGAAGAGCAGGAGATGAACTTTGGACAAGGGCCTGGAGTGACAGGACAAACTGGAAGGGCTTCAGACTGGAAGAGGGCAGAGTTAAGACTGGGAAGAAATCCTTCCTCTTGAGGGTGGTGAGGCCCTGGCACAAGTTGCCCAGGGAAGCTGTGGCTCCACAAGGTGAGGCTGGATGGGCATTGGAGCAGCCTGGAAGGTGTCCCTGCCCATGGCGGGGGGCTGAACAAGAAAATCTTTAAAGGTACCTTCCAAAACAAACTATTCTATGATTTTAGAAAGCTTTCTTGTGACGGTGCTTCTGAAATGAAGGGGGAAAAAAAAAAAATCATTTCCCAACACTTGGAGATAGGATTTCATACTGACCAAGTCCTGGCTTACTAATTAAACTGCAGCCCAGCTTTTTTTTTTTTTTTTTTCCAATTGTTTGCTTAAAAACAACCTGCCTTGAGTTGATGTATTTTAAAGACTCCCAGCAACTCACTGTGAAATTAAAAAGGAGGAGGGAGGAAAGAGAGTGGGCTGATAGAACAGCAGCAGGCCTGGAAAGGATCACAATGCAGGTGGCTGCAGGACTGGGCCCAGAGCTGCAGTGCTGGACCCTGTGCTGAGGCAGGGCTTGGGCATGTCTGTGCTCACATCGAAACCTGTCTGGAAATGGGCAGCTGCCTCCTCTCCTCGCTCTTGCTCCAAGGAAGGAGCGGGCTGTGCCACAGCCGTGTGTGGTCTGGCAGGGTCCAGCATGCCCTGTGGTGAGGTGCCATGGCCAGGAAATGCGTGCCCTGGCTGGCAGATCCGTGGGGTGCTCTCCTCTCCATCTCTAGGAGAAGGCTCCTGCCTGTGCCTCCTTGCAGTTATTTGCAGGGTATTCCTTATTCCATACTGTCCCCTGAATCAAGTCTGTGAATGATTTGTTTCTGAGTAATTTGTGGGTGTCTCTGGATTGTAAATTCATGTTGCTTCTCACTGGATGTGTGCGTTTCACAATATGCTTCTGCTCCCTCTTTAGGAGCAGGTATTTCTAGGTTTCAGTGTCTGGTATAAAGTTCAACTTTATCAAGTGGGAAATGTGCATTTTTCTTTGATCCTAAAATATGAAGTTACAATTTTCTCTCTTGGTGACTATTCCCAGGGTGGCTTTATGCATTTAGGCTTGGCATTTCATGGGATCTCAATAGGGGAAATTCCCCATAATGAAAATATTTCTCTTACGCATCCCTTCTAGAATGAGTCCAAAGGATAAGGCTGAGTAGTTCCTTGAGGGTCCTTTAAAAAGTCCAACAAAAAACAAATGAACAAAATCAACACAAGTGGTTGTGTAACTGATGTAAAGACATTAGATTAGCAATGGAAATATTAACAGTTCGGGAGAAGGCAGGAAACATTTCCTAGTTATTCCAGGGGCTGGTCTACATAATATACTGTACACGCCTCAGCTGATGGTTTTACTTTTGTCAGAGTGAAATTTGCTGCTTTGCCAAAGTCACAAGAAGCACCCTTTCCACAGTTTAAGGGGCATTTCACTGAAATGCAGCCCTTGTGCTGACTGCCCAATGCTGAGTTTCACTCCAAGCTCGCCCTTTGAGCTAAAGACTTGCATCACCTGAAGGGAGGCATCCAGAGATTTTAGCCACTCCTAACATACACTGCAAACCCTGAGAGTCCCTGACATCCAACTACTGGAGGGAATTATAGAAAGTTAATATGACTATAAAGGTTCTGCTTGCTTTACAAACATTGAACAACTAAGGCTCATACAGAATTCTGCAGGATGCATCAGGAGAGAATATAAACAAAACTCCATGGTTTTGGAGCACTTTGTATATAACTTCATAATGTTTTTATAGGTCTGCATTGCTTTCACCCCCATAGCACGAGAATTTCCTACAACCAGTGTTTTGGCTTGGGAGAGCTAAATAGCTGATGCATTGGTTTATGGAGGTATTGCCTCTCTGCCTGCATCCTGTTGGAGTTGCTCATGAATTTGCACTGTCTTCTCAGATTTTGGATGCTGAAGGCACTGCTGTAGCTGCTGCAATGAAATTTTAGCTGAGAAAGAGGAGAAAAGGTTGTGGAATATTTTGTGAGGTCTAGATCCAGCCTCAATCTGCAAAAGTCTTGATGATGTCTTGGCACTGCTATTGTTCTGCACAGATATTTCAGCTGCCAGATTTTTTTTATCATCCAAGGAAACAAACTCTTTAATGAATGAAAACAGATACACGAGATTGTGTTGAAAGTCACTTGGTAAAAACACAAGCCAGAGACCTTGGAAAAGGCACCTAAAATATTAATGGAATTTATTCTTGGCAATGAAAAGTAAATACACATTATGCAGATATTCTCTTTTAACTGCACTATACTCCTTCCTCACATCTCCACACAATCCATATGGAGCAGGACATCATGTAGGACTCCAGCATGGCTCCTCTTCATCCTGTGGAGCTCATCGTGGTACAGTGGCTGTGGGAATGCGTTCCCTGGATATTTTGTTCCCAGAACAGAAAGATCTGGAAACACAAGTAGTTGGGAAGATTTAGTCCTCAGACAGGAAGTAGAGCAAATGTGAGTTAAATCTTGAAAAGAGCCTGGCCCATATAAAAGCTTGCACAAACAGCTGCTTTCAGTTTGGACAATTCCCACTGACCTGAGTGGTTTCTCCAACAGGACCTACACAAATTAGTCAGTACAGACTGCCTGTAATCCACGAGGTACCCAGCACATGTTGCAACCTGTAATTCCACGAAACAAGCTAGTTAAAACTCTCTGAGAGCTACTGAAATGCTCCTTAAAAAAAAAAAAAAAAAAAAGCCCTGTTAAAATTGGATTGAACCAGAAGATACCTTGCAACTTTACTGGCCAAATCACTTTAAACTTCTGTGATGCTCATTTTATTAATACAAAATCAGATGAGAATCCGCTTGGGTGAGAGTCTGGTTTGGGGTTTTAAATCTCTGAAATGAATGGGTAACTTTTCCCCAAGAGATTTATTTTCACTTTAATACAGTCAGGAACTGCTATTAGAATATATTGCATTGACAGCCTTGACTGTTGGTCAAGGCGTGGTGCCACCAGCCCACGTTTGCAAATGGACAGCAATGACATCTGGGGTGGAACAAGCATGGGTGAACACAGCTGATGCCATTCCCAGGGGGGATCAGCACAATAATATTGGACAGACAGAGTTTTCCAGGTGAATCTGAAATGAAATAAAATTATTTGTGTTTGTTTAATATAAGGATGTCTGATATTATCTGTCTACAGCATTAGTCTGTGATGCTGCCTTTGAAGCTAATAATTGGCATTAGGGCGGTGTGTTAGTTTCCATGTTAGGCATGAATTTGGAATGAATCTCAGTTATCCAGACAAATGGGCATTTTCATGGTATTACCCACTACCACATGATGTTACATATTCCTCATCAGTGGCTGTGCTCAGGCTGGGGCATCATTGGGGTTTGGAGCTTTTCCTTAGCTAATTAAGCCTTGTGAGAAGGGCAGAAATATTTGGGGTGTTGGAGAAGAAAGGCTAAACCAGCAAAATATGTCCAACTTGGCCAAGAGCTGCTTAAGGTGGTCATGGCTTGTGATTCCGGTGGGGCTCAGTACTGGGGATGTCACCATTTATTAGTGCAGTGTGTGGAGTGGCAGTTAAGTGTGGGGAGAAGCAAAATGCAGATGAAACATCAGGATGTGCCCTTAAAACAAGATCTTTAAAGCCTGGGTTAGTTTGTTAAAAACTACATTGCTATAAATTCCAGAGAGTTTTGGTAGAGAGCAACCCCAGTGGGAGAAAGGCAGGCTGGAGGAGCCCAGGAGCTATTCACAGGCTTTGGTTCTTTGGTTTTGGGTGTAGCTGTTGACTCCGTTGCAATGGGCTTACATTAGGGATGAGTTGGATCTGTTTTGTGCAATGGCCTGAGTTTTTTGGATTGTGAGTTCTTAGATGATGCCCACAATGGAATTTTAATTAGGAAAGTAAGAAAGGTTCTGCTGGGAGACGGGTAAACCACAATAATTATTGGCAGTGAGAAAGTTAGCAAAGACAGAGTAATCAGGGGATTTATAGAGGTCTTATTGAGTACTCCAGTTTTAGGGATACCTGTGAAATAATCTTTCATAAGCAAAACTACTTAAAATAATAGCAATTCCGCTCTGCTTTATCCAGTGTTCAGCTGTACCTACAAGCTTTAATGAGCACAGGGGTGAGGATCAAACCGGCTGTGTGGCCACTGAATGTGTAACCACCACAATGTCAGAATCTCTGGAAGAGCATCCCAAGGGATGCTGGTTCTATGCTAACGGCCGTGGAAACTCCCGTGCTCTGGCAAGGTGATCAAGATGCACAAGGTAGTTTATCTCCTTTGCTGCCTAACAGAACCAGAATTCTTGCACAAAACAGGAGATTGTGAAGTACGAAAAGAATTCGCAAGGGTTTGTATTTCCAAGTGCATCATCTCTCTTGAAAATTGACTACTGAAACATCAAAATAAAAGGACACTTTACGTTTTTCTTTAAGAAACAGTTTGTAGCTCTGCTCTCCTGTCCAAGACACTGAATACTAAGTAACCTGACAAGGAGTTCATCGCCAAACCAACATCCCTTGCACTGTGCTTTGAGTTCCAACTAACATGACCAATTTCACATGAAAATGTTCTTGGCATAGCAAAGGGCTTGCTTGGCTAAATCCAGCCTTCTGCTTCTGACTGCAGAAACAGCTGCACAAATTCCCCTCTGCCACTTCCGTGTATGAGAGTCCAAAAGTGTCACTCTGTGCTGGTGATAAAACTTTACCTTTTCTTCATAGGTGGCCAGTTGATGGGACTGGCAGAATTGCCCTGAGCACAGTTGAAGCCTGGTATGAATATGGGATACCTTTACTGGACAGGCAGTGACACCCACTGCTTGACCTAGAAGACGTGTCTGGGCTGGGCACTGTCCACACCCACGATCTTCTCATGGGAATCATTCTCCCATCATATGTAAAGGCTCTTCATGGCTTTTGTGGTATCGGGTGTTTCAATCTTGTGGAAGCAGCTTGGGAGAAATGCCTAAAAAGATGATGCCCTTCTTGTAGTAAACCCCTCCTGTGTCCCTGGCTGAGCTTTGAGTCACACTGTTTGAGCAGTGGAAATGGGTTGGACTTCTCAGGTGTGCTCAGAAGATCACATCTCCATTTTCTTAGACCCTGTGACCTTGCTCTGCCACCTGATAAGGTCACCTCTCTGTGTACCAGCAAGTGGGGCTGCTACTGAGGTCACAGGAGGTTTGTCTGTAAGAACAAACCCAGAATTTGCAGCAAATTTCGTTCTGAAAGTATCCTGGCTCTGATCCTAGAACTGCACAGCCCCACACAAACTGCTTGGGGCCAGACTGCCGAGGTGTTTGGGTGTTGGTCACCATTTAAAGGCTGGACTTTAACCTCTTGATCTTGTATTCATAATGAAACAGGAAGGATAGCAGGAACTTGCACTTTCTGATGTGGATTTTGCTAATTAGCTGAAATGCTTCTATAACATTTAATGGCTCTTTAAGGCCATGCAGGCCATTAGTGCAAAGTGCTTACTTGTAACGGAGTGAGCAGTGCTGGGAGGCCACGGGGGGAGCACCAGCAGGCTCCTGGCTGGGGCTCTGCCAGAAGCTGCTTCTCCTGCAGCGTGTGGGAAGCAGGCTTTGCCATGGTGCAGCAGGGTGCTCTGCTGATGGGCAGTGGCTGACAGAAGCAGCAGTGCTGGGTGACCATCACAGACAGCATCCAATGCCTCGCCCATTACTTGCACAGCCTTGCTCCTCCTTGGCTTGTTGGGTGTTTTTGGGAGAGAGGGGAGAAGGGACAGCCCAGGAGCTGGCGGTGAGTGGGTAGCTGGTGCCACCCTTGTCCGGGGCAGAGACATGATGAAACATGTGTCCACCTCTGCTTAAATATTTCTGGATCAAATAAAATGGAAACTGCTCATTAGCTCCTGCAACCTTCAGAGAACATTGAAGTTTCAGTTCAGATCTCCAGTCTGACTCGTGCAGTAGAAACGGGCCTCAGCAATCCCTGAGCTGCTCTAAAGGGAAAGGAGGATTTGCTTTATAAATAAGGTGTGTGGCAGATGTCACGAGCTGAACACGACTGATCTATGAGGCTTTTCTCTGTATCATCAGACTTTGTATTGCTGCTAAGCACAGAAAGAACAAATGCTTCCTTTAAGTAGCTAATTTGAATACTCAGAAGCAGAAGGAAGAATAGGAGGAAGATGTAGGTCAAGTGCTTCAGAAGATTCCAAGGAAAGAACTGCAAGGTTGGTTTTTAACCAGTGTCAGAGGTAGCTGCATGTAGTTTGTCTGTTGGTATGGAATTAATTTTGCTCCTATTAGAAGTAAAAAACCAAAACAATGTAGCACTATGTGGTGCTGCTGGGCAATGTAGGGGCACTTTGGTGGGGCTTGTTGGTGTCCCTGCTTTGGAAAGCCTCTTATGGGGCTGCACTCCCAGCCTGGAATGTGCCGCTGTCAGTGTTGTCCTTGGGAGCCCTCTCTGTCCCTGCCCAGCTCAACCAGTCATTGTTCCTGCTCGTAGGAGCTTTAATAGCTGAGGCCAGCAAAGAGCTGGAGGCAGAAACTACCATCCCTTCCTTTTTAATACTCTGAAGGAATAGGGTTTTTTTGACCATTTTTCCTGATTTTAGAGGTATTAGAGGATGATTTGGAGTCTGTAGAAGACCGAGAAAATTCAGGAGACTGGGAAAAATCTGCCACTAAGTCATTTTTTGATGAGGCTGAACTAAAGGACCTTTAACTCTTGCAGGATCATCAGACTAACCTAGAGAAAAAACCCAACTCTAACAGCAAGGATACTGGCCAGCAGTGTTCCAGCTCTACTCTTTGACCTCCTCTGGCCCTGCTGGCACCAATCTGCCTGCTTTGTCCCAGACCAGGGCTTTGGGTCCAGGTTAGTCACACCAAGCCTCTGCCAGCCAGCTCCTGTGGTTAGGGCTGGCAGGCTTAGTCTGAGGAAAAGTTCACCAATGCAATAACATTATTTGGGGGCTGGAGAGACCTGATGTTCATAAGTGATCTCTGCACAGACACTGCTGCCTTTGATCAGGAAACCCACTAAACAGCCATCATTAAAACAAATTAATATTTCTTAGTCTGACTTAAAAAAATAAAAAAACCAAGCAAAAACCAATCCCCCAAACACGCCAACTCCTTCCCATAAAGCTGAAAGGTTTTATACCCTTTGTTTTTACGAGTCCATTTCTGAAAAAGGTTGTAAATATGACTTTGCACAGTAGGCTGCAAGAACTTCCTCCATTGCATGCTCCTTGCCACATAAAGAGCTCGTGATTCTTCTTCCAGGAAGGAGAAACCCTTGTTTTATGTCTCCTGCGACCTGCCTGGGTGCAAGAGCCTCTGTGCAGAGCAGTGCTCTGCACCTTGGCTTTTATGCCCTGCTGGTTGTATGGCCTGTAGAGGTTTGGGGGAGTTTTTGTGGGACTTCTGCCAGCCCTTCAGCTGCTCAGGGGCTGTGCTCACGGCATGGTTAAACACTGCTGTGTGCTGGCGGAGTGTGAGGAGAGGAATGAAGAGTGGAGATGTGGCAGAGCTCAAAAACTTCTCCTGCACCTTGAGTCCTTGAGCTGGATGGAAAGGGTAGGTGAGTGGGCAACCCCTGAGTTGCTGTGCTGCTCCAATTTTAGGTCCTTGTTTAGGCCAAAGGACCTAAAAGAAAGAGCAAAACAGACCAAAGTTAGGTTAAACTTGGATTCAAAGGACCAAGAGTTAATGATCTGTGTGATCTGCATGGGGTTCACAACTTGTTTCCATTTTGGTGTTCAAAGAATAATGTAGGGCACTTAGGTCGGTCAGGGCCATGCTGCTGCCACAGGGAGCCTGTGAACAGGGTGCCTTCCAGCAAGGCTGGGACATGAGGGCTGATGTTGGTATCCATCTCCAAAACCAGCCTCAGAAAGTAAGAAAGTTATAACAGAATAAATTAAGTTTATTCTTTTCTTCTGCCTTCTTCCCCTGCACACTGCAGACTCAAGGAAGGAAGAGTTTGCAACCTGGAAAACACCATCCATGTTTTTGGAAGTGGTGAATGGGACTTAGAGGGATTTCTAAATTGTAATCTCTGAATTACAAGATTAAATGTAGAGCAGCTACATGGATATCCATCAAATGTGTGCTGCTGGTGGTGCAAATCTTACTGGTCCCAAAATGGGAATGATTTAATTTCTTTAAGTCATGTCTCTCTCTACTAAGAACTACTAAGAAAGTGAGATAAGCAACCAATCTCCCCAAGGAAGGCAGAAAAGCTAAAGCTGAGTGATGTTTTCTCCCTAGAGCATAAGAAGCTGATAATTAGCAAGATACACGGTGCTGGCCATAACTTTTGAGGGCTTTGCTCATTTTTATGGCTGCTCTTAATCCCATTCCTGCACTTCAAAGTTCAAGTCTTGTTGCTGAAGTTCTGAAATTTATCTAAAAGGGGAAAAGACCTAATGAAATCAGCTGGTAATCAAAGTTTTTTGAAGCCATTCCAATCATCCCTTTTCACCCTCCAGCAGAGATCTGATTTTGCCTGCTTTAAAGCATTACCTATAACTGGGAAATAAAGGCAGACTAAGATCTTGTCTCTTGTGACATATCCTAGGCTGGAAAACGTGAGGTGGTGGAAACTTGGGAGAAGACAGATCATAAGGAGGGGAAAAAGGACCAGGCAGCAGAGATGGAGGGACTATCAAAATATGAATGCAAATGGGGTATTATTTATGAATTTTATGTTGGCATTTGATGAGCACCTTAATGTCTTGCCAGAAACAATGCCCTTAATGTTAAAAGAAAAGCTGCAGGCCATGAAAAGTGAGGAAGAAAGACTTGGGGCTTTTAGGGGTAAACTTAAAGAAATATGGGAGTAGGTGTATAGGGAAATGAGAGATAAAATCAGTAGTTATTTCAGGGAAAAGGGCAATCACTTGGGGGTTGAAAGTGAGCTGAAACACTCATCTTACTAACGAAGAAGCAGGGGATCAAACAGTTTGGGAAGGATCTTGGGGTGCCTTTCAGATTGAAGATCTGCACAACTCAGGACTTGAAACAGCAAAGGGAAAAGTCAGGTCACATCCCTGAGATTCAATGTCCCTGAAAGCCAACCCCTTAGAGAGGCTGAAAGCAGGTGTGAGAGAGCAGATTTCCAAAGGGTGACTGCCTGCAGCAAAGGGAAACACTGATCCCTTCCTCTCCCTGCATCTCATGTTTTGGAAAGGTATTTCTTAGAGTCAGAGGTGGCTACAACCATGCTGTGTGAGATGTAATTGTCCTGAAAAATGTTGAAAATATTCTGCAATTGAGGAGAGTAAATAGAAGCAGGAAAGATGGAGATGTTAATGGTAAATATAGAAACTTCTTTGGACAGGCTGGACACCAAAGTGAGCACTGAGGTTCTCCAGCCCCCCCCCAATGTGACAAGAACTTGCTCTTCATGCCAGTGACAAATGCAGCAGTAAGCATATTGGCAAAAGGCATTTCCATTTTTAATTGAATGGTTATTCCCACATCCTCCTTCAGTAAGTGCCCTTCAAACCCACTTCCAGTAATTAAAATGGTAAATGTCTGCCCTTCATTTGCTGCCTCTGGTACTTTGTCCTTATAAATCCTACGCAATGCCAGGGCTTTGATCTGCCCATCTTCAGTTCCAGGACATCCCAGGACATCTTCAATTAATATGTTTTTAAGAATCTTGGTTTTTCTTCAGATTTAAACATTGGTGCCTTCTGCTGGTGCTATTCGGTCATTAGTTAATCTAGTTATAGAGTACTTATTATTTAGTTCTTGGTTATTTAATTACATTGCTTTTACCAAGTGTATTTTTTGTTCATGTGCACAAAAGAATACATGGATTTGAACACCAACCTTACTACTTGCTATATTTGGGAAATTCGAGTTGGGTCCTTTTTGGCTCTGGGTTGGTATCAGTCCTAAGCCTGTGAGTGGAGAGGGCTGCAGCAGCAGCAGGGGCTGTCAGACAGGGCTGCCTGTGCAGCTCTGCTGGTGGCCATCCTCGTGGCTAGAACCTTGCTGAAGAGCTTCGGTCCTGCCGGAACTCCCAGCATTTGAAATAGCAGCGTCACTAGATGGCACATGCGAGCTGTTCTTGTCTGGCTAGCAGAGGATAAGACCAGCAGTGAGGTTTCTTCCCTCAGCGTTTCATGTTTTTATACTTCTGTGGCTGCTTCAAGCAGCAGGATGCATCTAATGCATCCAAACCTGCCCTATAGCCCCATTAAATACCCCTCTGCTATCCCCTGCAGTTCTGACACCTCCCTGCTCCTGCCCTTTCCATCCCAGGGATCCACTAGCATAGAGCTTTTATTTTGCCATCCTCCCTGAGAATGAAATGTAAACCTGACAAATATAATATAGTAAATGAAAAAAAAATCCCTATAAAGAGGTCTTAGCATATTTAGTGAGCTCTGTCTTTCTATAAATGATTGCTCAAATAATATTTTATGAATTCTGTCTTTGTATATGTAACTGCTTGCAAAAATATTGGCAAGGGCTGTTCTTCCCTAACCAGAGATTCCCCTTGCTCCTGTGGGAATAAGAATCTCAAAGGGAAAAGCTGTAGGGCTGTGTCTATCCTATTGAGGATATCCAATGATTGAATGGACCCTATTTATTACACTACATAACAGGTTAAATTATTCTATTTCCCAAGCCCAGTGGTGACTTCTACTGTCTCCTTCAGTGCTAATCTCAGCTGTATCCACTCAGCAACAGCAGAAACAAGCTGTCACAATGATTAGAGAAGTTCTCTGTAACTCAGTTTTACCTGGAGGAATTTGAAGAACTGTAGTCTAAACCCACATGTCCTGTTTCATTGGGTCCTGCAGCTACAGCTGCATTTCAGGCTGGGATGCTTACACATAACCCAACCACATTTAGATTTGATCTCATGCCTTCGGTTTAACTGCACAGAATAAATACTGCAGCTGAAGAACAGATGTTCTTTGTTTTGTTTTGTTTTTAAAAAACCCCAAGTGTTACACATCTGTATTTGCAGGATTATTTGATGAGACAACCTAAATATGACCTGGTTAAATAATCATTTAATTAGAGCTGAACTATTCCCTCTATTTTTTTTTTTAAATTTCAATCAATCCAAATATTTTGCTGCCAAGTCTCTGTTTCTAGAAGTGTTCCAATACCTATACTCCATTCGTGGAGATGGCAGAAACAAGCAAGTCCTCCGTTCCAACAGGTCTTGTTTGGCAAGGTGAATTTTCCTTGACCATTTTACATGGCCATGAATCTTCCTGCTGTGCTTATGCTGGCAGTCAGCAATGAGCCCTGGTAGCTTCTTCCTTCACTGAGTCCTTTTGCTCATCACTGCAGCTTCTACAGCTTGACCCTTACTCAATTGATTTTTTTTCCAGTGACTCAATGACTTTTTTCCCAGTTCAATTCAGCAGTCTGTTCCTGGACAAGTAGAAGATGTGTTAGACTATATAACAGCTAATAATTGCATTTGCAGCTTTGTAACCACAATGTAGCAACTTATCAGACAGATTAATTGCAATGCTTCCTGAATTTAAATAGCCTACAACTAATGTTTGGCTTGGCATGCATTTATCACCTATTTATCTGACATGCTGTATCTTCATTGCTTCACTAGTGTTACTTGCAAGACAAGATAATTGTGATATTTAGAAAATAGTGTGCCCTGTTATATATGCAAAAAAATGTATGCTAGGAGGTCAAGAACTTCAGCTTTGTTACTTTTTTTTTCTTTTTTTTTCTGAACAAGAATTCCTGAAAGCGTTGGGTTAAGCACAGTTGGACTTGATGATCTTAAGGGTCTTCTCCAACCAAAATGGTTCTATGATTCTAAGATCTCTTCGGTACCTGCAGGCACAGCTCCTTGCAATGATGGCACAGTTGATGCCTCTGTGTCACTCACCACTTCTCTGTGATTACAGATATCATAAAATTGTAGAATGGTTTGGATTGGAAGGGCTCTTAAAGGCTTCACACTCCCTGCCATGGGCAGGGGCACCTTCTGCTATCCCAGGGTGCTCCCAGCCCTGTCCAGCCAGGCCTTGGACACTTCCAGGGATGGGGCAGCCACAGCTTCACCTGTGCCAGTGCTTTGCCATCCTCATAGAGAAGAATTACTTCTTAACATCTAATCTAATGCTCTCCTTGTTTAAAACCCCTCTCCCTTGGGGCATCACCATCTGCCTGTGTTTATATTGTCCATGCTCTGGCTTCAAGGAGGCTTCTATTCCAGCCTTACCTGATGTATCGAATTTCCAGCTCTCCCCAAACAATTCAAGTTGTAAAAGCCCTGAAGGCTGTTTTGACGAGCTGCACCCCACCAGGAGGGCATGTATCACTTTCCCTCTGCCCTGCCCGGGTGGGGCTTTTTTGCCTCGTAGTGTGAAGATGAGGTTACTGAGACCATGGGAGTTGCTGCTCCTGCAAACAGCTCTGTTTGAAGCAGACCACTGGACCAGGACAGGCGTGAGAGAAAGCGTTGCAGCCTTTGCAACTTTTGTTCGGAGGGAAAAGGAAAATATACAGTGATGGAGGGGCTCTTGGCTTTGATCATTACTAGTGTGGGGAAATAAGAACATAAC
The DNA here is from genome assembly GCA_013396955.1 of Regulus satrapa. NCBI lineage: Eukaryota > Metazoa > Chordata > Aves > Passeriformes > Regulidae > Regulus > Regulus satrapa. The sequence goes on along the minus strand of VWZN01001192.1, from coordinate 797,874 downwards.
CCAGAGGGAGAGAGCGAGGGGTGTAATAATGTCAGGTCAATCTCTTTGTTATTTTCCGAGATCAAAAGGAGCTGTGGGAGTTTAGCTTTTATTGCATTGCCCTTTTGTTTTCTACTTTTTGGCTTTCTTCCTCAAACATCAATACAGCCCTCGCTGGACTTCTCACAGCCATGTGTCCCCCTCTCCTGCCAGTCCCCAGCCCACTGCAGGCTGGGTGGCACAGTCCTGGCGTAGCACACCGCTCAGGGGTGCCCATCACTGCTCAGCCTGCCAGGTGCTACTTTAGGAGATATCTGGTAAAAATCCCCTCTCCAGTGTCCTGAACCAGGTTTGCTCTCTTGGCAGAGCTCACCCCACCGTGCTGATGAAGGATGTTTGGGTGCAGCCAGGACAGAAGCCTGAACAGGGCTCTCTCACCCCAGACATGTGCTGATCAGCATCCATCCACAGAATTCCATTAATAACTTATTTTCCCTTCAGCACCATCTCTAGTGGGTATTTTTTTTCAGCATCATGAAGGACTGAGCCTGCTGTGCTGGGGAAAACCAGGCTCTTGGCTGGTTTATCTAGCTTAGGGCAGAACAAAACCTTCTGTGGGGCCACGTCTTGATTAAGAAGCTGAACAATGCCTGGAAATTGTTCCACCAGGCAGGTGGTAGAGTGGAAAAATGGGAATAGGAACAAACAACGACCTTTCTGAGTGGAGCCCACACTTTGAACCAGCTCATCTCTCCCCTGTGTGAAGCTGAGGTAGTTTCAGCCTGTCCTGGCTGCAGCTGGGCTGGCTGGCGTGGCCCAGAGGTTATGGATCCTCAAGGATAACTTGCATGGCTAGTTGTTCCATACTGTGCTTTGTGAAAATAATCAATTAAAAGAACATAACTATTTTAAAGAGCTTTTAAGATCTTTGTGTCCCACTGAGAGAATGGAGAAGGAGGCAGCAGTGACCTGGGTGGTGTGGGAGGGCTCTGCTGCTGGAAGCAAATAGCTGCTAATGCTTTGCAGAGACCAACAGCAGCCCACTTACAGTGGCCCAATTAAAAACTGTTTATTCCACACAGAGATGCTCCATGGAGCAGCAGAGCTGTGTAGCCATCCCCAGTGCAGGGGTTTCTGCAGTGGAAACAACCTGTCTGACGTGGGCAGAGCAGGCAGCGAGGGCTTGGCTCTGAGCAACACAGCCTGGGTTGAGTTTCTACGTGTAAGAGGCATGAAGATATGTTTACATAGGGTGATACCCAGCAGCGAGGCATCCCTGCTTATTTTATGATTCCATCAGCATGTTCTTGACTGATTATGAATGGATTCCTTGCAGGTTAACAAGCTGAAAATATTTTTGTTGTTAAAGAGAGCCAAATGAAACTTTATGGACCAAATCCATCTTGGATCTCTCGCTAATGAGTTTTTCTGCTGTTCGAACATGTCATGTGATATGAATGAAACTGCAGTTGAATTAGACTTAGCTGTTCATGTAGAATTCACAAGATGCAATTTTTTTTTTCTCACTGCTTTATTTTAGGCAGGTAAGTTATTTTTTGGAGGAAAAGACAGTTTTGCACAATTTGGGTATGTAAAAGTGATTAACAAAAATAGTATTTATTGGTCCTATTTAATGAAGAAATCAAATCAGAAGCATACTTTGAAATGCAGAGGGGCTGATCCTTCCATGCCTCCCACCACTGACTCCTGAATAAAACACGTGTTTTGTGGTTTGCTTTGTAAAGCTGTGCCCTCTCAGGGGAGCACAGGGCACAGCTGCTGCAAGCCCAGCCCCAGGACTGTCACCTGAGCTGAGCAGAGCCCATCTTTTGGTACCTGCAGTGACTCTACTGACTTTGATTTATTTCCAGCTAATTTGGTATGAATATCAGAACCAGGGTCACGGCTATATCCATTAGTGATACAGAACAGAGCTTAAAAATAATCCTCTGACTGACATGCAGATTTATATAATGAAAGATGGGGCAATTCCAGATTTCTCCTGCAAACTGTTGTTAAACAAACTGCTCTGAGTGCTTGAGACCTAAACCCTGTGATGGAAAAGGAACATTTAGACAGAGCCTGTATGTGAAGTATTTGTAGAATTATTGTTAGTCAAATCTATTATGATACATTTCCTTATGTTCCATTTTCACCTGTTAAAACAAATTAAGCAGTAGCATTACTAAAATCTAAGAACTGCCAAAATAAAAGAGGGAACTGATATTTAGAGCATTTTGTAAATTTTATACTGTAGAAGTAATTTGTAAAATTTAAACTGAAGTCACAAGCCCAGTTTTTCTCCATTGAGAACATTTAGTGTAATCCTCCTGTTCTTCTGGCACTCCCCAGGATAATCTAGTGTTCATAACCTGTAGGGAAAACAGAGCCCAAGGGAGCAGATGACGCTGATACCCAACTCCATAGGAGGAGATTTGCTGCCATCTTTTGGTAGATGCGTGTTCCAGAAATTAATGAAAAATTCTCTCTCACAGATGCCAAACATTTTCTCCCTCTGCTCATTCTTAGCCCACCTGCATCCCCTGGAGGGATTTAAAATTGTGTAGATGTGGCATCTGGGGACATGGTTTAGTGGTGGACTTGGCAGTGCTGGGTCAACAGCTGGACTTGGTGATCTGCAAGGTCTTTTTCAATCAAAATAGTTCCACGATTCCCTGATTCTGTGCACTCAGCCTCTACTGCAGGGGCAGCCTGTGAAAATTAATCTCAGCCAATGATGCTCCAAGGAGTTCCCAAGAACCCTGTGGGGTTACTGTGGGGCTGGAAGGGCTCAGTGTGGGGCAGGGCCTGGGCTGGTTCCCTCATGCTCTGGCTGCTCAGAGAAAAGCTGTAGGGAACAGGCTGCAATCTTTGCATATCTGCGAGTAATAAAATACTTCTTTATGCCCGGAGGTAATAAAAGAATATATTTGGTAATCTGGGGCAGCAGCAGGATGATGTAAGGGGAGGGAGCGAGGCTGGGAGACAGTGCTCCACAAATCACACTCATTAATGTCAGATTTACCTTTGCAGAGGGCAGAGAGCTGAGGCTGCACTTTGGCAGGGGCAGGTTGAGGAGCTGCTGCTCAGGGTGAAAGTGCACCCTCGTGACTGAGGCAAAGGGATGATGGAGAATGTCCTGTGCCCCTGCTCCCCTCTGGGGTCCTGCCTCTGCCCCAGCAGCCCCCTGGCTTCCCTTGCTCCTCTGACTCCTGGAGGAGGTGGAATGTGCCCCAGCAGAAAGCTGTCCACTGTTTTTTTTTGCTACGCTTTTTCATAGGACAGTGAGTGAAATCCAGAGCAGGCTTTGACAGGCTCCAGGATGCAGGAAAAGAGGGAAGGCACCAGCTGCTGCCAGAGGGAGAACTGAGAGGGTGTTGAGAGCTGACACTTCACCCTGACTGCAGCTCCGTGCTCTTGTTACAACACCCACAGTCATAGCTGTGCCTGGATCAACTGAATGACTGTGCTTAGAAAACTTTCCAAATTTGAGAACAATTTCCTCGTTTCCATGGGTTCCTCCCCGGATGGCAGGCTGCACACTTTATTTTAATGTGGATTTGGTATCCAGCACAACTCCTTCAGCCTTTTCTGCCTCAGCTGCCTTTCTAAGGTTGATATGTGGCTACACACAATCCTTTCCCCTGTACCACCCGTCACGCCAAGAAATTCCTGAGATCCCACTGAATTCCACAAGCCACTTCGTTTATACTCTTCAGTTCAACATTAAGTTCCTTGCAGGCTTTATTTAGTTTGACCCCTGACCAAAGTTCCCATGTGCTCTGTGTGTGCTCAGCTGGACGACTGCGACTTTGCTCCCGGGCTGTGCCGGGGCAGGCACCACTCGCCTGCTTGGGGTAGAGCCCTGCCATGGCTGTGGGAGCAGCACCCTTCAGAGAAATGCTGTCGGGAAAGAAAAGGCATGAGCCAGGTAAAAGCAAGAGCCTCCTCTCACCACCCATTCCCACTGAGCAAGGGAGAAAGAGTAGGAAATAATTAATTTTAAAAAATAGCAACAAAACAAACCAACGTTCCCGTGGGTGGGATGTAATGCAATAATTCTTTTTTCAACACAGACATCCCCCGCATGGAGGGGGCAGAAGGGTGACCAGCCAGACCATCAGCAGTTTCCTGGCTGAGATGATTACCCTGTTTATCTTGTGGGTGATGCTCTGAGCGTCCCAGGGACCTCCAACAGTGCAGGACCCGGTTTATATCTCATCCTCAAAGTGGCCCAGCTCCACCTCTGCTCCCCTCCGATAAGCAGAGCACTGCCTGCCTGACCTTTTGTCACCGGGAGAGCGTTGCTCTGGACCCAGTCCAGTTTCCCTGTAAGCTGTGCGGGCTGATTCGTGTGTCTGAGGGAAAGTTAGGAAAGACATCGTCTCCCTAATTGATGAGAGCCGCTGCACGCCCCGCGGTCAGTGCCCACGGGGGAAGCCTTGCTGCCTCGCTGAGCCCCGGCTCTCTGACAGCTCCTTTGGACACTCACCAGATATCACACACAGCCTCACCTGCTTACAGATCCTCTTTCAGATTCTCCCTTCCTCCTTTCCCACCACTCTTGCCTCAACCAGGATACGGGGCATTTAAATTTTAACAAGACGGGGAGATAGAATTAAATTCTAAATTGAATTCAAGGCAACCGGAATTTAGCTAATTCAAACAAAACGGGGACTTTCATCGAGTCAGTGTAGTTTGGGCTGGAAGGGCCCTTTGAAAGCCCCCTCGCCCCGTTTCCCGCAGAGCTGGGCGCTCTGGCGGCTGCGGGTGTCCCGGCTCGCATCCCGGGG